>JAJLWW010000022.1:0-197313 GCA_030570935.1 Geotrichum klebahnii | reverse complement strand
TCCAAAGATTAATCGAAAGCTTTAATTCATGCGACACGGCTATGGTAGTGAAAAACTATGATCTGATAATAATACGAAATTCTCGAAGGTGCTTGGTAATCGTTTATTTTTATTTTATGTTATTTTGTTATTTCTATTATATCTTTATACTTTACTTAGCTGCCTGATTGAACTGGCAAAAAATATATTCATTCATTCAAATGGACTTAGACAACAGATTAAATAGTTTTCTTATTTGCGGAGGATATTAATTCATTAATTGAACATTTAAAATCGTTGACAAACTGGTTTTCATTCACTTTTCGTTGAGATTTCCATCAAACTAATTTCAAATTTAACTCCGTCGGCCTAACAATTCCGATAGTTCCGACCTCACGATATTTTTCATAATCCTGATCCAAGTCCTCGACTATAAATGATAAATGGGCCAAACAAAAGGTGAAGTCAAGCATAGGAAGTGCCATGATGATCGCCAACTAGCTGGTTTGATTTATTGTTTCATATATTCGAGTTTATAGAATAATAGGGACCATTACTCTGTACTGTTTCCTCTCCACTAGTTGACTTTTGATTCTTCTGCTCTTCGTGTTTGAATTGGAAGGAAATATAAATCTTTATTCCTTCAGGCTTATGGTAAAATTGAGTTAAATATTCGGATAAACTTCAAGATCTTCTATTTGATATAAGCTAAAAGCGGATAACTTGAGTTCCTTCTTTGAGTGTAAGAGGCTTTATCTGATAATCAGATATCCTATCTTGTATAGCTCGTAATTTAGGCTAATAGCGGATTAAAATACTTGTCACAAAATGGATTGTTTCCAGAAGAAAATTATAATAACGTCTTTACATATAATTTTCAAGTGGTTCACTGGATTCTTGCAGTGTACTAATGGTCAAAATGAAGGAAAACCTGGAAAGTCTTACACCCAGTGGGAGCAAATTAGGTAGAGCCTTGTTTCAGTCCACTGGTTCTATACATGACAATGATCGTTTCGACAACAACGCCCTGAGGTAAAATAATAAAAACAAGGATAATTCTTGATCCAGCCTAAGCCTTTGAATACTAACTTATAGTGGAAATGAAGAACCATCAAACCACAAAGAGCCTATTGTTTTCTCACTTGAATTAAAGATATTTTCAGGTTCCTTATGATTCCACTTGCCACTTGACTGTTTATTATTTATTTTTCATTCTAGAACGACTTGTGAATGAGACAAAATGACGTAAATAGAAATACAAAGACATTCCATTGAATCCTATTAGATCGATATACGACGGCAATTTGATATGACAAAAGGACGTGTTATAATTATTTCATTCACGTCAGTTGTATCAAAGGCATGTATCAATATGTATCGCCATATAATAAAACAGTGAAGAAAATTTCATCATAATAATTCTGAACTTAAAAAGCTGTTATACCATGAGAAAATACGAAGAAAATTGATGACGAGAGAAAACCAAGACATGCCTCCATTATTATTATGATCATGATTATTATTTATTTATTTATTTTTATTATTATTTATTTTTATTGAGTTTTATTTTCCATTGAAATACCTCGAGTTGACAAGAATTCCAGCCAAACTGATATGCTCGCACTGTTAGGATTTAGGGGTGGAGGCTCTGATCGTGCAGTTGCCATTTACTTTCAGTTTCTAGAATCTTTATTTTAAATTTTAGCCAATGCCTTCCTTTTTTAGTGCAATGAGGTATATTGTTAGGCTTTCATCGTTTGTCTTTGACTTTTAGTTTTGACTTTGAGCCTTGAAAGAAAGAACAATAAAAATTAGTAACAATGGAATTGGTCATTGTCTACTATGCTCCTATAAATTTATATAGTGAATATAGCTCATAGTGTATAAATATCAATTGGCCTTTAATTTTTAGTTTTAATTTTTCTTTTCTGTGTCAAAAACGTTGAATATAAATTTATTTATTATTCTTATTTTTGTTATTTTTTGTTATTATCATTAATTTTTTTTTTTTTTTGGCTTCAAGTTGCTGTTCTCGTGCTGATTCGAGCGTGGACTCACAGTGGAGCAGCATTTACTGCGACCATCACATTAATATTGTTTTACTTTTTTATTTTTCTCTTTTGGTGGCTATTTCTATTTCTTCTCCCTCTCCTTCTCCTCCTCCTCCCTCTTCCTTATCACATATTTTTTTTTTCTTCCTCCCTTCTCCTTCTCCCTCCTACTCTTCTTCAGTCAACAATCCTCTACCACGTCCTTGGTTTCCAGTCTCTGGTATTCGTCCCCACCCGCCCCTGGTCTCCGTCTATTCGTCAACTTGGAGCTCCCTGCCTCGTCAAAATAAAACGGCATTCAGTTATATCTTTCTACACCTCAGGCATATTACTAGACAACACACTGCCCAGCACCTCATCTTATATATATTCGTATACAACACAACTACTCCCGTAACTCACTCAGCACTTTTATATACCAATAGACTCTCATAATGTCTACATGGAAACTTACCAAAAGTAAGTTGTTCTTATTAATTAATGAATTTTTTTGAAATTTCTTCAATTTCCCCTTCACTTCTGCGCCTTTTCTCTTATTTCATCTGTTTTGCCCTAATAAAACCGCTAAGCTAACCCATTTAGAACTCAAAGACACTCACCTGTCATCCCCCTTTGGCAGGCCCTCTGCCACATCGACTTCAACTATCGTCCCCTCTGACATAGCACAAGATTCTTCAAAATCTCCCTTAAATCTCCCTGCCATCTCTCCTATACATGCTAGAAAACTTACTCCGCCCTCATCATCAACAACGGCCACCTCCACCCCCACAGCCAAGACACCACCTCCACCTTCTCCCTCTAAAATGGCTTCCTCTCCTAAGAAGTACACTACATCTACGTCTACTACTTCCACTATCAAGCCGGGCCTGCTTGTAGTGTCTGTTGATAACGCCGTTGGCCTATCCTTACCCCCAGGATTTCAATCAAACCAGCTAGTACAGTCATACTTGACTCGCATGTCGCCCTCTAAGCAATCACTAGCTAAGTCCGCCGCCTTGTCCTCTTCTTTGAGTGCTGCTACTCGGAACGGCACAGATTCTTCCGACCCAACTTTACTTGCTTCTCTCAACCGCCGCCGTATGCCAGTATTTTTGGTCATTGAATTTGACAAGACTCAAATTGTTCTAGAAGCAAATAACGGTCCGCTAGAAGCTCCCATCTGGGATACAGTCTCCAACTTTGATGTGTCTAGATTAGAAACTCTGAACCTTCAGATATACACTCGCATTCCTCTACCTAACTCAGCTTCTTCTCTTCCCTCAGCATCTCCATCCGCATCTCCTGCTTCGCCCACTATTGGCGAATTCTCCAGTGGCAACTCATCACACCGCCGCTATGAAGAAATCTTTCTAGGTGCCTGCAAGGTTTCTATCGATCCGTTGAAAATCACTGGCTCCGCAACCCTTTTCAACGGGTCAATACCACTATCCGGCGGTTCTGGAAAACTTAACCTTCGCATTGACTACAAGCCGAACAAAAATAAACCTCTCACAATTGATGACTTTGAGCTCCTCACTGTAGTTGGAAAAGGCTCCTTTGGTAAAGTCATGCAAGTTCGTAAGCGCGACACAAACCAAATTTATGCCCTCAAAACTATCCGAAAAGCTCATATTGTCTCTCGTTCTGAGGTAAACCATACCCTAGCTGAGCGCACTGTGCTGGCACAGATCGATAATCCATTTATTGTCCCTCTTAAGTTTAGCTTCCAGTCACCTGAAAAGCTTTATTTTGTTCTTGCGTTTATTAATGGTGGTGAACTATTCCATCACCTGCAAAGGGAAGGTAAGTTTGATTTAAACCGCTCCCGATTCTATACTGCCGAACTTCTCTGCGCCCTAGAGTGCCTCCACGAGCATGACGTCATTTACAGAGATCTTAAACCCGAAAACATTTTACTTGACTATACTGGTCACATTGCTCTGTGCGATTTTGGTCTATGTAAGCTTAACATGGCTGGTCAGGAACGTACAAACACCTTCTGCGGCACTCCAGAGTACCTTGCACCCGAGCTGCTACTTGCACAAGGATATACCAAAGTTGTAGATTGGTGGACGCTTGGTGTTTTGTTTTACGAAATGCTTACGGGGCTGCCTCCATTTTTCGACGAAAATACAAATGATATGTACCGCAAAATTCTACAAGAGCCATTGCGGTTCCCAGACGACATGGATCGTGAAGCCAGATCTCTTCTCATTGGTCTCCTTGATCGTGACCCCTCAAAACGTCTTGGTGTAAATGGAGCTGCCGAGATTAAGGCTCATCCATTCTTTGCCCAGATTGATTGGCGTCGACTTATGGCCAAAAAATATGCTGCTCCATTTAAGCCTGCTGTGGAAAACGCTGCTGATACTAGTAATTTTGATCAAGAGTTTACTAGTGAGGTTCCAGCTGACTCTGTTGTTGACGACTATCTTTCAGAGAGTGTACAACAACAGTTTGGTGGCTGGACATATTCCGGCGATTCAAAGCTTGCGTCCAGTGGTAGATGGTAGATTTATTTCTACATGTTTTATTCTTTTTTTATTATATTATATTTTTATTATTTTTATATATTTGGTTATACGTATAAACTGTGTACATTATTATGCTTATTATTACTATTACATGCTCAGAATTAGATATAGATTAGCCTATTCAACCTTGGCAGGTTTTTTACGGCCGTGCGTTCCTACACGCAAAAACAAACTGCAAATTAAAGAGAAGCCAGCAACTCCTACAGCAAAGTAAAAACCTCCATGGTATGAGGCTAATTTGTCAGGCAACGACAGTGGTTGAGGTTTTCTTGAAGCAATAGAAGACACCACAACTGAACTGGCAGCCAATCCAATAGCTGTTGATAGCTGCAAGCAAGTATTAAAAACACCAGCTGCTGAAGATTGCATTGATTTCGGCACCGATGTAAGTGTAAGCATATTAGCAACATTGTAACTAATATCAGCACCCACAACAGATAAAATCATGGCTGGGAATGGCATGGCCCAGTATATAATATCAATAGGAATAAAAGCCCAAAGTAAAGCAGCTCCTGTAAAACCAAGAGTTGCAATAAACATGAGGAAATGACCAGGAATCCTGTGTAAGGTAAAAGCAACGATAACGTTTACTAAAATACCAGCAATTGCTTGAGGAACCCAGTATGCGGTTGTTAAAATAGGACTTGCTTTGCGAATCAATTGGAAATAAAGCGTACCATAATATGCTAGAGTACCTGTGAAATTCATCCAACTGGCTGACATGATGAGCATACAGATTGGGAACTGACGAGATGTCGTCCAGAGAGCCATAGGCATGAGTGGTCGCTGAGGTACATATGCTTCGTAGACGACAAAAGCAACAATCAAAAGGACTCCAACGACCAGCAATGCAATAATATAAGGAGTAGACCAGCCCTGAGGAGCAGACTCCGATTGGGTCAAGGCAAAGACAAATAAGGTGAATCCCGCTACTGTCAAAAAAGTACCACCATAGTCCAAGGTTTTCAAACCCTCCTTGGCTTTCGCCCAATCCAAGTGATCATGGTCAGTTTTTGGAATGACGAAAAAGGCCACAACTCCTGCCAAACTGTAAATAATTGCAAAGAAATAGAGGACAGCTCTAAATGATAAGAATTGGGTTGAAATTCCTCCAGCAATAATTCCAATAATAAAACCAACGGGAGCGCCCGACGCAAACATAGCCATTGCCCTGTTCTTGCGTGTACCGGGCTTGTAAGCCACACCTAAAATTCCAACAGCAGCGGGTACGGCAGCAGCACCTGCTATTCCTTGCAGGGCTCTCATAATACAAAAAGCGACAAAGTTGTGCATAAATCCTGAAATAAGGCAAAACACGGCGTACCAAATATAAGAAATCAAAACAATAATCCGACGTCCAAAGATATCAGCGAGTCCGCCGAAAAACAATAAAAAGGATCCTGTTGTTAAGGAGAATGCTGCAATAGACCATGATAATGTGCCAGATTCGGTTTCAAGGTTAATGTCGAAAGCCACACCCATATCCTCAAGTCCAATTTGCACGGCTCCTACTGAGATTGTACCAATAGCAGGGGCTAATGTGAGAATAAGAATACAAGTGACTTCAACAAATGTCGACTTGAAAATAGCAGGTCTTTTGTTGCAAATTTCGTCATGGTCATGTTCATGGTTGTTTTCTGGTTCGTCGTCTTCGTCGTCTTCGGAATCAATCTTCTTGAGCACTTTGGACTCGTCAATCCCGAGATTTAGATCCATAATTGTACCGGGGTCTATGCCAGAATCAGGTACTTCAGTTTGAATAGTTGAGTTTCCACCACTCTTTTCGTTATCACTACTAACGTTATTAGCGTTGACCATAATGGTTTGTTTGTTTTGTTTGGCGCGTTTTCGTTTGTGATATATATATTAGCTTTGAATATTTGACAGCAATAACCACGATATCGAATGAAGGAAGTTATCCATTTTCAAAACTTAAGAAGAAAAAAAAAGAAGAGAAGAAAAACTTTTTATTAAAGGAGAAAGAATACGCCAGGTCTATATATAAAGGTGTGTCTATTGTGGTATTGTATTGCACTGAGATTTATTACGAATCATTTCAAATTAAAATATAAAATAAAAAAAATTGTATAAAATAAAGAATTGTAAAAAGAAAAGAAAAATGTATAATTCATTACAAAACCACTATGCCGAACTCCCTTTTAGTATGCTAAATTTCAATATTCAATCAATAACATGGTATAAATCTATCGGATATAATTGTATCTTTTGAAAACCTTGAGTAACAAGCTACCCATGTGTCAAGTGTTCGAGAGATCCTTCTTTTAAGGGAATCTAGATTCAGACCCTTTTCGATGCTCCATAATACAAATGACCAAATAATAATAATGTTATACAACCCATCACTACCCCACGGAGAAACCAGAGACTTTCCGTAGGGTCGAGACACCACCGCCGTTCGCACTCCCATTGGGAGAAAAAAAAATGGTAGGAGCTAAGACTTGACCCTCCACATTTCGGACCGGGCATTCGTTTCGGATCGAAAGTATTGGCATTGTTTGCTTTTGCATTCAGAAACCCGGAAACAGGAAAAAGGAAAGAGGAGGAGAAGCTTACTACTACGACAAATGATGGTGGTGCTCATGACGATAACCTTTCCTTCCCCATACTAATAATAAGTAGAATCCTATAGATAGCAGAGCGATGGCCCACTTTCCCGCGCCTGACTTTTACATTTCGGAACAACATTCTCGAATTAAAATCTTCACAGCAACTCTTCGCAGAGTCTAGACTTGACCTCTTTTGTTAACCATTATTAATAACAGACCTGTTCCTACCTTCTAACTTTCAAATTTTCATCTTGACCCCACAAAGGGTCACGATCCGACGACTACTACAATACAACAAAACAAAAGAGAAGGTACGTACTACGTACTATACTAGAACCCTTCAGTTCGAATACAGCAAACCAACATTTTGCGTCGTAGAGGTTTTGGTTTTCTTTCTTGCATTTTTTTTTTTTTGTTTCTTTTAATTCGTATACTGGGCTTTATACATAAATTAGTTTCTCTTGCGGAATCGTCGTTCCTGGGTCTGGGAAGAGACGTGTGTGACGTTCAAAGGAAGCTTGGAGAATCCAAGACCCTTGAGGAGCTCAGCAGTATCCTTATCAACATCCAAAGCACCGTCAGTGTTGGACAGGTCAAGAGCGGAGACCTCAGGGACGTATTGATCACGTCTCTCACGCTCCTCCTCCTGAAGCTTGAAGGAAATACCACGGACGGGTCCCTTCTGGATACGCTTCATCAGATGTGTGGTGTATCCAGCAATCTTGTTGCGAAGACGCTTGGAGGGAATGTAGGCAATCTCATCAGCGAGACGCTTGTTGGTCTCAAAGTCGAGAGTGAGCTTGGGGTAGTAACCCTCAATCATTTGCTTAGCAGCACGCTTGACTGTCTTAGTTCTGACGCGACCCTATTAAACAACCCATGTGTTAGGATATGATTGAAAAAAGGATGCAAAAAAGACTCCCTAGATCATTACAGATCCTATATCTTATCCTTCAAGTACATACCATTTTGACGTTATATGTTTGTCCTAGTAATCCGTGAGCTGATTCGAAAGGAGGTTTTCAAAAACACTAGGGAATAGAGGAAGGGAAAAAAAAAAGTTGAGTGTGGTAGGATTGGGTTTGGAGAAACGACGAGATAGGGTTAAATTAGGGCTTCACTTAATTGTAAAATATCCCGAATAGGAAATTGTAGGACTGGTATATCAGACATGGAAATACTGGACAAATGACTAAAGATTAGGTAATATATGACAGAATTTCTAAAATTTGAGTTGTCCAGACAACGCTATATTCCATTCTGGGTACCAGTGGTGGAGGAAGAAAGAGGAATTTGATGGAAAGAATTTGGCACCACCACCACCAAAAAAATTTCACTGAAATACTTGAGACAGCACAATTATCATCGACTTTCCAGCCATTTTATGGGCCAAACTGACCAATTTATACATTCGCATTTACCTGACAGAAACACTTATTTTTATTCTATAAGCAGTAAAGCTTTTGATTTATTTCATTTTATCCAAATTCTTCCACCATATTGTTTTCTTTTCGCCTGCCTTTTTTATTCTCCCTCCTCGTTTTCCCTGTTCTGTTTACGTGACTAAAACCTTACCCACACATGACAGTCATCCATCGTAAAACAGCTCCTGTTAACCCACTCAAAGCTGCTGAACCTGGAGTCAAGTAAGTTTTTGTGACACACAATCGTTTTAGGAAAAAAAAAAAAAAAAATTAAATTAAAACAAAAAAAAAACTAACTAACTGAATTAGATTCCATTGTGATATATGCTCTTGTGACTGTACGAATCTTGTCAGAGTTCGATGTGCGATCTGCGCAGACTATGATCTGTGTGTACAATGCTTTTCGCAAGGAAAATCTTCAGGGACTCATAAACCATGGCATGATTATATGATTGTGGAACAACACGCATACCCTATTTTCGAAGAAGACTGGGGCGCTGATGAAGAGCTGTTGTTAATAGAGGGTATGAAGAACCATGGTGTTGGTAATTGGCAAGATATTGCAGATCATATAGGAGGGCGAAGCAAAGAAGAAGTAGAGCAACATTATAAACGGGTATACCTAGAGTCCGAGACTTATCCAGTGCCAAACTTGAAGCGAAAGTTTGAGGTTGATCCAAGCGAATTTGCAGAGCGACGAAGGAAGCGGATTGAAGATCGACGGGCTCGAGCTATGAAAATGCCAGCACCAAAGCAAAAGCCAAATGCGTCAGTACCATCATGTCATGAAGTCCAGGGATACATGCCCGGTCGATTGGAATTTGAAGCTGAATATGAAAATGAGGCAGAGATGACTATCAAAGATATGGTGTTTGATCCTGAAGATGGGGAAACTGAGGTGGAACTCAAGTTAACCATTTTGAACATTTACAACTCACGGCTTACAAGTCGAGCGGAACGCAAAAGAACCATGCTGGAACATGATTTATTGGAATACCGCAAAAATGTTGCTGTGGAAAAGAAGCGAAGCAAAGAGGAGCGTGAATTTTTAAACAACGTCAAGTGCTTTGCCCGAATAATGACACCCCAAGACTACCAAGTATTTGTGGCAAACATTTTGACAGAGCTGCATTGCAGACGGAGAATTGCAGAGCTTCAAGAGTATCGTCGCAATGGTATTCGAACTTTTGCTATGGCCGCCAAGTATGAAAATGATAAGGCTGTGAGATTAAATGCCATTAATAATAGCTCTGGATCCGGTGGTTCTAATCTTATAAACAGTAATATTAACCAAATGATGATGCTATCGGGAGGATCTCGACACACTGCCAATTCCTCTTCTCGATACTCATCTAACTTCAGCACACCTGTGCGGGGTGTAACTGGGGACTTGCTTAACGGCGCTGGAGCATTGACTGGCTCAGGCACCAACAGTGTGTTTTCTGGAAGTGTGCACCCTCTTCATCACAGCACTATTAATGCAACCAAGTACCTTACCAACGATACAATTAACAATAACAATACCAATTCAACGACTAACGACATGAACACGAATAATTCTAATTTAACACCTGGAGCCACACCAGTGCCTGCTTCTTCTCGACTTCCAACGCCATCTGTTGACGGAGGACCAGCAGCAACAGCATCAACTACTATAGCGACTAATGGGAACCAGAATGTTATTTCAGGAACCAGCGCAGCAGCAGTTGCTGCTACCTCATCGAATACAGGCGCATTAAATATCAGTGCCATCAACACCAACACATTAACTCCTGCCACGGCTGCCCGATTAGCTGCGCTTAATAATAAGATTTTCCGGAAACCTGTTACAAATCCACTTGACATATCGCGGGCTACTGATGTTGAACTTCTCTCGCCTGAGGAACAAGTGCTTTGTTCTCAACTAAGAATTTTACCGAAACCTTACTTGACAATCAAAGAAACTTTGTTTAGAGAACTTTTAAGGTCAGGAGGTGTTTTGAAAAAGCGTACTGCAAGAGAGCTAATTAAAATCGATGTCAATAAAACGGCTCGCATATATGAGTTTTTCCAGGCTCAGCGTTGGATAGCGTAAATCATGGAAGACCGTAAATAAAGATATAAAAAATTTAGAAAAAATCTACCAAAATGAAAATAATACAAACACAAATACACGATCAAAAGGCATTCATATGTAATAGTATACAATTCTAGAAAACGTAAAAATAGAAATCACATCACAAGTTAAATCCAAACCAGAGGTACACCATACAACCGATCATCAGGATTAGAATGGATGACACGACCTACAATTCGGGATCTACCTGGCGTATTAGGAGTGCTTTGACGGCGCCGTTGAGGAGGTTGTGGAGGTTGCTGAACCGTGGCTGTTGTTGGTCCGTCTAGACTAGGAGGTGAACAAGCTTGGGCTAGCATACTCATTACATCAAAAGTTGAGTTTTGCCGATCAAATGGCGAATCAGAAGGGATGAGTTTGAGGTTAATGAGGTACTGACGTACAGCTTCTTCGCTTTCTAAATAAGTTGGAAGTTTATTGTCCTCAGCTTCCCAGTCAGAATGATCCAAGCTAGCACACGCTTCACACATAGGATGGTGACCAGAAGAGCAACAAGGCTTTGTGATACTAGAGTATTTTGGAGGTAAAGAATGGCGAACCATTTGCTCAAACCGGATATTGGAAATCAGTTTGAGAAATGAACGGGCTCTAGAGGAGGTTTTAAATGGAATGGTTGACAGATAAAGACCATCATAGCATACAAAAAACCACATGCCCTTATCACTCTCAACAACCTTCATGGTATCAATAGCAGCGATAGAAATATCAAACTCAGTTCCCTGGGCAGGCCCGGAAGCAGGCACATCACCTGAAGAAGATTGGCTGGACTGATCGTCGGAAAGAAACAAAAGTCGCTCACTCGTTACGTATAAAGTCCCTTTGGTGCCTAATCTCGTGAGATAGTCATGTGAAGATTCGGAAGTCGGGGTAGTCGTAATTTTGCAGGGTTTACAAGGGAAAGCCCCAGTACAAGTCGTAGAATTCGTTGTAGAAGTATTTGTGGCATTAATATGGTCATTAGATTCATTAGGCATCGTCGTCGTTGTTGTAGGATTAGCAGGTTCATTATTGCGGCTACTCATGCGACTTAGTGTTTCTATGATAGAACTTGATCGGGATTTCCTGGTAGGAGATAGAGACCCACTTGCGTTGCTAAGGGACAAGGATCCCGACACCTGAGATCTTGCAGCCAGTCTTATTTCGCTTACACGCTTCATAGAAACCTTATGGGGAAATCTTTGAAGAAGCACTTCATTTGGATGGAAAATGGGGACTGTGTCAGGCGTTAAGGAAGGAGACTGTTCGACAGACTCAGTAGATGAGGAGCTATCGATGGGCGCCAAGCCGACTTCATCTGAGATTGTTAAACCATAAGCCAAGGGCATATGGAGTCTAAACAGACTGTCTTCCACACAACAAGCAGCGATTTCGTTATTGGCGGAGTTGGTACTGTTGCTAGAAGAGTTATTCTTTGAGGTTGTAAGAATCGAAGTGCTCATGCTGCTAGGCAGTATATTGGGTTTAGCAATAGACCTTCGATGGGCCATAAAAAAGAAATGGGAAGTCCCCAAGAAGGAAGGCATTCTTGAGGGGATATATTCAATATGGCGAAGGCTAATAAATAAATAAGTGAAGGAGAGGAGACTTGAAGTGAAATGGTTGTTCAAGTATAAAAATATGTCCCAAAATACTGTTTCTGGGGGAATAAAATATAGGGTGATGATAATAGAGACAAAGCTGAAACTGCACTGTCTGGTTTGAACAGAGCTTCAGGGCAGTAGGCACAAAGTAGAGGATTACAGGGCTTTGTGATTTAATTAACTAAGGATTTAAAAATTCAAAAGGAAGAAAAAGGGAAGGAAAGGAAAATAAATAAATAAAAATAAATAAATAAAAATAAATAAATAAAAATGAAGCTGAAAATTTAAAGTTGTTGTCCAACCCTCGTTCAGCTATCAGCTAAAAAATCACGGCAAAGCAGGGAAAACTGAGATTTCGTATGGGGAAATTTTATCTTTTTGCACTTTTTAGGCTGAACAGCTGCATTTCTCTCCTTCACGTGATAAATTATACAAAAAATTAATTTTTAGATAATAATAACCCGTACCCTCTACGGATAAATATAAAACAAAGCTGAGTTTAAAGTTGACAGTTTGGGCTTACTGCTCATACTCGCTGATAATAATCACTGGATGTTGACTGGATATTCACTGATTATCAATGATATTCAATGATATTCAATGATATACACTGGACGATATTCACAAACATTTCAGTATCAAACTCTTGCCCATCCACCACGTCCTGCAAGTACAAATGAACCGCGTACAACAATAATACACTGCGGGCGCTGCAGTTCAGTCTCCTCAAGTGGTTTATTTGACCTTATTCGCAATGGTTACGGGAACCTGGGCCCGCTTCTTTTTGTTTTTGCTGTTCAAAACTTTAGCATGAACCATCTTAATTAGACTTAGTTCTGAAATACAGATACATATAAACAAGAGCCCTGCTAGACACATGTGCTGTGCTAACCCCTTGAATGTCGAAACTGTACCCAGGAACCAAATTGTAGGAGCGAGCCCAGCTACTGCTCCAAAAACCAGTGGACGGGGTACTGCTAGGGCAATCCACCCCCAAGGTTTGTCAAAGTATACTCGCGGGGTAACAGGGGGCTTAGCTGGCTTGAGTTTAGGAGATTCATTTTCATCGTTAGATGAGATCTCGCCCTTGTTGTGGGGCTGGTTGATAACATCTTGGACGATTTCTAGGCTTTCTGTAGGCTCAGAATTTGAGTCTCTAAGCCTGGAATAATACTCCTCAATCCACATGATACACCACCCAATTCGCTGGGCCATATTAAACATGTTAGCCAAAACCAAACCCTTAGATCCCAGTTCAAAGGGACGCATTAGGAAGTATGCAGCGGAAGCAAATGTTAGACTAAACGCAAATAAAGCC
Source organism: Geotrichum klebahnii (assembly GCA_030570935.1). NCBI lineage: Eukaryota > Fungi > Ascomycota > Dipodascomycetes > Dipodascales > Dipodascaceae > Geotrichum > Geotrichum klebahnii. The sequence continues at coordinate 183,765 of JAJLWW010000022.1, read as the reverse complement.
GAAGACTGTTTCTTAATGTCTGCTGGGGTGGCTACGGACTGAACAAAACTTTCCAGTGCTCCGTTTATAGCTAAGAACGGGATATAGCAAGTATAAGTTGCCAAAACTACTGGAGCTTCAGTATCTAGCCATGCTTTTGACACGAGGAACTGGAGCACATAAGAAGAAACCATGGGTCCAAAAGCGACGGCAAATATTGAGAGATAAATATAAAGCCTTAAAATAATAGAAAGAACAGACACGGAAAGCTCCATACTTTTACGCTCTGCAGGCGTAGCAAGAAGCTTGGAAAAGAAATTTCGCAATGCCTCCTCAATGGGTAGAAACACTAGTCGTGCAACCAGCGAACCGTAATTGAGAACAACAGCATATACTCCTTGATCAGCAATTGGAAGTAACAAAGAAATCAAAAACTGATCTCCCTTGGTGAGACAGTGCTTGAATAAAGTGTGTAACCAGATAGATGCAGCAAGTGTCTTGGTTTCCGGTGCAAAATAAATTTTGGTAGAGGAATCGCCCTCCGTCCAAACACCCCGAGGGTAAGTTAACTGATAAGGCTTCATTCGAGCATTTTTCAATCCATGAAAAATGTAAAGAGTAGTGAGTGTCGAAGAATATGCAAACTGCCCCAAAGCAAATGCAATAATACCAGTGTCTCGTTTTCTGCCTAATAATATGAAGAGAACAGTAATAACGCATCGAGATAATATTGCAATGGATTCAAAAGTAGCCCTCTTCTTAAGTTGAAGCTGGAGTTGAAATAAGAGAAAACTTGGCTCTGCCATTAGCTCTACCACGGCCGAAACTGCAACTATTATCACTGCCAATGAAAACGATTTATAATCGGTTTGAGAACCAATTCCAGAAAAGTTAACGTACAAACATGAAAGGATAGATGCTAATGGCAGTCCAATAACAATAGGAACAAACCCATTATTAACAACCAGTTGGACAGTGCCTGAAAGGGTGTTCTCAACAACACCTCCTTCGAATCGGTATAAATCCGGCTGCTTTCCAACTAAAGATTGGCGCTGAGATGCTAGTCGGATTGCCTCACGGGAAAAATAAAGAATGGTTATAATAAAAAGCTCTAATTGAGCATTAATACCGAAAGTTTTTGGGCCAACAAACTTCAGGATCAATTGGTTGAGCAAAAATACTAAAAGTTTAGAAAAGAATTGTCCTGCAATTAAGTATGTCGCACCAGAGGCAAGGGCATTGACGTTAAATGAATTTGCAGTTAGGATTTCCAGTCCCTTATCAGCATATGCTATTTTTCTTATTATCACCGGAGATGGTGCGAAAGATCTATCTTCACAGGGTGAGGAGAGCTCGTTTTTATTAGTTTCGATTGACAGTAGCTTTCTTGTACTAGAATCCCTCACATGATTCGGAATATAATGAGTCCTATCGCTACTGCTTCGCTCGTGTTTACTACTTTGCCTACGGTCGAGTAGTCCACTGTTTGTATCTCTCAAATCTCTAGAGAAAAACTCTTGTTTTTCTTCTGCGAAAGGCACATGTGAACGTGACGAAACGGTATGACTTCTTCGATGAATATATACATGCCCACCGGAACTATTTAGACTGTTGGGTGTTAATGGACTAGAGGAGTTTGTGCTACACGTAGCATTACTCAAATTCCGTTTAAGAGATGAAGCTTCAGAAGGAAAGTCCGAGGGAAAATCGTATAAACCAGCTTCTCGCCCATTACTTGAACTGGGACTGTTCAAGGAAGACGAATATCTAGGTGGATATTGATATCCTCGGGACAAATTGCGCTTTTCATCACTGCCATCGAACATTGTTTGCAAAGCAGGCGGAACTGTGATTGTTGGCGAAATGGGCATGTAGTTTGTTTTTGGCGCCCCTATGGGTTCAATTAAGATCTGAGAGCTCTTTTTCCTGTTATGTCGCCTGTAAAGTGGTGAAGGCGGAATGTGATAATCTACAGGAAAGGTATCAGCATCCGTAGGAGGAGGTGGAAGAGTATTCCCCTCATATGCGTATGACTTGGAGCGGGTATGAAGTGGTGTATAGTTCATGTTGCCAGCAAGAATGTGATGAGATAGATGCTCTAAGAAATATTGTCAATTGCAAAGGATTTAAAAGGAGAGAAAGAAAGGTCCTTGGAAATGTAAATGATCCGAATTCTCATATTTTCGATATCCATGGAGGATCTGGGTAATTAAAAGTAAAATGAGTGATCGATCTTACGCAAAATGAGCAATGTAACTAGCAGGAAACTATTTGAAGCTTTAGGAACGAAGAAAACAAGTCTGAAAAGAGGAGATATTGAAATCAGCATTAAATAATAAAAAAACTCTAATCAAATATTCAGTTCTAGGACTTCCTTCGCCTTTACATATCAAATCTGATGAACAAAGCAAACGAACGGCAAACATTTAATGATCCAGGTAATACCTGTTAACTAAATTAAAATATTATACCTATTCGTGCAATTTGAGTGAGAAAATACTACCAAGTCAATTGAAGTGCGAAATTCGAATGAAGTGAAAATACAAGCAATTGCTGACATTCCCTTTCAATTGATCTCGGCTCAAGTAAAGATCATGGCGCAATTGCTTTACATAACATAGTATTGCAATGTCCCATCTCTCAATACTCTGGCTTGTCTTTCAGAAATATTCCTGCATTTGAATCTAATTTCTAAATAAATCCTTATTATTTCTGAACTTGATGTTCTAAGTTATGCATTAATAAACGGCGGGAAACACTGACTGTATGATTATTTGTCGATTCCTTGCACCTATAGTTCGTTTTTATCTCGGTCTCAACATCTGAATTCAGGATTCTCTAAAGGTGTGTTCAGTTAAATCCAAATGAAATCTTAGTGAAATGTCATAGAATTCACTCTTCCCAAAAAGCGCTTTCCAGGCGAGATGAGTTCTGCACATGGGCCCAAAACAGGGTAAAGAACGTAACCTTAACTCAGACCTTATATCCGCTCAACGTTCATATATTTCAAAAATAAAGTGAAATATAGCAGTTAAACCTCGACCAACAACTCAACCTAGAATCATGGAAGCACCAAAAAGTTTAACCTCTCGACCTTTGGGTAAGTGAAGTCATTTTTAATTTGATAGTACTTGTACTAATTTTAAATCAGGTCTGATGGAAGCTTATAGTAGCTTTCGACACGATCTCAATATGTATATTGCGGTAGCTTTTTCAGGAGTTTACACCTCAAATAAAGCCTCGACTAACGTCAATTTACCTTCATTGCTCTATGGGGCTTTAAAAAAAGTGATTTTGCTTCACCCCTCTCTTGCTCTGGTTATTCATGGCCAATCTTCAGATAATCCTACATTTAATTTACTCAGTCAAGTCGATTTAAAAAAGTTGGTAGTCTGGTTGGAGGATACCACCGAAGAGCAGGCATTTGAATTGCTAAAACAATATATGGGAAAGCAATTTGAAAATATTGATGAAATACCCCCTTGGAGGCTACTTGTTTGTGCTAGGGAAAATCAGCTTTCAGTGACTTTTCTTTTCCATCATGCTTTGGGTGATGGTACTTCCGGAACAATTTTCATGAAGGAACTTGGCAAAGCTTTAAATGACAGTAGTCCACTTGAAAATGGTTTAGTAGATATTCCTAAGAGTACGGAAATTAGACCTTCTTTGGAAAGTGTACTTGATATGCCACAAGGCTTTTTTAATATTTTGAAGATTGTGGCCAAGGATATGGGTATCATCAAAGGTCCTCAAAATCCCTGGACAGGTGCCCCTGTGCCTGACACCTATTCTTCTGGCAATGGCCCAGCTAAGACGAACATTGCTCGATATTCAATTAGTGCTGAAAATATGAAAAAGCTACTAACTGAAAGTCGCAGCCATGGCACGACAATTGCTGCACTTTTGACTGCAATTGGAGTCGTTTCACTCAATTCAGTAATTTCTGATGATTCTTATCAAACCATTCTATCTTCAATTCCCAGAAACCTTAGACCACTCATTGACGCAGTCTCTGAAAATGATATGGGTACTTATGTTGCAAGCATTGATTCAGCATTTGACAGATCCAGCTTGAAGACTGAAAATGACAATGTTAGCGATACCATTTGGGGAGTAAGTGGTCAACTTACCAGTTCGATTCAAGCCGCTATTAAAAAGAAGAACTCTGAGTTAAACTCTGGGTTACTTAAGTATGCTGGTAACATGCGCCAATTTTTCACTAAGAAAGTCGGAAAACCCAGAAGTTGCTCACTTGAAATGTCTAGTTTGGTAGTCGACAAAAAAGATGACTCCCCGAGCGATGAATGGACTTTGGACAATTTGTACTTTTATCAATGTGCAAATTCTGTTGGAGCTCCTCTCGGTTTCAGCGCTATTTCGTACAGGGGAGGTGCTCTTAATATTACTTGTGCATGGGCAAGTGACATTGTTGCTGATGAGTTGGTATCTCAACTGATGGACAGATTTGACCAAAACGTGAATCAGTTGATTTCTTCGACTCATATTTGAATTAAGCAGTGCATTAATAGAATCACATATTAGAATACTGTTCTGCACGAATCCCGAAAATCTCATTTAATAATACATATGCCAATAACGGCGCGACACGGAGAGATATAGATTGCATTAGGGACAACATAACGCTTTTAAGTAAGTTTCATCTAATCATAGTAAGTGGCTTTCATACATTTTGAAATGGGCCACTGCTGAAATTTTGTTTTTATATTTTAACTGAAAACTTAGAATTAATTAATAATTACTTGTCATACATACCTTAATACATTATAAAAATAATAATCTAATTAATGAATATGGATGATGTAAAAATGAACTGGGCTCATTGATTGAAAAGATTACTGTGCCAGATTTTTTACCTTAGGTTAATCACCAATATATCCAATATTTTCCGCAATTATTATTATTCCATTTAGTTCTATATCTACATTAATAGATTTTGCTCAATTTGAAAGGTTTAATTTTAAATATACCCAAGTTTTCTACCCTGTAAGCTAAGCATGGCATTTCTCGCATGATATGAACTAACGAAATTACCTTTTTGTGTTTAACACTAGCAATTTACAGCTTGGCTCTCCAAAACAATGAAATATTAACTAAAAGTGATAGATATAGTTCTTGATCTATCCGCAATCAAAACTGCGAAAGAATAGGGCTATGATACACAAGTTGTTTCTAGAAATTATATTGCCAAATGCCCTTGAATCAAAAATCCAAAAATAAATGGTTGAATCATCTAAGATACAATTGTTAAATCAAAAAAACCTAAATATTTAAATTGAAGTTCGGGAAAATGAAGTTGTATTTATTTTCAATTTCTTTTCTCTCTATAACTTTGTTGGTCGTGCTTTGGTATCAATGTATCAATATTTAATGTTTTTCTTTTTCATGTAGAATCTCTAAGATGATAAACGGAGTAAAGACTGATAATATGGGACGGCTGGCCGCTATGCTAGTTAAGTGTGGCGCCGAGAGACTTGAAAGTAGATTATATTGAAGGAATCAAAAGGAATCAAAAGGAATCAGATCACAATTATTACTTTGGAGATGTGCTGGTTCCGAGATGTTGAGAAATAATTAGAAGATAGTAGACTTGGTTCAATTCATCTTACATGAAACGGTCAATAGGCTTCTGTGATCAATTGCAACTTAACTAAGCCAAAAACGCCTATATTATGAAAAAGATAAAATAGCAATTCAGCCTTTCAAAAAATTAATTTATTTTTAAACTCGGAATGTTGCATATTTTATTGCGTATGAAATTTTTGAGCTAGCTATGATAATTGACAGTGCTAGTTCTCATATGCGAACTAATATTGTTTTTGTGAAATATTCTCCACGGTAAAAGAGAGTTATGGACACTTTTTTGTAATTCAATCCACTTAAACGCATGAAAAAGAAAAATGATGGTAAATTTGAGACGGGCTAACATAACTTTAGAAAACAAGTTTTAATTTAATTATTCGGAGACTTTCGTTCATATTCTGTGTTTTTCTTTTCGTTAAGGTGTATGACACCTTTCTTTCTTATACCAATTTCGAATTACATCTAAAAATATTATATAAATAGAATTGAACAGAATGTAAATGGAATAAAAATATCATACTTGGCCATCCAAATATAAGTTTCTTACTCGTCTTGTTACTATTTTCATCTTCACCTAGCATCAAACATGACCATTGTAGACCAAGTCGTTGATCAGAGATTTAATCCTCTCAAACCACAGTCTGGACGTACCCTTCAGAATTTGTACCGTTCCACTTCAAAGGACCCTAAATATGCGAATCTCTTGAAGAATTCAAAGTCTCGTCCTCTTGGCTATCTTGAAACTTATTCCAGTGTTGGTCATGATTTGAAAATCTACAACGGAGTGATTCTCTCTGCTATTTTTACTCCTACAGACAAAAATACCGTCTTGAACAAAACCAATTTGTACCCTGCTCTTAAAACGGTCATCTTGAACAATCCTTCTTTGGCGGTTCAAATCTATGGACAGTCCACTGAGTCTCCTAGATTTGTTCTTGCTAAGCAAATGAACTTGGATAATCAGGCATGCATCTTTGCTGGTTCCAACACTGAAGAAGAACGAATTAAAATTTATGAATATTACCTTTCAAATAATTTTGATAACATAGAAATCACTCCTCCATGGAGGGTTCTGGTTTCTCCTATGAAATCTGAGGATAACAAAATGGACGCTACATCTGACAGTACTACTTTCACAAACGATGGCGAAAGTACCTATGCCAACGAGGACAGTGCCATAAGTTATGAAATTGCATTTATTTTCCATCACAGTATTGGAGATGGAATGTCTGGTAGAGTTTTTCTCACTTCCCTTTGCGAGTCACTTAACAACCCAGACTCTGAGGTCGACTTTATCACCAATTTTTCGAAACTTCCAAACGATAATAAGCAGAAAAATGAAAGAAACTGTCTTCTTGACATTCCTGATTCTATGGAATTGCCTAAATCATTGGAGATGGTATTGAAGTTTCCCTTCACTCCCAAATTTCTGTCCAAAAATCTTGTGAAAGAATTTGGTTTACTTAAAACCAACAAGGGTTGTTGGACTGGCCCTCCATTACCAAATGGATATGGATTGAATAAAGGTTCACCTAACCAGGCCAAGATTCGAAAAATACGCATTCCGGCTGATAACATGAAAAAAATATTTTTAGAAAGTCGCAAAAGAGGAACGACTGTCACTTGCTTACTTGCGGCTATTTCATTGGCAGCCCTGTCCCGTTCTATTCCTCAAGAACACATGATTGTTGAAGGAGGTGACTGTGGAGGACTTGATAAATATGGTAAGCCCTATACTAAGGTATCCATTGCGATGGCTCGAAATTTGCGTCCAATTATTCCTGAAGGGAAAGGAATTAAATCTGACACTATGGGAGATTTTGTTTGCAGTCATGAATTTACATTTCTTCGAAATGATTTAACTTCAATGTCTTCCGTTAGAGATGCCTATGCCACCAGATCTGAATTGGATTTACTTTGGAATTCGGCCGTAAGTCTCAAGCAGCGGCTGAACAAAATTGTTGATAAACGAAATAAAGATTTGAATACAGGTTTACTTCGATTTGCTGGTAACATTCACAAGTACTATCAGCAAAAATCAACTCGTGCTCGTCTTCACTCAATCGATCTTTCTTGTCTTGTAGCTCCTGAGACATCCAAGGATGAAGATAATTTGTGGAACGTAAGTGGATTAGGCTTTGTTCAGAGCATTTCCGGAGAAGGTGCTCCATTCAACCTGAGCACTATCTCTTTCAAGGGAGAGGATACTGTGCTTGGGTTTGTATGGTCAAATACAAATATGCCTGAGAAAGTGATGAATGATGTTATCGCCGCCTTTACTGGCTATACCGATGCCATTTCTTGCAATTTAGAATAAATAACTGATACATAATTATTAAGGACTAGTATCAAGTAGACGAAAATAAATTTACAGTTATAAATATTATCATCAAGTTGATGAAAATGAATTGCCAGTTACCTGAGCTAAATAATTGCTTCACTGGCCCTGTTTCGACTTGCGGAACTTTCGATAAGATGCTCCAACAATTGTACCAACTGCAGTACCAATATAACAGCCAGTCAAGATTGTAATAGGCCACTGCTGCCATGGACGATCCCAGTCAAGAGGGATAGGGATAGCACCTAACCAAGCCCCTACCCAAGCTCCCACAGAAGCACCATACACACCATTAAGAGGCAGTTTTGCTGAAATAATGTCCTTCCAAGTATTAGAATCCAAGTTATAAACATAAACTAGTGGTTGGACTGAGAGAATCGAAATGTGAACAGCACACAAGAATGTTTGATGAATGTAAGTAGATGCGGGGGCACCAAAAAGAATCAAAAGGCCAAAAACCAAAACAGACATTATCACACTGAGAATTGTAGCTAACAAAGCTGTCGAGAAGCTTGAAGCAATGCTCATGTCAACCTTGCGCTTTTTGCCTGTACTACTGGTGTTGGAAGAATCCTTGTTTACACGCTTCAAGTAAACTTGGATCAGCTCAGCATCAAGCCCACCAGACATACAGTACCAAAGCTGAATCATAATGACAACAGGTATGGTCTGGGTCATAGCAAAAACAGGATCTTCAATCAGCACACCCTTGAATAAAGCAATATATACAAAGCCGATCAATACTAATGAATAAATTACCGCATAATGAAAATTTTGATGATGATTTTTATGTGTAGACTGTTTAGAAACAGCTGGAGTATGTTGTGTAACTGGGGTTGTAGATGATTCCAAAGAAGCTGAGACTGAAGCTTCACTTGATGCAGGAGATAGAGGGCCTGATGCTGAGGTCTTGACGCCAGTCGAAGTGGCCGAGGTGGGAGAACCCTGTGATTTAGATCCTGGCAAGAATTTGCCAGTAGCACTTGCACTTCGTTTACCCATTACTCAGTTATGTTGAAGCGTGTTCCTGAGATCTTGTAGACTGAAACGTGGACAAGAAGGAGGGTGTGAAAGGAATTTTATTTTTGCCCTAATTACCCAATCAGACTTTTTTAAAAGAAAATACTCCTTTGACAAGACAGTGATTTAAAAGGAAATATGATGGACGGAACAATGCTATCAAGTTAGGAAAAAAAAAATACTATATTTGATGACCACAGGACTTATATATGAAGAATTATTAAAGTCTAATTGATGATATAAAGTTAGGGAATGGTAACTATATAGGTCGGTATAGCCAAGGTAAATACCAAGGTTCTTAGCAGCCCAAAAGGAAATCAAGAAAAAAATAGGCCTAAGTGCCACAACTACCCACAAAAACTCAAGATTAAGACTTCAAGATAATCAAATCTCAAAATTAATTAGGACTTGAGCAAAAAGAATGCGATAATTGATGACAATTAATTTAAGAGAAATCACAATAGTATGCTCAGGCGTGGCTTACCGTTCTTAGTTCTTGTCTTACTATTAATATGACAACGTTTTTTCGAGCTAACATAGAAGGATTAGGATTCCTATTACATGTCAGACAGTGCTGGCATCATTATATGCCAGTAATATCGTGGAATATTGAATACTTCACTTGTTCCTTATACATTGCCAACTTTAATGTTTCAGTTATAGTAACGCCATGAAGTTTATTTTTCAAGCCTTTTATGGAGAGCTGATTATTGCTTTTAAGGAACCTTTGCGACATCCCACTAGTCTTAGTTGTCTGTATCTCGCATCGAGGTTTATAAACATCAAGTGATACTATGTGGTTTTATGGCTCCTTATGTTTCCTCTGAATTCATTTTTCTTCGTAGATATTAGTGTCACAAACTCAATTAGTCCAAAGAGGGTGGTGATGTAACTAACTGGCACGCCAAATTTTTGTTGCTTAAATGCCTTGACGGCCTGAAATGGGTTATGATTATCTTCTTTATCCAAAGTCCAACTGGTTCTCAACTTCCACTGCACCTACTTTAACTATAATTCAGTTGAACACAACCCAGGTTGTAGACTTTGGTATGAAGTGAAATCCATGAAAAGTAATAACAGTCTCTTTGAACAGGTTCAAATAAAAGTCAATTATGGATTATACACTGGAAAATGTCAAAACAAGGAAGTCTAAGACTAGCATACAATCTTCCAGGATGATACTGGGAAATTAATGTGTTAACGCTTTACTTGAATCACAAAGTCTCATCACAACCAGACCAAATAATTTCCTTCACCTTTATCAACACTTTCTCACATTGACTCATTTGTCTTCAATATCATTCAACTTTTTGGATTATCCGATACCATTTCAACCAGCCAGCTTTTCTTCTGTTTCAGTCGTCGGTTATTTGGATGGTGGGTAAGGGTGAATTGTACCGTTTTCGCCCCGAAAGATCGAATGAAAAAAAAAGTCAAAGTAAGAAAAAACAGAATCTTATAAAGAAATTTAAATCAAGGACCCCATTTTTTTCTATTTTTTTTGTCTTCTTCTTAATTCTTCTCTTCATCCTTTTATTACCAGTCTGTGATTGATTTAGTCTGTCGCTTTCATTAGCCCTTGCGCTTACTAGTTGTATCCTCCCACGCCGTCCTCAAGTCGCTATTCAAGAAAAATTTCAACGGCGAGACCTAAATACCTCCGACATAAAAAAAGTTTGGCAGCAACTGGGTAAAATACCAAAAGTACTATGAGTTCAAAAGAAAGCACGTCAGTTGAATCCTCGACTTCGAATATCTCGATCACAAACACCAACTCGGTGGATTTGGCACCGGTTCCGGACGCAACTCCCAAAAAAACGATCAGTCATGCCGGAGGGTTTATTGCCGGAGGCCTAGCTGCATGTGGAGCCGTCACTGTCACCAACCCCATTGAACTTATTAAAACCAGGTATGAATTGAACTGAACTTAACTGATATGGCCTGAACTCCAAACAAGAAGCAAAATTATGAAGAATATCGAGATTTGTATTTTTCTTCAAGATGCCATTTGGGGAGAGGGGAAATGAAATTTCTTCATAACCGATGATATCCGGTTCTCATACAAAATAAACGGTATTCTAACTTTTTTTTCGCAGAATGCAGCTACAAGGAGAGCTGGCGGCCAAGGGACAGGGAAAGAAAATTTATACCGGACTTTTCCAGGGCTTGAGAACCATTATTCAGCACGAAGGAGTGAGGGGAATCCAGCGAGGCTTGCTTTCGGCGTACGTTTATCAACTGGGTTTGAACGGATGTCGATTGGGTTTTTATGAGCCGTTTCGGCATTCTTTGAACTCGCTATTTGGCCTTACTGCCCAAGACCAGCGGATTTCATTAAATGTTATTGCTGGCGCAGGAAGTGGTATTATGGGAGCCGTGACAGGCTCGCCTTTCTACTTGATTAAAACTCGTATGCAGTCATACTCCCCAGTATTCAAGATCGGAGCCCAGACCCATTACAAAAACATGATTGAGGGTCTGTCGACTATTTGGAAGACTGAAGGCTTTAAGGGACTTTACCGAGGAGTAGATGCCGCTATTCTTCGTACTGGTGCTGGATCTAGTGTTCAATTGCCCATTTATAACTATGCCAAATCTCTGGTTGAAAAGTACGATATTGTTGAAGATGGCCCCAAAAAGCACTTGATTGCGTCTGCTGCCAGTGGTTTGGGAGTGTGTGTGGTTATGAACCCTTGGGACGTGCTTATGACTAGAATGTACAATCAGAAGGGAAATCTCTACAAGAATCCTTTCGACTGTCTAATCAAAACAGTGTCTATTGAAGGGCCACTAGCCCTTTACAAGGGATTTGTCCCACATTTATTGAGAATTGGACCCCATACGGTTCTGACTCTCATGTTTATGGAGCAAACCATGAAATGGGTAAGAATATTGGAGGGAGTTCCTCACTAAGAGATGGATTACAAAAAATGAGCTTTTGTTTGGCATTAATTTATTTCATTTTATAGACGTTTCCTCATTTTTGTATGCTTTTTAACATTTTTAATACGTTTTCCATCCATATGTGGCTGCTAATCTCTTATCCAAATGCTCCTGGGCAGTAATGAACTTGCCATCCTTTTGAGCGTTTGAACCCCGGCCAGTGACCTTGGCCACAATTTCACTTGGAATAGGTTCCAAAGGTACTTTATTATGGGGGTGTAGGAAATAGACAATAGAATATCGGTCCTTGCCTGTTAGCTGTAAGTGAGCGGGAAACTTAACGCGGTGGATGCTGGATTTAAGAACTCCAGAAGACCAAAAAGAGAGTAAATCAGCAATGTTGCAAACAAGGGGAGGAGCATCTCGTTCAGGATTTTTTGCTGGTACAAAAGTAACAGGCGTCCACTTCTTGGTAATAGGTGATAAGACTTCAAGACCATCCTCGCCTTCTTTTTGAAACAACAAGGTGAGAGAACCGTAGTCAGTATGAGCTCCGGCTCTGATAATAGTTTCGGGATCAGTTTTGGTTTGTCCAGGGTAGAATAAAAATCGCAGCACTGATCCTGAGGGATCATCAATACCATGTCTGCTAGTAAACCAATCATTGCCGCCAGCAGCAGGGTCGACTTTGAGACCCATGGCTAGGAGTTGCAGAAGCTTCATGCCAGTCTCATGGCATCGACGCCAGAGTGCGAGAGCTTGATCAGAACGTTCGGCAAGATATGGAGGCAAAGGCATATCACCTAGCTTTCCATCAGAGCTTTGAGTGATATTGAAAGCCTCCTTAGGATCACCTTTAGTTTGATGCTCAGGATCGAGACTTTAACGGTTAGTTTGTTTACTTAAGAGAAGAGGATTGCATATTTACAACAAGAGACTCACACTTCTAGGTTCATGGAGGAATATCCATGATTTCCTTCGGTAATAGGAACAGAATTTTTCTCGCTTAATGGAGAGCCAAAGAAACCAGCCGACTAAAAAAATCAAATCATTCAAATGGTTAGATTAGATAAGAAGAGAAATTAAAAGTTTTAAAAGGGATCACCATACCAAAGAGAATGCATCTTGGACTTCTTTCTTTGAAAATCCAGATCCCTCAATCATCACGAAGCCCATAGTAGATGCAGCCTCAACCAAGGCATCGGCCGTGGCCTGGTCAAAGTTGGTGATATCAACGACAGGGATACCGACAGTTTCAGCCATTTTGTAGAAAATTAGTCACAGATTTATGTGATGAATTAAAATCCAAGTGAAGAAAAGGCTTCTCGGCTGTATTTATAGTATTAGAGAAACATTTCAAAAAAAATGGTTTTTTTTCACCTGCTATTAGTCGATTTTTTTGGGGAAATATTCCGATATCTTTCGTATCTTTCTGTATTCAACAAACTTCCCAGCTAAGGTTCACTGGAGTGTGTCATGCCGTGCGTAAAAAATGATAGGAAGACTTTCTGGACATCCCATACAAAGTTTTAAGTATTTTTTGATATGTTAATCGACGAAAAAGGTCGAATGCTATTCGTTAAGAGTCTCCAAATTGATCGCGAACTGGCCAATACTTTACTCGAATAATGATAACACAAAGTTAAAATATCACCAGTTCTTGAATTTATGTCTTCCCTAGGAGTAAAACGGTCACTTTAACGTACGTAACCGGCTTTTAAATGAGAATGTAATTATATCAAAAAAGTTGCTATCGATGTTGAATGCTTCTTCCGCGGTACCAGGCGGAGATATCTGGGGAATTTTTTTTGGGGCATAGATTGAGAGAGCTTAAATGATAGCTAAATGGCATGTTCAGTAGTGAACTGGAGTTGAAGGAGACTTCATGGCAGGACTTGCTAGTTTCGGAAACTACTAACGGCTAAAATGGTTCTTGCCTATATTTTACCAAAGGAGTAATCCGATAGATATTACTCTTCATCGGTCTTTTCTTCAAAGTTGATCAATATCGATCTTGATATTTCTCGAAGTTTACATTTCATTTCACATATAAGACCATTGGATCCCTCCTTGTTACTTCCCGTCCGAAGGCTTTCTTTGGATATCGCCTGGTGAAGATTTGTTTTATTTGACTAATAGGTTTTTTTTAGCGTTACGAAACAATTTGACATGCCATGAATCGCATCCACTACCGCCTAGGAGTAGAAAGTGGTGATCCTTGTTTAGGATTGAGATGGTAAAAACTCAGCTCTATAGCCTTTAGGGCCAATTTAGTACGAGGTGTTCAGGGATGGTGGAACGTACCTATGTGTTTCAAACTGATTAGCACTCTTCCTTCACGCGTATTATTTATGGTTTATTCAAAAAATTCAAGGGCATTGTTCTCTTGAATGTGGCCCTCCCTTTTTCACATTCGTTTAAGCTTCATACTGAGGAAGAATCCCAAGAATGGAGCACGTCGTAGTTACTTGATTGGGTGGTTGGGCATATTTTACGACTGTTGTCCATACAAATGATTAAGGGATTTAGGGATTTAAAAGTTTTTAAGAAATTTTAGAATTTTAAGAAATTTAAGAAATTAGGGATTATGGATTATGGTTCATCATGGCGGTCTGTTTTTGTTTATTTGTTTGTTTGTTTATTTGTTGTTTATTTCGAGTGGTTGGGCGGGATCTGGCTGGATCTGTTTTACACTCAGTTACTCCCATCCCACATAGTAATAACTCTTTCGTTCGCATTTCTGCGACAGTTCGCCTGCATCTGCACATTTAATCAACTCCTGATCCGCCCATGCCAGCCACTAGGTTTGTACACTTTTACACTCATTCAGCTTGATCCAGAGCGTAAGAAAAAATATATTCACCTCATCTGTCAAATCATCACTTCTCTTCCTCCCTCCTATTCGATTCATCAAGAGCATGGCTTTCCCGTCACTCCTTTAAACAAACTCATTACGCCCCTGATATAGCGCATTCTTTTTCTTCCCCTTCTTCATCGTCTGGAAAGTCTCAACAACTTCTCCTCCAGTTGAATCTTTTTTTACCATGCCACAGCAGGTAACATCTTTTTCGTATCCAGACCATGTGTTTCCTCCCATATTGAATCCATTTCCAGGGCTCCCGCTTGCTCCGGAAGAAAAAATAGGCCGAATCGAGAATGGATATCACAGACTAGTACGACAAGTAAGTGGCGGCCCAGATATTGAAGCAGAAGTCTCTGGAGACTCCCGTAGGGTGTCGAACCTCCAACGTCGCCTTTCGCAAAACATTCAGCTCACTCAACAACGAAGTGAAAATGGAGAATCTCTAGATGATACCATTCATTGCAATACACAGATTAACGTTGATGTCTTATTTAAATGGGCCAGAGAAACAGTCGATTTCGCTGAAAACCATTTTGGCCTGTTACCTGAAATCGTCGACGCTGCTATTGACATTATTGTTTTAGTCGCAGAATCCCAAAAGGGCGTCACTAAATTCAAGGGCGCTGCTCAATATATTATGGCCGTGTGGATTTTCTTTGGTCTCTTCAATCGCAGAGTTGATTCTGCAAAGGCCCTCGAACTTTTCTATGCCTCTGCAAAAGCTGGATTTACTAGGGCTTTGTATCGAATCGGTTCTGAGGTATGTATATGAATACAACGCGCAACAACAAATAATATTTTACGAGACACTAACATTTCTTGTAGTTTGAAAAATCGGGCGATATAGCAAATGCTCTCACATTTTTTAATCAAGGTGTTTCAAAAGGCGACAGTGCCTGTCTATATGTAAGTTGTCATATTATCTTGTTCATGTTTTCTTTATACTAACTTTACCAAGCGTATGGCCATGTGCTATCTTAGAGGCCATTTAGGTACCGAAGTTGATCCAGAACTTGGAATGCAGTATCTTTACAAGGCCTCAAGTACATCTGATCCTGATTGTCCTCAATCTTCATATGTTTTTGGTTTGATTCAGTTAGGCGAAATTCAAGGAGTAGCACCTCCTGATACGTCACTTCCCGAAAATGCGGGTATATCTGCTATGGAACGTGCTGCGTGGCTTGGATTTGCTCCTGCTTTATTACGTATGGGTATGTCATGGCAGGGTGGTGAGAAAGGCTATGATTCTGCCATTGCTTTGCGATATTTCCATATTGCAAGCCGTCAGCAGCAATATTTAAGATTCAAAGGTGACGCAAATGCAGGCTTAGGAGGATCCGCAGAGGTAGAGATTTCTAAGTGGATGCTGTGTGGTTCAGAAGGCTTTTTTGAGCCTAATGAAGAATATGCATTTTATTTTTCAAAACTTGCTAGCGAGTTTGGAAATGGAATTGCTGAATTTGCCGTTGGATACTTTTATGAAGTCGGCATTTTTGTTCAGCAGGATATTCAAGCTGCACTGATCTGGTACGGTATTGCAGCTTCACATGAAAGCGTTGACGCCATTGAACGCCTGAAAGAATTGAATCTTAGTCGACAGAATACAATTACAAAACAGCAACATACTAAAACTCTTTCCTTGAAAGGAAGAGGTTCTATGAAGCATTTCCGAAGGAAAGCTAGTGAGACATTAAACAGTACTAAGGGAAGCCTATATCCCGAACCAGAGTACCCTGATGTTTTGCGATGTAGCAGTAGAAATTCAGAATCGCCTTCCTTGACCCCACGACCCCAATCTAGAGTTATGTCGGAGTCGTTTGGACCTAGACCAAATCCTAATGCACATCCTAATGATGGTTATGTTGATGGAACTGAAGGTCATACCAGGAGATCGAGAAAAAGTAGATTATCTCTTCCTGCAGATGCATATTCAACTGGAAGTGTGACTAGATTAACTCCTCCCCAAGAACAGAGAACCCGCAAACCTTCTTCTGTATCTCCTACGAGACCACGCGGAGCTTCTGCAAGAGTGATCCCCCCCTCACAATATAGTCCAGAACGTGTTGGAAATCGCCGTACTTCCTCTCCAGTATTTTCGTCTAATTCGCAAAAGCCAGCCGCATTTCCAGGATCCCAACTTCTTAATCCCATGAACTCTGTGTCACTCGCATCACGACGCCCTCAGACTTCTTTACCGCCCAGAAAGACGAGTCCAGAGTCAACACCTAAATCCAATGTCAACTATGGCAACATTTCCTTAGACAGTTCGCCTACACCACTACTTGCTCCATCTCCTCGACGGAATATTTCGATTCCTGAGATGGAACAAACCGCTTCTACTAACGCAAACAATCCTCCAACTTCTTTAGAAGGAGATCAAACTGAAAAGCCTGGGTCACCAACTTCGAAGAAATTGGAAGCGGATGACAAAAACGCAGCGAACAAGGATAGTGATACTAGTGTCAAAGAAGCAGTTCTTCCCACAGAACCCGTTAAAAAGAATAGATTTAGTGTCATGGGAATGATATTTGGGTACGGGAATAAAGAGACAGAAAATGAGTCTACTAACGGAACAGATTCGATATCCAAGACCGAAACTGAAAGTTCTGATAATAGTTCTGTTGGGTCTTCATCTACTGCAACCCCAGAAAATGCTAAAGAAAAAAGTGAAGAACTAGATCTGCCCAGTTTTGAAAGTCCGGCTGATAAATTCAACACCAGGTCAAGGACAAGCTCTCCTCAACATAAATGGGGCGAAAACGCACTACCACGCGCTGCTACTATGCCTATTCACGATCTCTCGTCTAAAACAAGTTTGGCCAGTGATAGAACGAGATCTAGAAGTCCCAGGAAGTTTTCACAAGCTCCTGAATCTACATTGCATAGAATAAATACAGATTTCGGTACTCATAATCTGAGTCCTCCTCCTTCTTTAACTGGAGGAACGCGAGCAACGAGTCCCAAAACACCTCCTCGTGGAACACCCTCACCGTTTCGATATACTAGGAATAGCCCCAGTAATGCTACGATAAATTCGGCATCTACTTCTGATAGCGCTGATAGCGAATCAACAGTAGCTTCTTCTATGACATCTATGAGATCAGGTTCTTCGTCGCCAGTACGTCGGCCTAATTCTAATGTACGAGTTGTTCAAGCTATTCCTGGAGGAAAAGGTGCAAAGACATTTGAGGAAATGGGTATTCCGATGGCTCACAAACAGCGCGGAGACTGTGTCATTATGTAAAAACGCTGAATCTTTATCTTATTCTTATTATCGTCGTTGTTCTATTATCATTATTTTACTATTTTATTTATTTTTTGAAACTTTTATTGTTTTCAAGGTTATAGTGTCATTATTATTCTTAAATCTCTGTTATAAAATTACATTCCTGTTACAATTTTTTGGATGAGACTGACTTTTCAACTGCTTTAATTTATTCCTAGAGTCGAGCCCGATTTTCAAATATTGTGATCTCTCTACTTTTCATGCCCTAAAACTTATTTACATCCGGGTAACTACAAATACAATTTTATAAAAAGACCAAGAATATTTTCACTAGCTTTTTCTTCTTTCCTTTCAACAATTTTGCACATACTTGCAAACATCGTCATTAGTTTAACAAACCCAGCCATCGTAGTTTCTTAAGAAAATGGTAAGATAATGAATTCCCTAATTTTTTCTGCATAACATGGAAAGGTGGTCACTGTGATGATTTTCTACCAAAACACAATCAACTAGAAGCTGTTTCTGAAAAGCATTGAGGAATATTACGAACCGCTACTCTGACTATGACATACCTTTATTATCCATGTGTTTCTTTTTGAAACTAGTTTATTATTGGTATACCTGAAATACTAACATCGGTTCTAGTCTTCGTGATAAAAGTAGAATTATAAAATTGTATCATAATAATTATACATCTAAATATTTTCTAGTTTTCATTTGATTCCAGATCAATCTATTGTAAAATACAAGTACTTATGCTCCATTTGATAAAACGGATTTAAAAGCCTCCAAATGTTGACTACACGTAGATTCATTGTATTGAAGAAGGTTTTGGATCATAACTTGCTCGTGAGTTCAGTTAACACTAAATTTACATTCACTAACGGGATGCTTGAGACCAGATATCATATATGCATGAGTACAAATATATTAAAACCTCGTATCTTGACTATATATATAGTAACCTTAGTTTTTGGGATTTTCCGCAAAAGGGTCGTCCTGGCTATCTTGACTAGATTTCTGCTCAGAAGACCGAGGATGTGGAGTATGCTGAGGTTCCCATTGAAATGTCTTTGAGCTATTTTCAGCACGGATTTTATCCCAAGTTGAGGAAGTGACAGGCTGGTGAGACTTATGTGCTTGTGTATCTGTGGAGAAATCGAGACCTGCCGATACGTTTTTAGTGCCATCATCGACACTTGAGTCCTGAGAATAGGTAGTATGAGGGGTGGTCTTGAGTGCAGCAGGGTTGCGATATCCTTGTGGAGTTTGGTAATTACCAGGCTCAATGCCTTTGATATCAGTACGGTAACGGCCAAACAAAGCCAATGTCAAGGGAAAAGCTGGGTACCTAGCCCAATCAAACTTGGAGGGATCAGGAAAGGTGGACTCAGGTCTGCGAATAGTCTCTTGATAATAGGAGTACCCAATGAGAGGTGGAAACTTGTCCATAGACTTGAACACATTTAAATATTTGGAATTTCCTTGATAAGCCTGAAGGTTTTGCTGGTAGGCCAAATTTTCAGCAGTTGAATAACCAACCAAGACAGTTACTAAACCAGTCAGAGTCGAATATACTGGTTTGTAGGTGCGGTTCATATATTTACAAACATATCGAGGCGAAACGATACCAACAACCAAACCTACAACAGCTCCCACGTATTGTGAATACATTTGGTATCGAAAGGCTTTGAAAAGGGCAACCCTATCTTCTTGGTCCAATAATCGATCAGCTTCGTAAAACTTGCGTGCCTGCTTGGTCATAACTTTCATGTACTCAAGCTGCTCGGCTGCCTTTTTGGGGTCCATACCAGGCGGTGGGAAATTGGTATTTGCGAGCTCATCAATGTTGGCTCCTGAAGATAAGGAATCAGGATCAGTATTATTATCCGCAGTGAGGGGATTTGCCCAAGCATCGGCATCGCCAGCGCTTCCACCAACTTTAGGTGGAACAGAAGAGGAGGCAGATTCAAGTACCATTTTTACGGTGGATGAGTTATTCGTGAATGAGAGTACTCTCCAATTGAAAGTAAGAATTGGAGAAAGGAAACAAAAATGAAAGAAAAATGAGAGGGAAAAAAATCAATTGTCTAGATTCTAGATGAATCTTCCCACAAGGTCGGGGATTGCTCAGAGGTTTTATACCCCTACCCTTTACACATGGTCTGTCTCTGGCGAGTGCCCAGTAGTGTCCAGTGTAGTAGCCGGGAGGCTAATATAACCAACCATGAAACAGGCCTTTCAAGGGCCAACTGAGAATATTGGTATAAAATAAAAGAGTGGATAACCTGTAATTGATTTAAATTGAAGTATACCTCATAAGATATTAACCTTTTTAGTTGACTTCGAGCCTTTACAAATCGGAATTGAGATCACAGTAGTATAATAATAATGACTTGGACATGATATTTCTGAATTCAAATTCTCTTAATTAAAACAGTTACTCTATATAAATATATGATATGTCCCTCTAGTTTAGAAATCCAGCATTGCCAGTATTGGGAACGACTTGATTTCAGGCACAGGGATTTGAGGAATGTAAAAGACATTACCATCTTCATCGTATCTCTCACGATCCTGCTCGGTCATTGTGTAGACGTAGTCTACCTTATCTTTCAACAAATCCAAGACTTCAACATATACCCGCTGAATCTGGTAGGCGTGTGTTCGCATATTATTGTTTGCATCAGCGTGTCTAAGTAAAGCGTCTCTAAGACGGATAGCATCAGGCTGTTGTTCATGTAATCTATCGATGAGACGACCCATGGAATTGATGAGATATTCTTCTTCGTATACAGATCCCTTCTTACCTCGCGCCCGCTTGCGTTCCTCTCGTCGTCTGTTTTTGGCTGTCCGTCGAGATGCACCAGTCTTGGCTGTACCAGCAGTCTTGCCTGTATATCGAGTCATGAATGATGGCGCAGTTGATGTCTCAGAAGCGGCAATAGATACATTATCAGGGGCATCAGATTCATCCTGACCAAAGAATGCAAGAGGATCTTCTTGTTTCTTTAGTCTTAACACACCAAGACGAGAAATTTGAGAATTGATCTGACCTTTACAATCAGAGACAAGCTCAGTAATTTGACCAAATCCATCGAGGAGTCCTGGGGTGATGATTTCATCTATAAGCTCTTGTTGTGCAGAAATTGGTTGCTGAGAGACCACTCGCATAGCATCATTAAACAAAAAGCCCTTATAGAGAATCCTAGCTCCTTCACGAACATTGTTTAAGTATTCTATGTAGATTGTAGCTGAGTCGCGATACTTGCGAGTTTCTAGTGCCATCTCAGCAAGCTGGGTAGCCAGTTCTGAAACCCTTTCTTCAATATTCTCTTCACTAATGTATACCTTCCGAGCAATTGTCAAGGCTTGTTGCCAGTCCCCAGAAAGTTCATACAGGTCAAGGGCAT
Source organism: Geotrichum klebahnii (assembly GCA_030570935.1). Taxonomy (NCBI): domain Eukaryota; kingdom Fungi; phylum Ascomycota; class Dipodascomycetes; order Dipodascales; family Dipodascaceae; genus Geotrichum; species Geotrichum klebahnii. The sequence continues at coordinate 162,442 of JAJLWW010000022.1, read as the reverse complement.
TTGTAAAGTCTCCAAGATGCTCATAGATGAGACCAGCCTGAGAATATTCCATTTTGCCGTGCAAATGAGAGGCGTAAATCTTAAGGATTGCATCCTGCTTCTCAGTGTTGTACTTGAAAATAGAAAGAGCATTTTGGTAAAGGTCATGCTCAACAACATAATCTTGGAGCTCTTCAAATGCCTCGTCACCTATTTCAGCAAGATGCTCAAGTGCCTTGTTAAATCGCTTTAAGTATGTGTCAATTTCAAACTTTCGCCTGGTTAAGAGCAACTTGTGAAGTTCACGCAAGAATGGCAAATACTCTTTAGGGTCCTTTTGTGACTGTTGAGCAATAAGCAAAGTGAGAGGCAAATCATAAACACCAAGTGCAGTGTCATAAACTAAATTGACATCCTGTAAAAAGCAAAGATGTTGAATGGAGAACTCAGTGAGCTTTTTATTAATTTCACGGTCCTTTCCAACAAGAGCTAACGCCTCTTCCAATGCAGGTGGTGACATGCAAGCATAGGAGGTGAGCACGCTTTGAAGGTATTTCTCTTGGTAGGGCTCCTGGCGTAGCAAATCAACAATCTTGCCACAAATCTCGTTAACTTTACTGGTCTTAGGTTTATCAGTTTCTTCATTAGATTCGGCATTATCAAGTTCTTCAATAGTAGATCGATACATTGTTTTTGAGACATCTTCTTCACGTAATCCAGACACAAACAGATCCAGGTATTCGACTGTTCCAAGTTGTTGGACAAATAACTCAAGTTTGTCAAAAAATTGTGCCGGATTATAGTCATACAAGATATTAAGGTCAATTCGATGAACTCGACATGCTGCAAATGCCAAGTTATATTCAAGATTAGAAATATTCTTTCTGACGCCTGTAAGCACCATCACTCGAGGAAAAATGGTTTCCAAGTTTCCTCGGGGAGCTTGAAGAGTGAAAGCAGTACGAGACGGCATGGCTGTGACGATTAAGGAACCTCGCTCAATGGCACGGCATCGCTCGTCATCCACAGAAGTATCAGCAGGTACTTCAATCTTTTCAGGATCTGAGTGCAGATGACAAAATTTAAGATAGTGCTGAGCTGTGGTAAAAATGACATATTTATCAGTCATACACAGCGAAGTTCCTGAAGTAGCGATTTGCCTCTCATTGGCATAGATTCGACCAGTAGAATGCAATCCAAATACAATAGGCTCAGTTCCCTCATATTCTTGATCTTCATCAGGGAAGTAAACTTCCACAGCATCACACCGTCGAGGTAAGACTGTGATGGGGGCAATTTCTTCAAGCTCCGATTTAAACGAGTATACAGTACCATCATACGTCTCAAAAAATGCATTCTCAACTCCAGGCCAGGATTTCAGGAGAAAGATTTCCGAAGCGACTTCATGAGAAGCAATTATTTCATAATCATACTTGCTCTGGCCCTCATCACTCTCAACTTCAACCAACTTCAAAATCAATAATTGAGAACCACTGGTTTCTAGATCAGCAGCAATTGCTACAATTTTACTCCCAATAAAAGCAATCTGTCTTGGTTGCTCATTTGAAAAGAAAAAAGTATCGTAACTAAAGGTGGATACAATTTTTGGATCTTTGATGTGGCGGATACCTGTAGATGTAAGTGAAGGATCCCACTCTGCGATCTCAAGGCTGTCATTCGTTAGTACAGCAAAAGTTGCATTGGAACGTGAAACAGCAACATGGACAGGCGTATTACTACTTTGGAAACTTCGGAAGGACATTGGAGGAGGAGTGCTGGCGAGAGACAGTGGAGTGAGATTAACGTTTTTGCCATCGATAACTACAACCAATCCAATGTCCGTAGGACCTGCTGTTGCACCTCGAATGATATCCCAAATAAATTCACAAATGTGAACTTCGCCGTCATCATAATTAATAATTAATGTGTGTGGCTTTTCGGAGTGCCATGACATGTATACTGGGTTTGCTCCTCGGGGTGAAATAATTTCTTTCTTTAAATACCAATGGTAGTTTTTGGTCGTCCATAATTGAATTCTATCTGAAAGCTGAACAGCTAAAGTATCAGAGTCGATATTCCAGTCAAGTCCAAGTACATTTTCAGTTGGTGCTATTCTTAGAGAAAATTCGCCTCTTCTTAACCCATTTCTTTCAAAAAAGACAAGATCAGAAGAGTCATTAGACTTCTGTTGAACTGATGCAATCAGATTACCACTAGGCCTCCACGATACAAGCCCTTTGAGGTTATCAACAGGCTCAGAAACGGAGTCGAGAGTACCCTCCCTGGTGTATATTCGAACAGTACGGCGCTCAATAGGCTCTGTATCAATGGTAATCACAGAGACAACCTCTCCATCACCCCGCCACGAAATTTGAACAGTCTTGTCGTCTGATTCTGTCAAAACTCCTTGATCAACATGAGCAGGCATGGTCGGATCACGCTGCGCACGGGCACCACGACCTTGGAACTGTGTTTCCTTTTTACCCCATCCGACAGAAACATGCTTTGATAGAGCTAAATCAGAGGAGGAAATTTTTGTCTCGGAAATGGGATCAAAAGTTCGAGTAAGTAAAATGAAGGTATTGACAGCGGTTGCGAGTGCTAGGACTTCTTCGTCTGGAGACCAGCTGGCAGCAGTAATACCTTCTTCAATAGATCCAACTATTTCAATGGCAGGCTCTTCGTGCTCAAAAGAAGTAGTGCTGTTGCGTGTAACTGAGATAATATCGCCTGTAGAAAGAACAATAACAACTGTGTTTGAATCGGAGAAATAGGTGGAATCAAGAATTTTGATAGTACCATTGTAATCGCTTTCTGGTAAGGTCCAAGACGCAAAGACAGAAGTTTGCCCTGATTGCTATAAGAACTCAGTTAGAAAAATATGTAATAAGAATAAAAACCCCCGTTGAATAAATCATCATAGAGCCAAGCATACTGAAATTTGTTGGATCTCGATGGCATCGATATCTGAGGAAGGCCCAAATAAGCAGAAGACTGAATCGCCCACAGGATCCAGAAGAGTACGTTCTAGGGGCAAATCAGGAGCCTCTAATGAGGAAACCTGAAGCCGTTGTCTATGTGCTAACACTAAGTTTCGCATGGCTTAGTTGTCTATATGTTATGTTACAGAAGAAAAAAATTTTGAACTTTTTTCTTGGGGTTTAGAAATAGAAGAAAAAAAAAATTCAAAACCTTGATCTATTATGAATTAATTTGTTTGGGAGTTATTCCAAATCTCGTTTTGCTTTTTCATTCAGACACACCCACTTTATTACAGCATAACACTTAACAATAAACATCACCATATCCAAAAATGACTTCAGCTATTGCATCGGCAGGAAGAAGGTATGGTAATATATGTTATACGAATGATAGAGGTATTTTAACAATTTTTATATAGTATGGCTCCAATTGAGTTGCTTCTGGGACGAAGTGGCCCATTTTGTGGTAATGACTATGTTCCCTGCCCCGAGGTAAATGGTATTCTGGGATCCATAAAAATCTTGTAAGGAAGAAGATTGTAGTGAAAAAGAATTAGTTTTTTTGATATTTTTTCTAACTTTAACCAGAGTTATTGGAGCAGGTGGATTAGGATGTGAAATCTTGAAAGATTTGGCTTTAAGCGGGTTCAAGGACATCCATGTGATTGACATGGACACTATTGACCTTTCAAATCTGAATCGTCAGTTTTTATTTCGACGGAGCGATGTAGGAAAGCCTAAAGCTGTTGTTGCTGCTGAGTTCATCATGAAACGAGTCAAAGGTGTTAAAGTAACTCCATACTTTGGAAAGATACAGGACAAAGATGAAGAATACTATATGCAATTCGGGTTAGTAATTTGTGGGCTTGACAATATTGAAGCAAGACGCTGGATAAATTCTACACTCCACGATATGGTGGATGATGAAAACCCAGACTCATTGAAACCTTTAATTGATGGTGGCACTGAAGGGTTTAAAGGCCAAGCCCGTGTTATATTACCGACAATATCGTCCTGTTTTGAGTGCTCATTAGATTTGCTAGGTCCCCAAGTCACATTTCCTATCTGCACCATTGCAAATACACCACGATTACCAGAACACTGCATTGAATGGGCCAGTGTTATTGAATGGGAACGTGTGTTTGGTACAGACAAGAAGATGGATACCGACAATCCTGAACATATTCAATGGCTGTTTGACACGGCGTTGAATCGTGCGAAGCAGTTTGATATTGAGGGAGTGACTTACTCACTGACACAGGGAATCGTTAAGAATATCATTCCTGCTATTGCATCCACAAACGCCATCATCGCTGCTTCTTGTTGCAACGAAGCATTCAAAATTGCTACATCTTGTAACCCTTATCTGAGCAACTACATGATGTATACGGGCGACGCTTCTGTTTACACATATACTTTTGAACTACAACGCAAGGAGAACTGCCCAGTATGTGGCAACACTTCTCTCACAGTAAAGTTTCCGGGATCCAAGACCCTTGAAGAGTTCATTGATCATCTTGGTGAAATGCCAGAAACAAAATCCAAAGCCCCATCTCTGAGTACAGGAACTCGATCCCTATATCTTCGACAGCCGCCACAACTTGAGGCAGCTACTCGAGGCAACTTGGTTAAAACCATGAAATCGCTCGTAGAGCCTGGCGAAGAAATGGTGTTGACTGATCCTTATTTACCATTTAGTCTAAGGTTGAAAATGGATTTAGTATAGATCTAGAGTAGTATATTGTTTTAGTTTTGACAGGAAAGAACAAAATTATGATATTATAAAGAAACAAATAAACTAACGAACAAACGAATAATAATAAGTAAAACAATTACAATCATGAGGAAAATGCAGCGTCAATGATTTTATCACCTGAAATGATTCCAGTAGTGGCAATGACGAGATTAAAGGAATTAGACTGCTTCGCTACGAAACGAAGGGCGGAGACTTCTGAATATGTAATTCCTCCAAGGTACAATACCATAACTGTGTGCTTGTTACCAGGTCCGTCCCCATTGCTAGAAGTACTATTCTTAGACAAAATCTTGCGAAGCTTATCTTCCCTCATGAATGACTCGCTATGTTGAACTTCGTCAATACGGGGGCCCGGGATGTATTTCAAAATCTCTTCGGCGCCTTTCCAGCCCGTGTTGTGTAGACCAGCGCCTCCAGCCCCGAATCTCTTCGAGGATTTTCCCAGTACAGCAGGTTTATCGATAGCACATTGTACTAGACGCACGGAAAGGGGCGCATATCCAGAGTATGTAAAGGCAATGTCGAGTGGGTCAAGGTCATCTTGTTGGTCTGATATGAGATTCAATTGTTTTCTTGACGTCGGGAACCAGTTTGGTTTACTTGGGCTGCGTACATAAAGCAAACCTAAGACTTCCAGATTGTGAAATGTTTGAAGGTGCTGGTAACCATATGTTTGCAAAATTTCCTTTTTGAAATAAGTTAAATCCTTTTCCTTAATACCACCATTAGCAATAGATTCAATACAAAGAAGTCGAAGAACCATAGGCAAAGACGATGAACGATCAATTAAATCTTCAATCATGAGATGAATACTAGAAAGATCCAATGTATCAGCCGCCAGATTTTGTTGAATTTCTAACCATTTGTTGAACTCCTCTTCTTGAAGTTTGAGCATGAGATCTTCAGCTAGTGCAGTATGAAATCTAAGACTTTGATGTAACGATTGTAATCCACCGAGCTTGCTTACAAATGCCTTAATTTGGTTGACAGTTTTGGCTTCATGTCTGGTCTCATAATCAGACTGGAGCTGACGAGCGACCTTATTAAGTGACTGGCCAACGACAGAAAAGTTCAAGTCACGAATAGTATGAAAGAATTGATCATTATCACCACCGAGTCCCACTTTTTTCCGGTCCACACCCACAGCAAATTGAGAATGTTCTGAAGAAGGATCATGAACCTGCTGCGCAAGCGATTGAGGAGCCGTTGACTGTGGTTGTTGCTGCTGCTGTTGCTGCTGTTGCTGTTGCTGAGAAGGTGGAGATACTACCGATAGTGGAAGATCAGCCTGACCAGATTCAGAAACCCCATAGAATTCATCTATAAGACCTTCATAGGTCAGCTGAGTAAGTAACGGAGTAAGAGGGTCGGCTTGACGGTCAATGACCACGAGCTGGTCAATGGTAGTGCCCGTGAATACATTTGTATACTGCTGATCAAACAGTTCACTTGGGGAAGGATCAGAAGAAGGAGAAGTTACCTGATCACTTAGGGCGGTTTGGCGTTCTTCGCGCTTTCTTAAGAGAATGTCCACAAGCTGCTGTGCTTGCATACCTTTACCAGTAATACGCCCAATAATACCATATCGTTGTTGAAGGTCCTGAATGGCGGAGGCCGTGTGGTATACGGTGCTGGTGAGATTGGACAAGTATGAGTCTTTATATCCTCCAGCAGGCAAGTTAAGTGACAAAAGGTCATCATGTAAAGGAACGAAGTAGATAGGCCATGTATAGAGAGTCAGATCACCCAAAACACCAGCTTGTTCTAATATCATGTTAAACGCCTGAGTAACCTCAGGAACTTGAATGAGAGAGAGATCTAGGAAAGATGTTCTTGAGGCAGAACCCTCATCAGAAGGGCTTCCCAAGAGTACTTTCGCAACCGAAGCAACAAGATTAGCTGACTGAGGAGTAGTATTAGTTAAAAATACAATATTCCGAACAGAACCAAAGTCAGCAATTGATGGCAGGTTTGGCGTTTGCAGCCAAAACATTTTTTCAACTCCATGCTCTTGGAGTGTAGATAGAGATGCGACCAGAGAGAGCGTGGTGGCCAAAACACGATCTAGAATCAGATATTTGCGCCCTCGAATCTAATCAATTGATGTCAGACAAAGACTTATACTCAGGAGTGAATATACATACAGCATCCAAGGTGGCCAGGATGGAGTCTAAAGACTCTTCCTTAAGAGCTTTAGTGTCGATAGACATGGTGGTTTGTCCAGGTATTGGGAGAAAGTAAAGGAGAGAAATAGGTTGAAAATAAAATGTTACGAGAGTACTAGAAAGAAAAAAAAAGAATACAAAATAGAACAAGACACGAAAGTCCAAAGTACAAATACAGTGAGAAATGAAATGAAATTGAATAGTTATGGCATGACTCTGATTAAATTATAATAATAAAAAGCAGCTAGTGAGAGTAACAAAGTATCGACATAAAGAGTAGTCTGAGTTTACTCTTCTTGGTTCTTGGTCTTCTCGTACTCGACGTACCAGTTATCACGGGTCTTGGCCATGCTGTTGTGAGTTCCGTACCAGAAGTAAGAAGCAGCAATGCCACCGATAGCTAGACAATATGTTAGTAAATAGTCGGGTGCTGGATTGAACCAAGTTGAAGCTGAAAATATGCATCAAGACTTACAGAAAGCTATATCGAATGATTGGTTAGTTAAAAGAACAGAATTTATAAACTTTGAAAAGCGACAAACATACCAACGGTGATATCAGTGATGATCTTCTTCTTGAGGGTACCAGTAATAGGAGCAACCATTTTTATAATTTGAGAGTCGTAGGGATGTGTATAAAAGTTTTGCAAAGGAGAATGCTGAGAGGTAGAAGAGAAGGGAAAAAAAAAAATTTAGAAAATTAAACAAAAATTAGAAAGAAAACGATATGTTTGGTGGTAGTGAACAAGCAGTGTAATCACCCTTGCCCAGGCGCTTGACCAATAGAAACAAGGTAAATTCAATGTTGATGATGAAAATGACAAGAGTATTAGGCCTTCCATAGAAGAAAGACACTCCAGTCGAGCAAAGGTTTAATGGCCATGAAAGTCAATGCATTCTAAAGTCGATAATCTTGTAAATTATTATACCTGAAGCTTACTCCGGGGTTTGCTGATGGATGGTTTGGTTGGTCAAAAGCGACGCTCCCAAAATTTTCATAGTGAATCTTTTTTCAATTTTTCAATTTTTCTTAATTTTTTTTTTTTGTATTCCCTCGAATCTTTTTTCTCTTTCTCTTCCTTACTTCATCACTCCTTATCCATCAAAGAAGTATTCATCACAAACCCACTTCATTCATACTCAAATTACACAATGTTGGCTAGAGCCGGTCTTAGAACTACTTCCCTTGTCGCCAAGCGTGGCTTCACTTCCTCTGCTATCGCCAGAAGCGGCGGTCACCACCTTCCTGAAGGTCCCTACTCCAACCTTCCTTTCAAGGTTCATAACAGAAAGATCCCTTACTGGGCCGTCCACTGGACTTTCTTTGGTACGTATATTTGATACTTGTGCTGGTCATATTTATGATTCACAAAAACTAATTTTGTATTATAGCTGTTGGCATTAGTGCTCCCTTCCTTATTGTCTACTACAACCTCCAGAAGCAGTAAATAACCTCATAGTCAATATTAAATTTCATTATTTTGTTTGAATATTCATTATTATATATTCAGCCAAGCAAAGTTCGCGGAGCTTGAATTGTGTCTTGGTGTTGTGCTGCTACGTATCATTTGCTTCTTTGCAATCGGGGTTGAAGTTCCTACGGGAATGATGAGAGATAGACTTGACTGTCTCGAGGAAATAGAATCTAGCTGTTTTGTAAGATGCGAGTTTTGTTCAGTCAAAAGGGTCAATTGGTCTTTGAGAGTCGTAATTTGCCTATCCCAAAGATGAGAAATTGAGTACTAAGTTAGTTAAAAATGTGAACTATTGTCAAGTTAATCGTCTTACGCCTTGTATTCCTTCAATTTAACGAGATTTGGTTTAGCTGTTGCTATTAGTCTGCGTTGATTGGAGACTTTAGCATTCAGGCGGGTGATGACAGAAGTCTGGTGGCTAACCAAGTCAACTAGTCGTCTGTATTGGAACCTGGCAACGGTGTGCAGGGTTTCCAAGATATGCAAAAAGGATAAAGATAAAGATGAGATGGTCTGGAGTCGACTCGCCGTGGGGAAAGAAGAGGATTTACAAATAGCACAAGGATTACGAATATGGTGAGAGCAGAGAATATGTCCGCATGAATTCAGGTGTAGATTACATTGTTGAGACGGAGGGGAGTAGCACTTTGCGCAGCATATTGACGTTAAGGATTTCGGAGTCATGATATTGGCGTGAGTAAGAATTAACTCAGTAGGAAGAAAATGAAATAAAGAAAGAGAAGAAGAGGAGAAGAAGAGAAGAAGATGGAAAGGGGAAGGAACTAAGTGCAAGGATAGAGTATCGGTATAGTTGTAGTCACATGATCGTATAGACCTCCGGTGGCCTGTATTAATGAATGAAATTTGACACATCGTAGGATCTCTAATTAGGTTCATAACAGATCTATGCTGAGCGCCCTTAAGGAGTCAAGTTTACGGTTTTATATGAAAATTCAAGTCTTAATCTGTATAAATATAAAATATTTGGCTCCGGTTCTAATTGTGTTTAAATACGTTGATATATTCCAGATTACGTGTTTGGCTGGGCAGTGAATATGAGTCAATAGAAGTGTCAAAAACAACAGCCGTCGAGGAAAAGCATTTCATAGGTGTATTTCAGACGAATTTTGTCGAATTTTGTCAAATTTTGTCAAATTCTTTAGTTTTCTCTTTTTCACTTTTCTTAAATTCAACTTTGGATTGAAAGAAATTGAATGGGATTCATTGATAATATAATAGTCATGGCTCAGAATATTTCTTAGCGATTTATCTTTAATCGCCTGGTTCACATGTCTGTCTATTCAAGCCATCTTCCCTAGCTTCTTCCTTCTCGAGTAAGTTCAAGTTACTTTTTTTTCATTTTTCATTTTTCATTTTTCATTTTTTCATTGAGCAATTTCACTGGACAATTTCATCACCTTAGCAGCGCGGTTCCCAAACACACACATACGCCTCGTCACCAACGCTGCTTCACTCTACCATTCATTCTCTATATCCATCGCTACAAAGTTGTTAAATGCTGTTGTTCAGTGGAATTCGAGATAGTCCTAGGCAGAGTTAGATGATTTGAAATTAGAATGTTGGGTAGCCCCAGGAGAGATTAGGAAGTACTAGGAGCAACCAGGAAGTACAAGGCAAGACTAGGTAATACTATCCATGCGATCGTGCTACTACCCGACGGACCGACAAAGTAATGATAGGCATGTTGAGCCCCAAAAATTATTACCATGCTCAAGCTGTATGAGGGATGAGCCGTCTCACAGTCAGAGGAAACAAGAGAAACCCGGACACGGGCACGCGATATCGCAGCGGTTACGGGTACTGGATTAAATGGGGCTCAGTGAAATACCCGGGTACGTCACTGCCATATTGCGTTGGCATTGCTGGGGAATTCCTAAATGCTGCTCCGTTCTGGATTTAGTCGTTACTTCCGCTTCTGTCGGCATAAAAAATCATATTGAGTTTAGGAAACAACCCTGATTTGCCTATTGGAAACGTCCGACTCGTATCCGATCACCAACCTCAACAGTGGTATTGTTCTAGGTGGGTAGGTGGCTAATAGACGACTCACAGTAAAACCCTTTGTGGTGAAGGTTAAAGGTCGTGATGCTGATGCTCGTTATGATGGCACCAGCTATAACGAAATAATGGATTCCATGACCAAGGATCAAAAGTCCTATATCCCACCACTGAGGTGAAAGCGATTAGTGCCTTACTTTTTCCTAGTCTGAATGCCTACCTAATTTCTACTACATCAACAACTCTAAACACGCTGATATCCCTTGCTCCCCGGTGATAACTTTACCCAACCAAATTGATACCATATCATGCCTTACCACACCATGCCTTGCCATGTCATATCCATACCATACCATTTCATGCCAAACTGTTTACTTGATAAGCGCTTGGTAAAATATCCCCAACACTCCCACCTATACCCATTTGAACCTACGCCCACCACATAGATATCTACGGTTCGCCGGTTAATAGGCACACGGGCTTTACTCTTCTACGTTTTATGCTACAAAAGAAACTTGTACAATCGATTTCTAATATGACGGAGGCTCATTCCTTACCCGTGTCGGTTTAACCCCTAACCAGCTATTTCTAATCAACAGTCCTATCACTATATATCTTGGCAATACCACTACCGGTTTTGTCCAATGAAACGTTGTCTATTCCACTCATTCTTTATCAGTTTCCCATACCACTTCAGCCCACTTCAGCCAATGCCACTAAATCCAGTATCACTATACCCCCTGCCGGATATCACTACGGATGATGGCTGTTTCTAAACATTTCCATTACCAATTATAAAGCTGTTATTATTGTTGTTGTTATTATTTATGGGTTTTTCAAAGTGTCTCTTGTTTTGCCTACAGTTCAATGGCCTTTAAATTCTTGTATATATTTACTTGATATTTCCCAGTTTTTTTTTTTCTTCTTTCTCTCTTTTTTCTCTTTCTTTTTACTCTTTCTTTTTTTTTTTCTTTTTAGCCCCCCCTCTCTTCCCTGTCCCGCATTCCTCTTCTTCACTACCAATATGTCAACTTCCTTCCAAAAGATCAAGGTCCAGAACCCCATCGTCGAACTCGATGGTGATGAGCAAACCAGAATTATCTGGCAATTCATCAAGGACAAGCTTATCCTTCCCTTCTTGGACGTAGATCTCAAGTACTTTGATCTCGGTATTGAGTACCGTGATCAGACTGACGACAAGGTCACCACTGATGCTGCTGAGGCCATCCTTAAGTACCAGGTTGGTGTTAAGTGTGCTACCATCACTCCTGATGAGCAGCGTGTTGAGGAATTCAAGCTCAAGAAGATGTGGCTTTCCCCCAACGGAACTATCAGAAACATTCTTGGCGGTACTGTCTTCCGTGAGCCTATCGTCATTCCCCGTATTCCCCGCCTCGTTCCTGGCTGGGAGAAGCCCATCATTATCGGCAGACACGCTCACGGTGATCAGTACAAGGCTCAGGACTACCTAGTTCCCGCCGCTGGTTCCGTCGAGCTGGTCTACAAGCCTGCCGATGGCTCTCCCGAGGAGCGCATCAAGGTCTTTGACTACAAGGGACCCGGTGTTGCCCTCTCCATGTACAACACTGACGAGTCCATTGCTGGCTTTGCTCACTCTTCTTTCAAGCTTGCCTTGGAAAAGAAGCTCAATCTGTTCATGTCCACCAAGAACACCATTCTTAAGAGATACGATGGTCGCTTCAAGGACATTTTCCAGGACCTTTACGACAACACTTACAAGAAGGACTTCGATGCTGCCGGAATCTGGTACGAGCACCGTCTCATTGACGACATGGTTGCCCAGATGATCAAGTCCAAGGGTGGTTACATCATTGCCATGAAGAACTACGATGGTGATGTTCAGTCTGATATTGTTGCCCAGGGCTTCGGTTCTTTGGGTCTTATGACCTCAGTTCTCATCACTCCTGATGGAAAGACCTTCGAGTCCGAGGCTGCTCACGGTACTGTCACCCGTCATTACAGACAACACCAGCAGGGCAAGGAGACTTCCACTAACTCCATTGCTTCTATCTTTGCTTGGACCCGTGGTATTGCCCAGCGTGGAAAGCTCGACAACACCCCTGAGGTTATTGCCTTTGCTGACGCTTTGGAGAAGGCTACCATTGACACTGTTCAAGTTGACGGAATCATGACCAAGGATCTGTCTCTTGCCTGTGGCAAGACTGAGCGCTCTTCATATGTTTTGACTGAGGAGTTCATTGATGCTGTTGCCAACAGACTCAAGGCTGACCTTAAGGCTTAACTAAAATAATAATAAAAAAATCCATGTAGTAATGAAAGTTTATGTTTTGAAATTCAAAAAGGCACGAAAAAAGTTCCAAACACAGTAAACGTCAGTTCTAGACTTTGAGCTGATTAAATCGATTGACTTGTGTGTATATTAAGAAAAAAAGCTGATGAGATTTTTGGCGGGTAAATGAAACCAACTACTCGACAAGAAAATTAAGAAAACAAAAGCCCAAAAAAAGCTCCGGAAAAATCGGGTGGGGTTTGTTTTGCGATTGTTATCTGTTGGTTTTGGTGGGAGGTGGGTTGCGGTTTAATATGAATTTTTTTTATTTTTATTACGATTTTGGTAGAGACGGTGGGGGTGGTTTTGGGGTTTTCACACTATGAAGAGAGAGAGAGAAAGAGATTGTGGGGTGAAATGAAAATACTATGAGATTCGGTATAGATCTTGGACATGATTGGTTGAAATTTAAAAAGAAATAAAAATGAACAAGTAAGGTTATAAATATCTGGAAATATTTACAGTGTAGGCTCTTCATCTGATATTGCAACCACACCCACTAAACATTTTTGGTTTACAAAGTCTCTCAAGTTGTAAATCTTAAATTTATTTATGGTCATATAATTTTATTTTTTTTTTTTATTTTTTTTTTTATTTTAAAAAATGGTTGGTTTATTTCACAAGTCTGAAGTCTCAAACCCTAAGTTCCAAGTGCCAAGTCCTAAATAATGATGCCGTCATTTTGGTTCTTTTCTTCATCAACTCAGACGACTACGGCGGAATGAAAATGACTGGACTTACCCAGTAGGACCAAACATGATCCACTGCCGTGATTTTAGTAGTAGAGAACCCCTTCGTGTTATTGATTTCAAAAATGAAAAGAAGAAAAAAAATGATCGTGTTTTGTATGGACAACAAACTTCTGGTTTCTAATTAGCTCTCTCATTAATAAAAGTGTATGTACATAACTACTACCACTCTCTAAACAACAAGGACTTGACATCGTATCGTAGAATTCTAGAATAGGATGAACAAAGCTTGGAACAAACAAACAAATAGCAAAATAATAATAATAATAATAATAATGATGATATAATACAGAATGATCCAAGATCATAGGCTATGAGAGGAAAACTAATAGTAACGTCATACCTTGTAGTAATCTGAAAAAAGAACATCAACAATAGATAAAAATCAAGTGCTAGGTCTGGATCAAGTTCTATCTAGCAAAATGAAATCATTTTCACTTTAACCACTTTTTCATCTTCGGTTTCACCTTCTCTCGAGCTGTAGAGCTAAAAGTGCAATCTACTCATTACTTCGAATGCATTTATCCTCAGCATAAACATGAATAGTTAATGCTATGCTTTTCTCATGTTGTGCTTGCCTTATTCACTACTGTAAACATTATTATCGTCTCAAAATCTCTCCAGAATACCTGCTGAGAATACTCATAGGTTCTTTTTCCTACTATGGCTACAACCGTTCCCTTACTAGGATTAACCTCTTCATAATGTCTACAGTCTCAACTCCCATGTCCGAGATCATCTTCATATCTACATTCTAGAAGACTCTCTCCAACTTCCATTACTTTTGGCTGTTTTGCTTTGGGCTCGTTGCTTATGACTTGTTGTTTCTTGTTTCTTATACATGCACATACATATATCCATAGTTGCTGCTCTGTATTCTTCTTCTTGATCCGCTTGACAGTCCGCTCTCATATTATCTTCTCTCTAAAGTTAATCACAAAATAACACACTTCTTTGACTTTTTCGTAACAGGAGGCTCTAAAGCCGCCACAATGGCCTCATCAAACACATTCTTGAGCCCCTTCTGCGTGAGTGCTGAACACTCTACATACTTTACGGCTCCTAAATCCCTTGCTAGGCGCTCTCCATTTTCTGTACTCACGGGGCGTAATCGTTGTCGTGTAAGTTTCTCAACAACAGCTGCATCGTTTCGTAAATCAACTTGGGTGCCGACAATCAAGCAAGGGACACCCGGGCAGTGATGGTGAACCTCGGGAAACCACTTTTCCTTGACGTTTTCAAATGATGCGGGTGAAGTGACGCTGAAACAGACTAGGAATACGTCGGTTTGAGGGTATGACAATGGACGCAGGCGATCGTAATCTTCTTGACCAGCAGTATCAAACAGGCCTAAGGTGTAAGGTTCATCTCCAATCCTTGAATTTATTTGGTTAGCATAGGTAAAAAAATCTTTTTGGTTGTGTGCTTTGTCAACTAGGCTCTTGTGTAGAAAAGAAGGAGAAGGAGTTAAAAACAACAACCCCCCTCGAACAAGAGCTAAGTTTATATAGCTTCCAGGATATTAACTTACATTACTGTCACAGCATAGTTATCAAATACTGTAGGGACATATTCTGAGGGAAACTTGTTTGTTGTATACGAGATAAGAAGGCAGGTCTGTACAAATCAGTTAGTATAACACTCTTTCAGAACACTTTGATAACTGATCATTCAACATCCGACGGTTTATTTCCCAGCTCCAGCCCAAGTATGAAGCAGGTATGAAGTAGCAGCATTTTAAAAAACACTCCGGAAATCCAGTGAATATCAAATATGTTGGTCATGATAGATGGCTGGTTTGGCTGCTCATCAACCACGCTAGGAATCAAAATTGAAGAAGATATAACTTGAAAGTCATAAACATATGTCAAAGAACAGTAACACATACTTTACCAACAGCACCATCGCCTACTACAACACATTTTATGGTTTGCATTTTTTCGTGATATATATTAAGATATATATGTTTATGTGTGAAGTCTGGGTGACAAAAGATAGAAGTCAGATAGGAGAGTAAATGGGTGGGAGGGTAAAGGAAAAAAAAAAAAAAAAGAAAGATGACACCCGAATATGAAAGGTAAAAAAAAAATTAAAAAAAAAAAAACTCCTCCCAGAACAGATCTGACAATCAAATACCATACATTAGAATTGGGCTTACATTTTGTGTACAGTAACAATTTCCTAGTTAGTATTTCACAACTAAGGTCCAGCCTTTTCACCAAGAGTTGAAGGTTAGAGAATCAAACTAAAAACTAAAAATTAAATCTCTTCCATGTAAATTATATTAAGAATGCTCATAAAAACAAATAAACAAACAACAACTAAATCTTTTTATTTAACTCTTGCTGCGTTCACGTAATGGAACTACACCCATCAACACTGCCGCTAAATCAGATGGCAGAATGGGTTTGGCAATATAATTAACCATGCCCGATGAGAGACACTTTTGCCTGTCTTCACCTGCCGCATTTGCCGTTAGCGCAATTACAGATGGGCGCAGCGTAATCCCATAAAGCTCATTTAACTCTTGAGCTGCAGCGATACCATCCTTGTGTGGCATTTGAATATCCATCAACACACAGTCATACATCTGCCGTCCATTATCAAGTTCGCGCTGGCACATTTCCAGTACTTCAACACCATCTTTTGCATGATCGGCATCATATCCCATCCGCTTCAAGTGCTGCAAGGCTACACGAGTATTGATTGGATTATCTTCGGCCAGCAGGATCTTAAGCGGATGCTGAATCGCCAATGAACTAATAATGCCCTTGTCCTGTGTCTTAGTCGCTGACTCCACCTGCCGGCTTGCATTCCACGAAGAATGCAAAATGCTCTTAATGATTTGGGTAACACGACTTCTCTGGGCTGGCCTCATCAATATGGCTGAAATGCCCTTCTTTTCACTATCGGCTGGTATGGTTGCCCCAAAAATAGTCAAGAATATAATCAGCGTACTTTGACTATGCTTTTTGATCGCCAGTGATTCCTCACATTCAAGTGACATTAGTTTAAAATCAATAAATACTAGAGAGTAAAATCCAGGCTTTTGCTTTTTAACAAGCTCAACCGCTGTAGCGTTATTGCTGCAAACATCCACCTCAAATCCCAGTCTCTCAAGCTCGTTCTGTAGTGCTTCCTTAGCCGTCTCATGATGATCAGCAACAAGGCATCGCTTACCTTCATATGGCTTACTCTCTGGCTCTGTTGGAGTTTGAGCCATAGCCACAAGGTCAAACCAAAAGGTGGTTCCCTCATTATCATTACTTTCAAACGATAAACTGCCTCCCATTAACTCGGCAAGTTTTTTCGAAATTGCAAGGCCTAATCCTGATCCACCATAAACACGACGAGACGATCCATCAACTTGACTAAATGCTCGGAAAATCTTGTTCTTAGCATTTTTAGGAATACCGATACCAGTGTCTTTCACTGAAATCACAAACTCATATCGATTATCAGATGAAACTTTTTCTGCATGAGTCTCCACTACTATATATCCCTTAGATGTGAACTTAACTGCATTGCCGACCAAATTAATGATAATTTGCCGAACTCTTGTTACATCTCCATAAATAATATCAATTTCACCACATTTATTCAAATGAACAAGCTCCAAATCTTTTGTAGCAGCAGGCTCCGCAACTAACTGGATAGCACTCTCAATGCATTCACGTAACGAAAAAGGTGAATTGTCTAGCGTAATAGATCCATGTTCAATTTTGGAAAACGCTAGAATTGCATCGATGATATTAAGTGTAAGCATAGCTGAGCTTCTAATGATCTCCACATATTCGCGCTGTACCTCACTCAGAGTGGTGTCGAGTAAGAAAATAGAGCAAGACAATAATGCGTTGAAAGGAGTACGAATTTCATGTGACATATTGGCTAAAAAGCTTGCCTTCTCAGCGGTTGCGTCCTCAGCAGCCTTTTTGGCTAAATCCATTTGATGATATAACCTTGCTTTTTCTAAACTGACGGCAGCCTGTGTACAAAATAACCCTAACAGCTCGATTCTAGGCTGACTGAAGATTATTGGCAGACTTTGATGCTCCAAGTAGAGCACTCCAACAGTTTTGATTTGATTTTGAATGGGCATGCACAAAATAGACTGTGAGTGCCGATTTTGAAAGTAATGATCTCGACCATAAATGATATCAAACTGCTTTGGATCTGCTTGCCGTGACAATGGAGATCCAGTGCTGATAACCTGATAAACAACCGAAAGGGGAGCATCCATCCTTGCGTAAAGAGAAACATGATTGGTCATGTTCAACCCGTTAAGAATGGCAACAGCATCCACATAAAGTTCTCCATCTTCATCTAACGATATGAACACACAGTAATCGGCGCCTGAGCTCTTCATTACACTTTGCACTAACTTGGATATAACCGACTCCATCTCTATGGCCTCTGAAATTTCCAAACATGATTGAAGAGCTGTTTTGAGTTCGAGATTGTCTGTAGAATCGCCATGTCGGCTACTGCTACCGGTGGGTCCAGATGCAAGAGAAGTACAATCAATGTCTTGTCCAGAAGGTGTCAGCTGTTGCAGAGTATCTATTTTATCATCCTCTGTATTTTCTTCTCTGAATAAATTGGACAAAATCCATCTTAATGGAGAAGAGTTTAAAGTACCAAAGCTTTTGTTGCCACTAAGTGTTGGCCTCTGACGAAGTTCGCTAACTAGTGATAAATCTACTGAAGACTGATTAAGTCTAGGAATGTCATACTTTTGAGATCCGATTTCAGGATACTTGGCAAGCAGTTGGGCTACTCTATTTTGAGCTCCCCATATTGTGTAGAGCCGACATGACTCTCTCAAATATGCAACACTTCGCTTCTTGGAATGTGTTTGAAGGTAATCTCCGCATCGCTCATTAATACTCGCGGCTTCATGAATGAACCCCTCACTAAGCGCAACCTTGATGGCATCTTCATAAGTGTCTAGGGTAATGATGCTATTGACAGAGTCTTTGAACATTTCAGCTTTGACAAGTAGATGCTTGTTTAAAAACATACTAGGGTTTGTCCGTGACCAGTCCTCTAAATCTCTCGCAAACTGATTTAACATTTCCTCTTCCCGCTCATTTCGGGTATCTAAGTCAATCAATGCAAGAGCACCATAAAATGTGACCAAGACATGGTACACGGTAACTGGTACATCTCTCATTAAAGCTGGTAGATAATTTGTAATAACATCGCCTGCCACATACCTGTGACGGTGAATGACTGCAAGAAGAAGTTTAATCACCAAATATGCATAATGAAGCTCCAAATTCTTAGAATTTAATATTTTATCACGGTCCGATTTGTCTAGAAACTGGCCCTGCAGGTTCGATGCATCAGAGTCGCCGATGCCCAATATGTTTGCAATACCTTGTGAATGCAACTGAATCCAAAGGTCACCAGAAGCGTCGTCTTCATGAAGGGACACAGGAGTCATTGAAATAAAGTATTCGTGGACTTTGCATAATGGTTCACCAGCCAAAAATTTACACAGGGGTCGTAGATCACTAAATATCTGTTAGTAGCAGGACCTTCAAAACAATCTTAAACTTATACTTACTAGGACAAACTAAGCATTCCACTGTGATGCTCAAAGGTCTGACCTGACGATAACACAAGATCAAAATACCGGATAACCTCAGAAAGAGGTTCAAAGTAAATAGCCAAGGTCAGAGCATAATATTCATAGATATTAATCCCAAAGTCCAATCCAACAGCCGTGTCATATTCCAGTGTAAAAATAGCTAATTTGGAATATTCATAAGCCCGCATCAGATTATTTGCATCGCCAGCTTGCTGGAAGAGAGAGGCTAAAGAAAGAAGTGAAAATGAACAAGAAGCAGCTGGACCATAGTCTAAAAACGCTACCACTGAAGTATAAACCAAGGAACGAAATAAATGGGGCCGTGAAGCCAATATTAAGGGAACAGTCATGATAGAAATAACTTCTTGTGCCAAAATGATAGCCGGGTCTTCTACTGGTTTGCGGTTGACGAGATCTCGAATTTCACTTACAGACATTGGAATTCTATGTCGAAGTACAGTATGATTCTCTTCGTTCCACTGCTCATTTTCTTCTAAAGGAAACCCAAGCAAGCTGAGTGCTTGGAGACCAGTTGAAATAGCTTGGGTAGTTTTTCCCAATCCATGCTCAGCTTTGGTCTTGGTACGCAACAGCGCCGCGCGGTCAATACTCGCTGAAAATCTGGGCAGGGTTTCTTCAATAAGCTCTAAACATGAGTGATAATTTTTGCGATTGTATTGAAGCTCAACCAAACTTAGAAAAATATGTCGAGCAAACTCAGGTTGCGACTCCATGTAATCTGCTGGTAGTAACTGCCTAGCCGTATCAAAATATCTATGTGCCATGTCAAAGTCAGACATGCCGTAAACCTCATCACCTGCTCGGATATTGAGATCGATATAAATGGTCCTTTCTTCTTCAGTAACAATTGGAATTGCGTTTTTGAGTTGATTGGCAATCTCAATTACTTTGTAAGTAGACTGGGGTTTAGTGTAATCACTTCCTAATAATCGCATGCCAATAGATCTATGGGTTTTTAGAGCTTCCTCTTCATCAATCAAAGAATATACAGCTTGTTGCACTAGATCATGATAAAATCGATATGTAGAAGCGGCAGCAACCTTCCTGACCTCCTCATCATACAGTTCAACATTGGTAGTGCCGACTGGATCTCGAAAGGGAAACTTGTAATGAATTGTAGTGGGAAGTAACAGCTGAATGTTGAGTGCATAATGGAGTGCATTGGCGGCCTCGGAAAAGGAGACATTTGCACTAACAGCTAAATCTTCTAAAGTGAAAGAGTTACTGCAAATACAAGCAGCATATTTAAGGATTTGAAAAGTTTTCGGAGGCAGTTTTTTTACAGTTGTAATAACAACGTCTGTGACTGAGATAGGAATATCACTAGGTTTGAACATTTCAAAGTTGACTTTCCACTTACCTCCAGTGACCCGGTTGGAGTTATCATAATAAATATACTCAAGCTCTTGCATGTACTTCAACAACAGATTAACAAAAAGAGGATTGCCATTAGTCACTTTGTACACAATTTGAGCCAGAGAGCTAACTTGTGGGTCAACAGATTCGGGAGATGAGCTAATGAAAGAAGATTGTTTGTCTGTGACTTTCTGTGCCCTCTTAGAACTGCGAGCAGTAAGTGTGCTACAAACAATATCTTCCACTGCACTGTAAGAGAGTGGAGATAATACTATTTCTTCGTAGTGTAAGTTGAGATCCTTGGAAAGACGAACAAGATCTTGATATCGTTTGGTATTCTCAAGAGTAGAGGCACAAACAAATGTAATATGTATGTCACTAGGCCGATTTTCGATAGCAAACGTGGCAAGCTCACGAAACAACCCAAGTTCAGTTTGTGGACACCATTGTATATCATCCAAGAATATGGTTAACCCGTGCGCACCAAATAGGCAAAAGAAACTCTTAACAACATATTTAAATCGTAATTCGCGGGGTATCGGACCAAGCCGTTTAGGCTTCGGTAAGAGTTCAACGTATTCGTGACCCAACAAATCTTTTAGCTCGGGGATTTGATCAAATAGAACCCCAAGGTCTACTTTAAGATTAGATATAATATTATCTCGCCATTGCGTTATTGAAAGAACAGAGCCCGATAGAATTTGATGAACAACATCTTTGAGGACTGTGACAATGCTATAAAATGGCGAGCCCCGTTGATAGGGATCATATTTTGAAACACAGAAAAAGGTGTTGCGAGATATGGAAGTACGCTCTAGCTCATTAATTAACCTAGTTTTTCCTGAACCAGGCTCACCCAAACAGAAAATGAATTGAAATCCACGTTCTTCCGTCCGGTTATAACAAGATCTAAGAATGGTGAGCTCAGAATCTCTTCCATAAAGACCTTGAGACATTAGAAAAACGGGTGAAACTTTAGGAGCGGCTGCAGGCTCAAAATCTTCATCAACAGGCTCACCTGTTTCAAGACTGTTACACACCAGCTTGAGATCAGAAATCAATAATTTAATAGTTTGATAGCGGTCATCAGCATTTTTTTCTAAAAGCTTCATAATAATGGCACTCAGAGCCTCTGGAATCCACGGCGCAATGGTCGAAGGAGCAACAGGATTCCTTAGAACCTGCATACGTGAGATCTCTGAAGGGTCAATTGAGCGAAAGGGTAAGAATCCAACCACAAGTTCGTACAAAATGCATCCAATGCTATAAAAGTCAGACCTGAAGTCGACTAGCCGATTTGTAAATCCAGTATTTTCTGGTGATACGTAACCCAAGTAGTCGGCAATTTGAGTGAGATGGGTTTTACGGTAGCCTCTAGAAGTGTCTTCAGCCTTGAGTGGAAAGCTGAAATCCCAGCCTGAAAGAAAGACTTCCTTGTCATTTATGAAAATCGCTGAAGATGTTAACCCATTATGAGTGATATTTCTAGAATGGACTTGGGCCAATGTTTTGAGTACGCCAATAATAATTGTTATAATTTCCTTCAGATCTTCTGGAGAACATGGGGTAAGCGCAGGTGACGAACTATTGTAATCATCAACCTTAGCAACAGAAGAGCTAATGTATTTTTCTCGAAGTGTTACTAGGTCGTCATCTGGAAAGACCAAAACTACAATGTTTGCACTAGATCCTAGTCGCATGCAGTAGTCGGGGCGTAAGATGCCTTTGATATTGTCTAAAGTTGGAACTACAAGCCCATCATCCGAGTCACGCTGTTCTTGCGGAAATACAACGCTCCATTCATGACGAATTCGAGTGAGGTCTTCAAGAGATCCTCGAGTGGAGATTTTAACTAATACTGGGGTATTGGTTGATTTCCGCACTGATCGATACATACTTATACTAGAGTCATAATGAGGGTAAATGGGTACAAGGGTACCGTAACCTGGGATTGTCGGTATTTCCAAATCAGGGGTTGTTTGTGAAGCATTATTAGGTTGTAAATGGGTCATTGAGAGGTGCTCAAAGTAGCCAAAAGAGGTTGACTTTCGATGTGAGTGCCCATCATTAAGCGAGGAAGAACTGGAAGCACGAGAGACATCTCGAGGGCCAACACTGGACCCAACTGGCAAAATAGTCGGAGATGATCCAGACCTCAGGGAAGATCCCTGAAGAGGAGGTTTAGCAGAAAAGTAGCTTGAAGATGATGCAGTAGTAGAATTGGGCGAAAGACGTGATGGCGAAGAGAGGGAATGCGACTTGAAGGAAAGCTGCAAGCTTTGCTTTTGAAAGTGAGGACCAGCAGACTTGCCTTTATCATTAGAAGAACACATTGGCCTGGAAGGAACCATTAGTAAATAGAAAAAATAAAGTAAAATTGGATAAGGATTAGAATCAAAATCACAAGACAGTCAATACCTACAAGTAAGAGCAGTGGTCACACTTTGAATTACTTTGAACCGTCTTTAACGCTCAGGTTCAAATACTCAGCAGTGTAAACTTGATGATAAGTTGAAACGATAGCCCTTCAAGTTTTACAAAGAAGTGACAATTGTCTGGACAGAAGATCAGCCTTAGTAGTAGAGTAATCAATGCCCTTGAGTGAAATGAAGAGAGAAAAGCATGAACGGTAAACTATAGTGTCAAAGTCTAACTAGATTTATCCCCATAAGATAAAATTAAATTTGTGAGCCCCCCAGTGTGGCACAAAGTAAGACAGAAAACTCAAAAGGCAATGCCCTTGCCCTCTATCTATTTTTATTTTTTTTATTTTTTATTTTTTTTTATTTTTTTATTTTTCCAACCTGATTGATCTAAAAATGGACAAGAAAGATTTCTGATTTTTACACCGAATTCTCCTTTTCTCTTTCATATCATGTTTCACGCTGATATTGATATCAGACCCTCTTAACATTCTTTTTAACTATGGAAAAATCAAGTCAATACATCCCTAACAAACACCCACGTCACGAAAAAACAGATCAAATCAGACTGGCACTGGTGGCAGTTCTTCAGTTTATTTCATTATTCGTTGCGCTATTCTTTTATAATAAATGGTATAGCATATCAGTGTCAGGAGCTTCTGCTGTTGTATCGAGTTTGTTATGCGGGTTCTCACAAGGAATGCTGCAGCTCATTATCCATCGACAATACAATGGTGCCAACTTGGTGAAATATTACGCCTGGGGAATTATTAACGGACTTTGGACTGTATGTACTAGCTTAAGCTAGTTAATTCTACTCTCTGTTTGAAATGTCTAACCTAAGCTCTCAATGTCTAGAAATGGTGGACTGACCAGCTTATCGCTTCAGTGAAACCAAATATTTTACGAATTATATGCGACCAGTTGATCGGCAACCCTACAAACGTTTTAATCTTTCTTAGCTTCGTGATATATTGGGATGGACAAGACGCCGATAAGTATTTCCGACACGCCTATCTAAAAACATTGAAAGTCAGCTATTTGGTCTGGCCACTAGCTTCTACAATTCAATTTTTTCTGCTGAGCCCGAAGTATCTGGTTCCATTTAACAGCATTGTCAACGTCTTTTGGACGACATTTATTTTAGGAATTATTAATGGATAGAGATACTAATGAAATAGAATACATGTATGGCTGAAATTATAAACAATCATATACAAAGAATATTTATCAGTTTATAGATGACCTTCTAAAACAAGAGGATACGTCTCCTCTGGCCACACTTGCGCGAGTACATCCCAGATGTACTTGACATAAGTCACCTTAAAGTCTTTCAACTCACTCAAAAATTGGCACTCTTCTTGAACAATCTTACGGGTGTGGTAAGGAAGGAGTACCCTGTGAATTCCACTCATATGGGCTCCAAGTAACTTTTCTCTAATTCCACCAACTGGCAAGATTTTACCACGTAGCGTCATTTCTCCAGTCATGGCAAGATCCTTGGGAATCGGCCGTTTGGAAAATAAGGAAATCAGAGCCACTGTCATGGCAACACCTGCTGATGGCCCATCTTTGGGAATTGAGCCCTGTGGGGCGTGCAAATGAATATCTTTATGCTCAACAATGTCCACATCACTGCTGCTTGTCAAACCAAGCTTGTAGGCATTTGATCGCACCCAA
The DNA here is from genome assembly GCA_030570935.1 of Geotrichum klebahnii. NCBI lineage: Eukaryota > Fungi > Ascomycota > Dipodascomycetes > Dipodascales > Dipodascaceae > Geotrichum > Geotrichum klebahnii. The sequence continues at coordinate 137,935 of JAJLWW010000022.1, read as the reverse complement.
GAAAGTGCGATTTCAGCCGATTCGGAGATCACAGATCCTAACTGGCCGGTATACTTGATGCTACCATTTCCTGGCATTGAAGTAACCTCGAACATTAGTAGCCCACCATTTCCACTACCCATATATGCTAGACCGTTGACTACGCCATACGTATGGCGCTGTACCAGTTTACCAGATTTTTCATCTTCATAAAGATCAACCTCATCGTTCACAATATCACCTTGGTATGATTCCATCCCCAGGTACTTTTTGACATCTTCAACTTTAACTGCTGGAACATAGTCTTCAATATGCCCTTCTTCTTCTGTTTCAGAATATTCCACAGCCTTTCCTCTACAAAGAGAACCAATTTCCCGCTCCAAATTACGAACTCCTGCTTCTCGAGTGTATTCTGTAATAATTTTGAGCAGTGCATCGTTTCCAACTTCAAGTTGCCCTTCTTCAAGTCCATTATTCTTCATTTGCTTTGGCAAAAGGTAACTGTGTGCAATCTGTCTTTTCTCCATATAGGTATAGCCTTCTAATACGATGGTCTCCATGCGGTCAAGCAAAGGACCTGGGATATCATCAAGAGAGTTGGCAGTAGCAATAAACAAAGTTTTGGAGAGATCAACAGGGAAATTGACATAATGATCAGTAAAGGTATGATTCTGTTCAGGATCAAGAACCTCCAAAAGTGCCGCAGATGGGTCACCGTGGAAATTGCTAGAGCTCACTTTGTCAATTTCATCTAGCAATATTACAGGGTTCATGGCTCCAACTTTGCGCAGGGCTTGTACAAGAACGCCAGGCATAGCGCCAACATAGGTTCGGCGATGACCGCGGATCTCTGCTTCATCACGCACTCCTCCCAAGCTAATCCGGTGAAACTGTCTTCCCAGAGCTCGAGCGACAGATTTAGCCAGACTTGTTTTACCAACTCCTGGAGGCCCTACTAATAACAATATGGGACTCTTGTCCATTGATAGAGTTGTCTGAGCAGATGCATCTGATGCTTTGACAAGAGCAGCTTGACGCTTCTGTTTGAGATGCAATACAGCAAGGTACTCTAATAACCGCTTCTTAACCTTCTCTAAGCCATAATGATCTTCATCTAAAATCTGACGTGCTCTAATAACTGGGTTTTCTTGAACATTATCGTTTGTAAAAATGTTCCAGGGAATTTCGGAAAGGGTTTCTAAATAAGTTCGACAAACTTGGTACTCCGCCTGTGTCGGATGCATGCGCTTAAGCCTCTTGAGTTCACGCTGTACCACTTTGCGACCTTCTTGCCCCAAATCAAGATCATTAAGTTTCTTTTTGAGGTCCTCAATTTCTTCATCTTCATCATCCTTCGGTGGCGCTAACCCACGAGAAGATATCTGATCATTGTTTTTATTTGGGCCGTCATCGCCCAACTCCTCTCTGATGGCATTGAGCTGCTGACGTAATATAAATTCGCGCTGCTGCTTGGAAATATTATCTTCCACGGATTTATTGATTTTATCAGTAACCTGAATTAAACTGACTTTCTGTGAAACCAATTCACCGGTGAACTTAATTCGCTCGCTTAAAGAAAGAGCCTTAAGTAAAGTAATTTTTTCTTTAAATTCCAAAGGCAGAATAGAAGCAAGCACATCTGTAAGCACTCCAGCAGCCTTTTTAGATTGGGTTTGCTGGATCATGTTTGTGATGCGTTTAAGCATTCTTGCTTGAACGATAAGAGAACCGGGGGGAGCGGGATTCGATGAAGAGTCCATTAGATCTATTAGCTTTAATGAAGAGGCCTTGAGGAAGTCAAGCTGACTTTGGTCTTCGTCAGACCATCCGTCTTGCTGAACTTCATTTGGGTCGGTGTGGAGTAAGTAGTCTGAAAAAATAGATACCTCGGCTTGAATTTCTGAACCCCTAATATTGATGAACTTGTCAATACTCAAACGATTTAAACCTTCCACAACCACTTGATAGCGACCAGCCAGCATTCGCTCGATGCGAACAACTCGGGCAATAATACCAACATCAAATAACAAATCTTCGTATTTGACGGGTGAGCTGCTGGAGTCCTTTGCATTTGTGGAGCCAAGAAGGTTGGATGTTAAAAAGGTGGCATTAGCTGCGTCACTATCAGACGAACGACGAGGAACAAGTCCAATAGTTATTGGGGATGACCTGGTTCCATCGGCCGCACGTTCAGTAATGCCGAGTTGTTTATGAAGAGCTTGTAGGTTTTGGTTGGTGGCAATTGATTTGCGGAGGCTGTTAAATTGGGAGATCGTAGAAGCTGTTTCATTGGCGGCAAGCTGGAGCCGTACTGAAACACCTGGGAATAGGACTGTATTAACAGGAAGAGCAAAAATAGGGAGAGTAACGTTGGCGATAGGATTTAACTCTTGAGACATTGTTGTAGTTTAAAGTGAAAGTGATTTTAGTGGTAGTAGGTGAAGTAGTAGTAAATTTAGTTAAAACAGTGGTTAAGAAGATTATTGAGAGCAAAGAAAAGCTCGGCAACCGAAATTGGAGGGTTTTATCAGATGAAACATAGAATTGTAAAATCCATGGCAAGGGTTTAAGATAAGGTTTAGGGCAGAGCAAAAAAACAATTATCATAGAACTTAGGACTTGGTAAATACGACTTGATACATTAAAAATAGAACTTGCGCCGTAGCAATATTAAAGTCATATTTCATAAAACTAACTAGCCATAAATAACAAATAGAGATATCAAATCAAATCAAATCAAAAAAATAAACATATAGATAAATAAATAAATAAAATCACGAATTCACAATCAAACATTATGCAACAAAGACATTTCCCTTTTTTCAATGTCTTTTCTTTTGGTTCGTCTCAATGTTCGTCGAAAGCAAAGTAGTTTAGGCCGTATCAGACGTAGAGCTGTTAGCCCGGGTATGAAGTGGTTCGGCATATGAAAGTCCCAAGTCCGAGACGTCACTGAGAGCTCGATCCTTTTCTTGTCGGAAAGACTCAGCAATAGGATCAGCTAAAGTGTCAGAGACGGCATTCTCAGTAGAAGGCTTTGCCTGGTATTCCTTTCTAAGGGTGTCCAAACTTGAAGGAATGAAAGGAGGAGAGACGGCAGAAGTCAGGGGAAGAAAGTTAAACTTTGTCATTGTTCTGTCAGTTATTTTGTTTGCGCTGATAGAAGTGTTTTTTGTAATGGAGGTAATGGTAGTAAAAATAGTGTTACTGGGAAGTAAGATGATTCTTGGAATTGAATAGTAAAGCGGAGAATAATATGAATTGAAAGAAAGAAGAAAAAAAGCCCATTCCATGAGAGAAAAAGGCTGGCTTTTATATCCGAGAACTAAAGCTCTCAATTCTTGAAGTTTTATTTTGGTCAGACTTGAATACCCCAGAAAATTCTTTTTTTTCTTAATTTTTTTTTTTTTTTTAAATTTTCTTTCCTCGAGGACTTTGCTTTTGGTGGAGGAACTTTTCTTTTGGGACCTTTTTCTTACTTGACTCGGCTTACCTTTGTGGATTTCGCCATTACAAACAATTCGTTGCTTACTAATAATTAGGCCTACTCCATTAGGTACTCCATACAAAATTTGTGTGGCGTATTACGTCACAATCTGCTTACCCTGAATTAACGCATTACATCATCAAATTAATATTACATAAGATTGGCCATGAGGGGCATTCCTATGGTGAGATCAGTGATCAAAATCACCCACGTAGAATGCCTCTCTACCAAGTCTTTCAGATTTTATTTCATTCTGAGATGTTTGTGCTGACAATGGACTGCAATGATTCGAGTCCAACGTGGTTATGACAACTCCTGATAACATAGTAAATGCAACAATTCCCATGTCATTATGCCTCGTTGTGCCAGCCATATAATCTACGCGGATTGCAATTCCTTGCGGCCCGAGTCAAAAGTAGAAAAGAAAAAAAAAGCAACAAAAGTCTTGTTGTTGCTAGATCTGCTATCTATGGCGTAGAATGACCTCAAACAGAGATAAACAAAAGTAAAAAAAAAAAAAAAAAAAAAAAAGCTCAGCCTGCACCTTTGTAAGCCTGTAAACCTACCACGGGACCTGGAGCAGCCATGTACGAAAGGTCTCACTCTCCCCACAAAGCAAACAACTCGATTTATGTCCCTTAGGTAAGAGCGAAAGGAATTGCTGTAGCATAAAATAGCATAAAATAGTCTACTACGACCACCTTCTGGCCCAGCGTAGCATCCAAAACTAAACATTGACAGGCCACAAAAGGGTTTGCTTCCTCTTGTTGATCCATCCAGCAACCCAGGTGACCATCAAGAAACAACAACCACTAAAACAAAAATTATCATACAACTATGGAAATAAAATAAAATAAAATAAAATAAAATAAAATAAAATAAAATAAAATAAAATAAAATAAAATAAAATAAAATAAAATAAAATAAATAAAATAATTTAATTTAATTTAATTTAATTTAATTTAACTCTGAAAAGTGTCAAGGCCGAAAAAAAAAATTAAACGTCAAAAATTCAAAAATTCAAACATATCTTCCCCGGATCCAAAACGTATATTCCCTTGATCCACCAGCCCAACATGAGGAGACTTTTGGAAATTAACCTCTGTAGAAACTAACAACCATTATTCATGAGACTTCATCCTTCTATACTCCATAATTATTTAACCCATGTTCATTATCAATTGTTGAGGATAACCTGGGTAAAGTCCCTCGTTTTTATTTAATGCAATATCTGTGTGCAAGACCGCCGTCTATAGCCGACCAACGACCCTCACTTGTTACAATGTATGAACAGGGTGAACCTTAGGGAAGGCATCCTTATTCCGCAAGACAATCGTTTGCCGTTCCCGAGAAATATATCCCTTCATTTGTCCTGATGATATCAGCTGCGTCAAATAACACTCAATTTGGTCCCCGCGAAAATCTGGATCTTCCTCCTCGTGATTTGTTTCTGAAGTAGGATCTAGAACACGTCCACATGAAATTCTCAATGCTTTGCCAAAAATAGGTGTCGCGATTCTATTAGGCTGACCTTGAATTAAATATACTTTTCTGAACAATCGACTAAATACTAGCATTCGGATCTTGCATATGGAAAGATAAATATGCTTCTTGATCAAGAGTCTCCGCCTAAGTAAGACTTCTTGATCAAACGTTTTCAAGTCACCCGCCATTAGTGCGTCAAGAATAGACCGATACAGAACTTCCAGTTTGCTGAATTGAGTCCAAAGTGCTTGGCTCGGCGTTCGCCGTTTAGTGAGTACCTGGATTGGAATCAAGTACTTGAGAATGAGCTCCTTATTATTAGTTGAGGACGCGGTCTCAGAAGGAAACATGCTCATTGCTGTCATTAAATTTTTCTGTGCGCCTTCGTAGTCTTCATCTATAAACATCATAACTCCAGTATAGTAGAGAAACGTCAGAATATGGCTCTTTGGATATTTCTCCAATGGAGGGAGTTGCTGCTGTTTTAACACATTTCGCACACTTTTTGCTAGTGCCCGGTTATTAAGTTGGAAATAAATTTTAAACAACTCGCCGACTATAAAATAAACTCCCCATTTACGGGATATGCTTAAATCTGAGGTTCGATCATTAAGACATAGCGTGAAAGACTTATTAATTGTTCGTACTGCTTCTTCGAGGTTGACAGTACTGATTCTGAGATCATTCTTGGTACTACAGATCCAATCTGCTTTCACAGCTGATTGCCGTAATTCTTTCGAAACTGTGTAGAAAATAGGCAGGATCCAGCTACCTGTTTTATCAGCTACTCGGTTGATGGCCTTTAGCAACTCATTTTGAGCTTTGAACTGGGCCTCAAAGTCTTCACCTGTAAGCTCTTGCCGGCACTTCCAGTAAGCAATTCCAACGTCTGCCCATTGCTTTAATTCCTGCTGTGGTCGACGCCGATCAAGATGCCGCCGTATTTTATGCCTCACCTGGTGTTCGTTTATGTCACACGAAACATGCAATTTACTGTGCACGGACAGTACTTCAGATATCGCTACTCCATCTTGATTCTGAATAGACTGACCTAACTTTTCCTCAAATCCACTCATCACTCATTAAATTATTAAACCTATTAGGAGCAGACTTCAACAAGGAATTAGAAATGAAAACATAAGCATTATTCCAAAGGATATGAAAGCCGTTGTTTTCAATCACCAAGAGTCGCACAAACCCCTACCCACGATAAATCAGGCATGCTGAATTTTTTGAAACGAGATTTGTACACATTACAGAATTTGGAAATGAAGATGGAATTAGTGAGCAGATAATAAGAAGCATCTTATACAGATGAGCTTCAAATATTAGAGAAAATTAGAATCAAAGCTCTTGAACTTGTTCCACTCTGATGAACACTGCTTTCCATTTTGCGGAGAATCTGCTTATTAACAATGATCACGTGACATTATGATTCTTGTTGGGCTTTATGTATTTTTCATTCAACTATTTTCTAGGTTTTATTTTGTTTTTTATTTCGTTTATTTTTATATTTTTATTTGAGAATCTTTATGATATATTGTGATTGAGTTAATCAATTATAATTGAAGTTCAGTTACAATACAATGGAATTAACTGTTGGCGTTGTTCTGGTAGCAGTCTACCTTTTTATACCCCTTGGCCTCTATTTATTTGCGCCAAAGGGGCCATCACAAGCTGATTTGGAAAGAAGGGCACGAGCAATAGTGCTGGTACTTGGAGATATAGGCAGATCTCCTAGAATGATGTATCACGCACGAAGCTTGGCCAGAGGAAATGTAGAAGTTGATCTTTGTGGATATGACGGTAAGTTTAGACATGAAAGAAACAACCCTCAAACAGCTCTCAACTAATTTTGTATTCAGAGGGAAGCCAGATACTACCTGAAATTTCCAATTCTCCAATAGTTGCAATTCATCGACTGCGAGTCATTAAAAACACCAAGGGGCTACCGTTCATACTCTTTGCAATTCAAAAAGTTTTATTGCAACATTACTATCTCATTAAGCTGCTCTGGAAATTAAGAGGAGCTGAATATCTTCTGGTTCAGGTATGTTGCAATGAAGTCCTGGATTGTTGCTTATCTTATTTTTCCAAGTTAAATTATCAAGCCTAACCATGAGAATACTAGAATCCCCCGTCGATCCCAACACTTGGCGTGGCTAAGATTTTCATTATTTTCATCTCCAGAAGAACCAAGTTGATCATTGACTGGCACAATCTAGGGTACTCAATCCTAGGCCTAAAACTCGGACCCAACCATATTTTAGTACGAATTTACGAATGGTAAGTTTAATTACGGATAGAAGATCTGTATTGTAGAATCATAACTAACTCACGTTGATTCAACCAAGGTATGAAAAGTTTTTTGGCAGCAGAGCTTATTGCCATTTCACTGTTACCGTCCGAATGGGACAGGCTTTGAAAAAGAGATTTGGAATGAGAGCACGACGAATTGTGCCATTATATGATAGACCAGCTGCTAACTTTGCACCACTCTCTGAACTCGAGCGCAAGGAAGTAATTGAAGCGCATAAAAAGGACATCTTTAAGGACCTAAGTGAAGATGAAAAGGTAGTAATCACCTCGACTTCATACACCCCAGATGAAAACTTATACACTCTCTTAAAAGCATTGAAGTCCTATGATTATGAAGTGTCTAACAATGCAAACAATGCCAGTACCAAATACCCTCCATTAAGAGTGATCGTGACCGGTAAAGGACCAATGCTGGAAGAAATGAAAACAGCTATTTCTCAACTAGAACTGAAACATGTCAAAATATTTACAGTTTGGCTTAGCATTGAAGATTACCCCAAAGTTTTAGGTACTGCTGACTTAGGAGTGTCATTACACGAGTCAAGTAGTGGCTTGGACTTGCCAATGAAAGTTGTTGACATGTTCGGCTGTGGCGTGCCTGTAATTGCAATCGGATTCCCTGCGTATGTTATTTCTGTGTATCAAATTTTTTTGTTGGGCATGGTTTGACTAACTACTTTATTTTTGTTTAGGCTTCCTGAGTTGGTCAAAGATGAAGTGAATGGACTCATTGTTGATGAAAGCGAAAGTATGGCAACTGCGCTAAAGACTGTTTTCAGAGATCAGGTATTATATAAAACTATCAAAAGTGGAGCTATGCGAGAAACCCGAGTGCAATGGGATCCTAACTGGCTCACCAAAGTCGGGCCTCTTTTTGGCATTGGAGAGTATGCACCTACTCCAGATGGCTACGTTTCAGAGTCAAGTAGTAGCAGTAGTAGTGATTCTGATTAAATAAATATACATGACATTATATTCTTATTAAAGAAAAGGGAATTACTCATGTTTTAGTGTTGGAGATTGTTTAGTCGGTCCGAAAGAGTTTTGACTAAGGAGTCTAAATACTCACCCTCATTTTCATCTTTCAACTTTCCATTATGTGCATTGATATGAAACTGGTAGGCGTCAGAGGCATAGTCGTTCAGAAATGCATGCTCTGGGATATCATCCCAGGTACTCCGATCATCTCGTGATAGAGCCATTGCTGTTAAATATGCCCAGCATCTCGCTGCATCTGTATGATGATATCCACCTCCACCTAACAGGATCGTAGGTAAATTCCAATCGTGTATAATACGGTTCACAATACTTTCAAAATCAAGAACTGTTAGGTTCCATTCCTTATGCTCATCTCGAGCCAAGCCATCACACCCGCATGTAATCACAACGGCTGAAGGATTAAACCATTCTTTCCATGGTTCAATGATTTGATCAAAAATCGTACGTAGTGAATCTCCATTTAGTCCGCGCTTGGTTGGAATATTGAGAGTATAGTCCAGTGCATTACTACCTTTGCCCCGATCTTCAAGCTTGCCAGTTCCGGGGTAAAATCCAATGTCATACCGATGGACTGAAATGCACATTACTTTGGACGACCGTGCAAAAGCAGTTTCAACTCCATCGCCATGGTGTAGATCCACATCTAAGTAAAGCACTTTAGAAAACTTGCTGCGCAGTCGCTGAATACTCAACACAACGTCATTTGTATAGCAGAAGCCTGAACAACGTGCCTTCTTTGCATGATGACGGCCACCTTGCCAGTTTATTGCAACTGGGGCCAATAATGAATTATCCTCAGCAGGATAGGTTGTAGGGGTATGACTGATAAGGTAGTCTGCACAAGCAACCGAAGCACCAGATACTAGTTTAATATAGTCACTAAGGCCTGGAAAGTAAGAGCAATCAAACTCAAGACCATATTTTTGGTTTGATCTAACTTTCGCAATCTTTGTAGTTGTGGTATTTCTCTGTGGCATGATATGGGAGTGAGGAAACAATAAAAAATCCTGATTTGATCCTGTATCCAATTCTTCTTCCTCTGAGTCTTCCTCACCTTCAATTGCATATTCAACTTCATTTTCATCTAACTCATCCAGGTCTAGCAGGTACTTGAGGAATGCTCGATCATGAAACTGGGCCATTTGATCTAGAAGCAACGGGTGAACTGGGATGATATTACATCGCGATAACTGCTCTTGTTCCTCCATCAAGTCTTTTGATTTATCATTTTCATTATTCTTTTTAGTTGGCAGCAGTTGGTAGGCATGTATCAAGGTGTGTACAAGCATAGCACGGCCGACATTTGAAGGCAGCTTGTCGGCGATCCGGATCAAGTCTCCACTGCAAGCATACCCTACTGGTCTTGCATTAGGTTGCCGAACGGTAGGTGATGATTGCTTAGATGAGGGTGTTTGATTTTCATCTTTAGATTTGCTACAATTCGAAGTCATTTCTTTGGACTGAGTAGATTTTTCAATGACAGTCGTTGTATGTCAGACTGAGCTTATTATATTTGTGATTTTCGGCAGGGCAACTTGTTATTGTTCTATATTTTGATCCATTCGCATATCCCAAAAATGAAAACAAACAAACACAGGATCCCTAAACACTCTTCACAACAGGAAGATACCTCAAAATTTCAAGTCGAACCCCACAAGATTAAATCCCTGGATCTATACTTATTTCAAATTTTCTGTTATCCCTAGGGTACTTTTTTTTGGTTTTCATGATTGACCCAGTCTCAGCTTTTTTAAAGAGAGCGAACATCAACCTTCCAGGTCCAATCTCTTCTTCTCTTGTGATTTCTACGCCCTCTTCACCAGCAGGGTCCGCAGATGCCACAACTGCTAAAGTGCTTCAGTATCATAACATCCCAGATCCTGTAGCCGCTGCGTCTAAAGTACTTTCTACTTTGAACTGCTGTTCTGATTTACTCACTTCAATTGATTACGCTGATTCCAATATTAAACTGCTCCGAATTCAGTCAGAAACGTCTCATTCACTAATTATAACGGGTATGATTTGTTTAATAATGGTGATAAAAAAGATATATCTTTTTCCATGTTTTCTTAATTATATTAATCTTCGTTTGCTACTTTTAGATAGTCAGTTCGTGCTATTTGTGACGTTGAACAAAGAAGGACCTACTGAGAATCAGCATACCTCTGCATAAATAAGTCAGCTACCATCTGGTAATAATGAGGAAAAGAGCACAGCCTACAACATCTAGACGACCAGGATCTGCTGCCTCACGGCCAGGCTCGTCGGCATCCACTCGGAGTCTAGGCAGCAATGGGTCTAATGGATCATCAATCAGTGGTCCACTTAAACGACCTACTTCATCTTCGACATCATTATCATCTTCCAAACCCATACTATCAACAACGGCTACCTCGTCTGCTTCTCTTCTCCTTCGGCCTCCATCTCCTAAGGGTCTTAAGACTGATGATATTGACTTTCTTCCAAGCATAGACGATATTGAAGCTCTTTGTGATCCAGAATTATATATTACAGATGTTCAGTTAAGTGAGGAAGTAATCAAAAAAGAAGCCGAGGACAAGAATAGAAAAGAATTACTACAGCGATGTTCTGCTGATCCTGTAACTAGAAGAGACCCCAGTGAGTATATGATGCTTTCTTTATCACCAAGCAAGGCCCAACTAACTAACAATTCATATTTGCCAGACATTTATGCATTTGTATCCGACCAGCTATTGAATGCTGCAAAATCCTTAGATGAAGATAAATGGCTTTATGAATCAATTCATGAGCTTTCAGAATAGCTAGTTGTGCATTAATGTTCAACCGTTTAATTTAATACAACGATCTACTATTTATTTTCTTGTTAATCAGATAATTCTTTACCATATTAACTGGGTACAATTATGTTTTATAGGCAATGATAGTCATAGATTTTGGATTATTTCTATTTCTGTGGTATGAAATCCATCGAATAAAAGAAGATGAAACCACTCTTGCTAATTTAGTATTTACGTGAGCGTCATGATAATGCTTAAAGACAGGTACAATGAATACTGTGTGTGCCCAAATAAACTCCTACTGAAAACCCGCTAATATGCTGAAGCTGGGGATAGGAAGAAAGAATCAAGTTTTTAACTTACTTCATGTTTACTCATGAAAAGCCAAAATTAAGGCAAATCGTATTTAAAATGCACCTAAATAAGATGCATTCAAGAAAAATAACCTCTAGAATACGACCCTCACTATACAGCAAACTTTTTGAAGTTGGACCCGTTAATCTAGAAATATTTCTTAACAAAGAAAGTACATGAGGGGTCATGAACTCATGAATTGCAAAAAAACTAACTGTGAGATAACTTGGGACCCTATATTTTGTTTTCTTAAGTACAAAAACAGTGATTAATTTATTCACGGAACCAAAGGGATCGAATTGTTTTCTTTCAAGGTTGTCCTCACATGGTACTCAAAGAACAAAGATCTTGCTTCACCCACTTTCAGAGATTTCAATGCAATTGTTCCTGGGATTTCATATAAACTTATGTAAAGATCACTCTTACTTTATGAAACTCTTCGTATCTTGTAAAAGCTTTGGTTTGAATGAAGATTATAACAAACAAGACCACCCTTAGAAAAGCGAAGAATTAACAAATCAGAAATCGAAATGACATATGAAGGTGGCGTTTCGAGTAAAATCAAATGGTTTCCAAGCCAGACCCATAAGCACCTCTATATGACCGTTTCTAGAACTCAGAACATCATTTTACCAACATTTTTTAATACCTATTGTAACAATGGCGAAATTGGAATGTCATGTGTTGAACCGATTGATCTAAACAATTAGAATGCATGAGACATTGAAGGGCCAAATGCTCATTTTTGGACTAGTTTCATCCAATTGTGCCACTCAAAATGACGTAATGAAAAAAGCCAGGGAAGTTCTTCGTGGTACCCAGAATAACTTAGAGTGGCAAGTTAGAGTTCTTTGTTTTACAATTGCCAGCGCTGTTGGTAAGATTCAAACCTGATAAATATCTGAGTCGGTTGGATACTTATAAGTTCGGTAATGATTCGGTTGGTGATTACCACTTTGGAGACGAGGGAGACGAGGAAAAGAAGATGGCTTGGGGAAGGCTCAATTGAGCATCTTAGGATAATTGGAATTGTGATCGAACTGCTATATTGACCAAAAAAATTGAAATAACACTAAAAACAATTATATACTTAGAACATTATTATTCTACTTCATGAGAAGTATCTGTAAGTTAACTAGATACCTGATATTTGCTAGTTTTACGAAACGTGTACAACTGAATGTTGACCTGATATTCTTCCGAACAGAGCATAACTCCGACCATGACTTCAAATAGAAAGCCGCAAAATTTGAAAACACAAAGAATTGAACACTGTGCAGTTCAATTTTTTTATAGCTAAATTTCTGCTTTGTCAAAGTTCAAGTCAAGCATTGGGGATGGCTCTGATTTTTGGTAATAGTAATATTCACAAAGGTACCAAACAAAACCTCTCAACACATGCCTGGAACTGCATAAAACACTAAAATAATATGGTTTCTTTCTAATGCTTTTAGAATTGCTGTTATGCTTGCAATTTGGTATTGTAGAGTTCTAGTATTCTTTTATCCTTATAATATTAAGTTTGCAATTCCAGCTTTTCGGGATGAAGCTGTTCGACTTTTGTGATGGAATAATTTAAATTGAGAAAAACCATTGCAGTGAAGTAATCAAATGATAAATTTCAACTTAAGCTTTTATTGACCACCTTCAATTAGAGTCGTTTCTGATGCTGCACTGTGTCTGAAAACTATAAGTGATATGGTACTTGTTGCCAACAGTCAAAGTCAATGATGCAGTTGATCAAGTTTCATGTTAAATGCTATTGAATAAATTGATAGAATCGAACTTCGCAGAACTTTGTCGAACCCAACTGGATTCATTGGATTAAATTGGATTAAATTGGATTCCATGGGATTCGATTGAACTCAATTGGACTCAATTGGACTGAACTGAGCTGAGAAGAATCTAAAACGGTATATGGCATGGAATGGCATCATTAGTTTTGACATTAGGCAGTACATAATTGCCAATCCAATATTCCTCGCACAAGTCACAAAAAATCACAACCGCAACTGGTGCAACCTTTTTAGCTATTTTTAGACTTCAAAGTCATTGCTTGGAGTTCTTGAAAACCAAAAAAAAAATTCAGAATCCCTTGATGGTGACATTGAACGGAACAAAATAAACAAAACTAAGTTGCGCTTGGTGATATAGATAGTTTACGACCCATAGGTACGAATAATAAACAATAGTGGTAATCACAAAACCGAGGTTTTTCATTCATAATAAAACAATCAATATAACCATTTCAAGAGACAAATTATGGACTTGCTTTACCAGTATTGGCTCCCACTGAATATAGTTTTACTTAAAATTTAGAGTATTCAAAGTTTAATTATCAGTCATTTCATAATTAATATTGTACTATCAAATTCTATTGGGTGAGAGGAAAATAAAACAACTAAAATCTTTGTACATGGTTTATTGTACACAATACCATCCCACAACCGCACTATGACATGCTCTATATTTCGTCACTTTCTTCATTGAGTTCGCAGTTGTACCTCAAAGGCAAATGTCTCTGTTGTTGCTCTTATTGTGCATATTGCCTCTAGACGTTTTTGCTACTTTAAGCGTTCATAACCAGTAATGGAATTATTTTTAAGTTTGGGTAAGGCTTGCTTTTGTGATACATCCCAGCTGAGATGGGTTGTGCCCAACTTTCACATTCATCATCCATACCGTAGCAATATTCACGTCTAAAGAACACTGAATAGAAAAACAGTTCCTTTCGATTTTCAGAATGTCTATAAATATGGGCTGTTTCTCTCAAGTTTTCAAATTTTTTTTTATCATCATCATCAACTTCATCTCAATCTCACTTTACAAACACTCAATTATTTTACCACTACTTTACTTTTAATTACAATAACAATGTCTAATACTGGAAGAAAGGATTTCTCTGACAAGTTTGCTGAGGCCGTCAAGCCCGATGCCCAGAAGACTGCCACCGAGAAGGCTGGCGAATCAATCACCGACGCCTATGACAGTGTTGCCTCAGCCGTCCAACCCAATTCTGAGAAGGGTGTTCTCCAAAGAGCTGGTGACGACGCCAAGTCAACCAAGGACTCTGCTGCTGATGGTGGTGAGAGTTTGCTCGACTCTGCTAAGAACCTCGTCAACTCTGCTTCTGACTATCTCACTGGCAACAGTGCCTCCAAGCCCTCTACTTCTTAAGAGATGCCATTAGCTCTTTTTCTATACTAGGCCCAAACTCAATAACCTAGTTAAGTGAGACTGATATTTGGAAGTAGTTTTATACATTTGATTTATACATTATATTGAAATCTTAAACGTTTTTTGGCACAATAAATCTGGAATACTTGTAGTTGAAAAAATTAGAATGTAAACAAGCATATTTTAAAGGGTAATGTAAAACAAACCTGTGGAATTAATTATTAGTACTTCAATGTGTAGAAGCCTATAGAATCATGATTCATGACTCGAAATGACCTCATCAGGGTTAGGTTATTGTTGATTTTTTTTTTTTTCAGATCAATAGCAAGCCCAAATTGAAAAATAAAAAAAAGGGCATTGAAATTACATTTCATTAATTTTGCCATCCAACTGACTTCTACTGGTCAAACTACTTACTATTACATGAAATTTCACATTATTACATGATGAGCACTAAATTTGGCAAAGGGTATGCTTGGAACTTGGAAAAATTTAGCTTTACAAAGCCAACTGACCCTATTTTAATAGATTTTCGAGCTTTGGCTCATCAACACCTCAGTCCGCTGATGGCTTAGCTACAAATGAAGTGACACTTTCATATTTTACAGGAATTCCTGATCCCTCAATTATTGCTGATCCTAAACTAGTTGTGGTGTTTAAAAGCCTTCTAAAAAAGGACTCCACAACCAAAGAGCGAGCATTAAACGAATTTACTTCTCTCCTTACTGAATCAGATTCTATCGCCGACGATGCCCATTGGGCTTGGGCTCAAATGTATCCCAAACTTTCAATTGATACTTCACGATCTGTTCGGATCTTAGCTCATAAAGTTCAAGGGAGACTAGGTACCTTATTAGGAAAGAGATTTGCCAAATATTTGAAGTATGATGTGGGGGCTTGGATCTTTGGCCTTTTTGATACAGACCGTATGGTTTCAGTTGCCGCTCAACAATCATTAGCACAGGTATTTCCTGAAAAAGAGAAACGTGACTCTCTTTATGCTGTATTTTTGGATGTTTTACTGGATTTCGTCTACGATGTGATTGCAAATGAAAGCGTAGCTACCTTAAGTGATGAGCGTTTTATTTCTAAAGAAGAAGCGGATGCTAAATATTATAGAACCTTGAAATGTGCTTGTGCAACGTTTGCCTATTTGATTACCAATACCCCAATGGCAAAACTTGAAACGAAAAAGACTGAAGAGAAGATATTACTTATTCTTCAACAAGACATTCTCTGGAAGTCAGCTTATTCTGCTGATGTAGCGTTGTCACGCACAGTTTTAAATCTCATTTCAACTCTGTTTTCTAGTGCTCCAAAGGAATGGAGTGAATCCATCAAAGAACGTGCGGCTATTGCATTAATTTCTAAAGGATTAAGTTCATCTTCAGGATTTGTTTCAGTTGACCTTCTGCAAGCTTTGATAAACCTCACTCGTTACGATTCTGAATGCTGGAACTCCGTTAAGTCAAAGAAACCTCCATTTACTCGTCTCACTACCTACATTAAAAACGGCAACAAGGGAAGAGCAGACCATTTCTGGGCATCTATTCTTGCTCTTTTATCATTACTTCCTTCTTCAATTAGCCCTTATGCATATGGCACTGACAACCCAACGATAGAAAAAAATGGACAGGCCATTACAGAATCATTTTTAGAAGCTCTTTTGCGGGAAACTGGACCAAAAGCTTATCATACTTGGGGCTATTATATGGCATTAGTGGAGAAAATAACAATAGCGTCTAAAGGTCAAAACACTGCCTGCATTTCAGCTCTTTACAATGCTCTTCAAGTTACTTTTTTTTCAGATGATAGCAAAGTTTTGGAAAATGACACTTTGTTTAAAATTATAGGAAAGAAGACAGCCGACATTTTAAAAGTAACTCCTGCACCTGTTCAAGAAAGCATCACATCTATTCGTGAAACCATTAATCCTCAAAAGCCTACAACTGCCGGTCTTAACTTTCTCTATTTTATGAGATGTACCATCGAAAATGCCGACCAGGAAAACGTAGAAGGACTTAAATCATCCGTTTCCAGTCTTATATCAGAAGCCATTATTTCACTTAAAGAAGATCCATTAGATACCAGCCTAGCCAACTTTGCGCTTGATTCCTTGTCCGTGCTTGGAAAAGATTTACTTTCGTACCCGACTGTCCATGATTCATATGCTGCATTTATTGATTTGTTTTTCACTTCATATGTCACATTAGGGATCCGCGAAACACTCTTAAATATTTCGAAATCTTTTATTGAAATTTCACGAGATGTATCTTCTTTTCATTCTTCTCTTCAAGTTGCGCAAGACAGCCTCATGTTGTTGGACGAGGACAGCAGTGAATCTACTATATTATTGTCTAACTTTTTATCTCTTTATCTTTCATTATCTGGTGCATTGAGTCCATCTCAGTCTTTTTCTCATTTTGTTGGGGAATATATTTCGAATGCTTTCAAAAGTATTGATTCATTGGATGTTCAGAAGTTACTTGAGAATGCCGTTCTCTCACATGATGCCATTGTACTTGCTAGCATATCTTCTAATGTTGTCAATTTGCTTGCTCAAAATGTTTTGAAAGAAGATGGCAACCATCAAATAGCACTCAATGTTTTGTTATCTGTTTACAAAAAGGATGAAAAATTTCTTAATAATTATTTTCAAACAACGGAAGGAAAGTCAACTGTTTCGCAGCTTTGGAAAGCCTCGGAAAGACATGAACTCAAGTCAGAGATTGACGTGTTGCTATCTCAACTCGAAGCGTTTGCAGTTTCTGGAGAGTCACTTGGCAATAGTGGAATATCAACCCTTGCCAAAGATATCACCGACGAATTGAAAACAGGTTCTTTAGAAGAAGTTTCGTTATTAGTACAGCGTGCTCAAAGATTGATAGAGTCAGCTAGTAGCCAGGATGCAAAAGAAAAAGTATTTGAACAGCTACTTCTCACTGAAACTGCCTGGAATGATCAAATTCAGTATTCATTTAATCAGGTTCTGTCTTCTGTATTATCTATTTCTCCTGCATTTGGAAATTCAGTTTATTTGACATCGTTTGATACATCAGTTAGAGAATCTTCTCTGTTGTTGACAAGCGCAGCATTAATAAATATGGCTGTGTTTACTACTTCTCTTATTCACATGTTTCCCGATCTCTATGAATCAATCACATCTGAGACCTCGGCCTTGATTTTAACTTCCCTTGCATATACTAGTGAACTCATCGATATCGCCTCAGCTCAATCTCCAGATCTTCATACTACTGGTGGACAACATGTCGATTTGCTAGATGTGTTTTCTGCGTTGACAGCTGATATCAGAGATATATTATCCCAAGCTTTTACACCTCTAATCGGAAATCCAGAGAAATATCTTGGCGGCTTACTTGATTCATCTGTTGAGTCTATACCCACCTTCTCTGTATTATCTTCTGCTTGGGCTGCCTGTCAGAATGCTGACCCTAAAGCATTTTATTCTTCTAGGGTATTAGAAACTATTTTTTCACTGGTAATTACTAGTCATGATCACAGTTCACTTGAATTGTTTAAAAAGTTATTAAATCGGTTTGAACGGAACTCTTTGGGGTGCTATGCTTTATTGAACTCGTTGAAACACAGCCAAATCATAGATGGCCTCACTACCTTGCGCAATAATCTACTTGGAGCATTAGTAACTCTTCCCAAATCTCAGCTATCTACCAAAGGCCTCAAATATTTTACATTATTTATTTCTAGTATGGCACTTCAAGAGTCTTCTAAATCTGGATTAACTTTTTTCAAGTTAATGAACTTTTCAAAAACTCTTGATGGAATCCTCCAATCTGACAAAGTATATGAAGAATCATATGCGCCTTTAATTACTCTCACTGCTCAGTTATATGAACTTGTTAGCGACCATTTCTTAGAAGAGCTCTCATTATCATTTTGGGAGCAATTCACCCATGTTTTTGAAGTTGGTGTTGTTATAACTAGTTTGGGATCACCGTTCAGTAGCGCTCTTATGTTCAGCATTCTTAAATTGTTTCAAAAGCTGGTTACGTTGAACAGCTCTAATATGGGCGGAGAAGATCTCTCCTCTGTTTTAGAAAAGACATCGACTAAGGTATATGATCTTCTCTTAGAAAACTTAGGTGAGGTGGAGCCTGCATCAAACCAACTAGAGGCAATCAAGACAGAAGCGCTTTTGCAGGTATTATCCAATGTACCTTCTAATACGGAGTTGGATGTAGATAATCTTTACCGCCTACTCAGTTTTGATGACAAAAGCCTTCAGATTCTTGGATTGGTATTACTGAAGACTCATGTTACTGCTACTCAAAAGGATAAATCTTTTACATATTCATTACTGAAACAACCCATTGATCCTCAGGAAACTGACATTGAAAGTTACCTTTTACCTTTCGAATTGCTTTCATTAGTCTTGGAATCCCCAGTGGACAAAAGCGAGTCTCAGAAACGCCAATTTTTGTATGCCTGGTTTGCCATCTTTTTGTTCTTTGAACACTCTGTCTCGTCTCTTCGTCAGTTCTATCTTTCTCAGCTGCGTGAGGGTGATTATGTGAATAGTCTTCTTTCTTATATATCGCTTGAAATTGAGTCAGGATTAGAAAAAGATACTGACACACACTGGAGTATCGAATCACTCGATCCTATTGTTGATCTTCCCAATTCCCACGATATAGACAGATGTCTTTTGAATATTTATTATCAAGCACTGAATCACGCTGGCTCTCTAGCAAAGATGTGGTTCCTTGATTTGAAAAAGAAAAAGATTCGGATGGATATTGAGAATTTCACCAAAACACATATTTCTCCCCTAGTCATCAGAAACAAAGCTCAAACTATACGAAGGGCTTTAGACCAGGACAATGATCTTGTTGATGATACATTAAATGTTCAGATTTCCAAGTCAGGTAAGGTAGTAACAGTTTATTACTATATTGACAATCAAACAATGGAGGTTGCTTTCATCTATCCTGATTCATATCCGTTAAAAGATATCCAGCTGGAAGGAGTTCAACTTGTAGGCGCTCGGGAGAAGCAGTGGCGCGCTTGGATTTTGGCATCTCAATCTGCACTTAAGTTCAATGGAGGCTCGCTTTTGGATTCTTTAGATCTTTTCAAGCGTAATGTTGCTATGCATTTTGATGGTGTCGCAGCGTGTGCCATCTGTTACTCAATTCTTCATGAAGACCATTCACTTCCCACTAAGGAATGTGGTACATGCCATAATAGATTCCACACTGATTGTTTATACCGCTGGTTCAAGAGTGGTTCTACAGAGAGTTGTCCGTTGTGCCGTTCTGAATTGTCTTTCCGTATTGGCCATTAATATAGTTTGTATAATTACTACGTAGAAATATCAAGCATATGGACAATAGAAATTAAATTTCATTTATGCGTAATTTGTTTTGTTTTGGGACTTGACCAGAAAATCTAAATTTTTTTTGCTTCCTTGTTTTCTCCGTCTATGTTTCAAATAATACTTCTTCAGACCTCGAAATAAAGAGGTCTAAAGACTGTAAAAATGGCACATTTGTATTCGCACATATCTTCATCGAAAAGAAAATCTGTATGTATTAAAACAAAACTTTCTTATGATTGGTTTGGATCTAACTTCAGAGTTTCTTTAGCCCATCAATAAAATTACAAGCATTTCAAAGGCTCGATTTGACATGAGCAATCTCCGGCATTCTCCAACTTCATTTAGAAAATATAATGAGAATGAGCCAAATTATTTTCCACAAGGTGATGTAAGAACTAAACCAGTTCATATTTTCTCAAACGCTCTACTGCCGTCTTCTGTACCTTCCGATCATCATTCACCTCGTACCCAACCACCTTCGTCTAAAGTACACCCAACTCAACGGTCTCGCCGCCGAGATCAACCATCTGCTTCCCATACCACTGTTAGATCAAAACATACCAAACCTATTATCACTAGCATTAGTAATAATCGGTCATTAAGGATACGGATACACTCTTTGGAAAACAATGAATCAACAGATGAAAATCGTTCATATATGCATCAACTGAATCCATCAGCATACTCTTCTTCACAATGCAGTCTAAGTGACTACTCCGCCATGTCACAGGAACTGCCTAACATTGACAGCCTTAGCAAGAAGCGCAGACGACCTGCTTTAAAGGACAATATCAATTATGAAACCACTCAGCCAACAAGCTCTAAAGGGACTCCCTCTTTCATATCCAAAAACCACAATCGGCATCGATCTCATTCAGCACTATCATCGCCATTTTCACAGTCTTCTTCATTAGGCTCTTCAATTGCATCTATATCTTCGTCAACTTTACTACAGCTTGAGTGCGAAATCAAGCAAATACAGCTGGACACCTTAGTCAAATTCAAAGAAATCCAGCGGGAAATTTCGTTTCAATCCAGGCAAATTCAAAAATTGCAAAGTGAAAAAGACGAACTTCGCACAGCGTTTAAACAGGCCAGGCTGAAAGTAAAGTAGATTAATTCTTTATTCTCGTACACCTATGAAGTCCACTTTCATTCAAAGGTCATTTTTATTTTTTTTACCATGATTCACAGATAGTCTTATATAATATTTATTTTAGTGAATAAACCAGAGAATATCGCGTAACGCACTTTCTCAAGTTTTCAAATCTAGTTTGAAGGTGATTTATTTCAGTATAAGAAATGCAAAAAAGTTTCCCTTATGAAATTTATACACTACGATTACATAACCCATATTTTCAAAACTCCCAATAATAAAATTTTTTTTTTTTTCATTTTACATTTGATCTATACCATTGAATTTTTTTTTGCTTGAAATACTAGTGACTGTGAATTTTTCTTTCCCAGTTGAAGTCTTAATTTACTTTAAATTATAAGTATTAAATTGCGTATTTTTGGTCTTATGAAAGGTGAGTTTTATTGCAAGCTATAGTTGCTTATTTCTTTTACTAACACGATTCTCTACAGTAGCATTGACTCTGAAATCGATACTTTTCATATAAACATTGTACATTTTTACGACTGTCAGTGTAAGTGTAATAGATATACCTCTTCGCGAATTAATAACTAATGATTTTCTATAATAGCATGGATGCTCCCATCCTTTTTGATCCTGGTCAAGCTCATCTGGCTTTCACTAAGTTCAGCGAAAAGTTTGGGTACTTGATCCCTGCAGGCCTTACTGAGCTGAAACATGACCTATCCAACTATTCCGAACAGATCTCTCTTTTAGCAAGCCTTTCTCTGGATGAAAGAGCTACTGTTCCGATTTTAGCTTTTTACAAACCTATTTTCACTGATATTGTTGGTCGTTGGATCTCCGATCTTAGAATCGAGACTACTTTTCAAAATGATTTTAACAATCCTACTCCTCCAATTCAAGGATTCTATACCTTACTATCTTTGGGTCGGATAATTTCAATATTTCCTGATATACAACCTCTGGCTGTTCACTTTTTGACTTCCAGCAAAATAGTACAATTTTTCATGGATCATACAGACCAATTTGGAGAGCGTGGAACACACGAGTTTCTGCTTGCCCTAGCTAGATTATGTTTCCATGATCATGAAACTTTTATTTCTTTCGTACATCCAACTTTTCTGGAAGCTCTTCTAAAGCATTCTTGGCCGTCCGTCCGATACTTGGCTATTCGCCTTCTTTCGACTTATCTTAAAGCCTCCGACAAGGTTCAACAAAAAATAATTCAAACTCATATTCAGAACGAAAATGCTATTATTGGACCTTACGAGGGTGTATCAAACGCCGATTTTTTCTTCCTCCCTGTGCTTGAGGCAAAGCGCATTTCTTCCAGCTTAGATTTACTACGTGAGTTTTCTCCTCTCACCAGCGCTACTTTCCCATTGAAGGGATCCGATTTGTCACTTCTGGTCACGAACCTTGCAGGAGTTATCATTCCTCAGATCATACCAACTACTCAAACTTCCTGTGACCTTGTCCCCACACAAAGTGCAGTCCAAGGATTACAATCTCTTGCAACTTCACTTAGGTCTTCTAAACCTATTTTACTCACTGGCCCGGGAGGCTCAGGAAAAACTTTTTACATTGATCAGGTGGCCAAAAAGGTTGGTTATGATGAAAAAATGGTCAGGATTCATCTTGGTGACCAGTCAGACGCCAAGATTCTTGTAGGTACCTATTCTACAGGAAATGATCTTGGATCATTTGAGTGGAGGCCTGGTATTCTTACTGTGGCTGTTCGTGAAGGCCGTTGGGTGCTGGTTGAAGACATCGACAAAGCTCCTACTGAAATTTTGTCAGTTTTACTTCCATTACTAGAGAAACGAGAACTACTTATTCCTTCACGAGGTGAGACCATAAAGGCTGCCCCTGGGTTTCAATTATTTGCTACTATCCGCACCAGCCATACCAAGAATGGTAGTGCTATTGTTCCTGATATCATTGGTAAACGTCTCTGGAGTCATGTTCACGTCGAGAGTCCCTCAGTAGAAGAACTAAAACTTATCATCAGACTGCGCTTTCCCCTGCTATCAAAGCAAGCTGAAAAATTTGTTGATACTTACAGCACTGCTACAAGAATTTTTAGTGAGCCGAAATTTATGTCTCTTAATAAAACCTCTCAAAACCGACAAATTACTTCTCGTGACTTAATCAAGTGGGCAAAGCGCGTAAACAAAATGCTGACTCAAAGAGGTATCACATCTTGTGATCAAGCGCTGGATACAGTTCTATATGATTACATTTTTGCTGAAGCTGTTGACTGTTTCACTGGCTTTTTATCAACTTTCGAAGCCCGCAAATATCTAGTCGACGCCATTGGCATGTGTCTTGAGGTTCCATCTCATCAAGTTAATCTCTTTTTACAAAAGCATATCCCTTCATTCGCAGAAACTGAGTCTAATCTTATCGTTGGACGTGCACAGGTGTCCAAGAACCCTGTAGTGAGCAAATCCAAGTCTCGACAGTCCGCGGCCCAGAAAGCAAAATTTGCTAATACAAACCATGCTCTCAGACTACTTGAACAAATAGGTGTTTCAGTGTCGATGAAAGAGCCCACTTTGTTGGTCGGTGAAACCGGTACGGGTAAAACCACCGTTGTTCAATATCTTGCCAGTCTGTTGAACAAAAATATCACTGTAATCAACGTTTCTCAGCAAACCGAATCTGGCGATCTTCTTGGTGGTTATAAGCCAATTGATACCAAAATGATTGCCTTACCTCTCAAGGAGGATTTTGACGCTTTGTTTGAGTCTACCTTTTCCGCCAAAAAGAATGAAAAATTTTCTGCGATGCTGGCTAAGTGCTTTATGAAGGGCAAATGGAATCATACTATCAAGCTTTGGCGTGAGGCTATTAAAATGGCAAATAATGCATTCAATATCCAAGAGCCAGATCAAGATGCTCCAAAGAAGCGCCGCAAGACCAATCAAGCTTTGCTTATCAGTCAATGGAAGGAGTTTGAGGCTAAATTAAATAATTTTGAAATTCAATCCAAGCAAACTGAAAAATCCTTCTTTTTCTCTTTTGTTGAGGGTTCTTTGGTTCAAGCTGTTCGAAGAGGTGATTGGGTTCTTCTAGACGAAATTAACTTGGCTTCTCCTGATACCCTTGAAAGCATTGCAGATCTTTTGGTCGAAGACCCTTTCATTACTCTCTCAGAAAAAGGTGATGCTGATTCCATCAGGGCTCATCCAGATTTCAGGTTATTTGCATGTATGAATCCTGCTACTGATATTGGCAAGCGAGACCTTCCTGCCGGTCTTCGATCCCGTTTCACCGAACTGTATGTCCAGTCTCCTGATTCGGATATTGCTGATTTACTTTCCATTATTGATAAGTATATTGGTAAGTTGACCATTGGTGATGAGTGGGTCGGTAATGATGTGGCCCAGTTATATCTTGAAGCCAAGGAGCTTTCCGAAAATAATAAGATTGTCGATGGCGCGAACCAGAGACCCCATTTTTCAATTCGTACGTTATCTCGAACCCTTTTTTACGTGACATCCATTGCTCCTATCTATGGCTTACGTCGCTCTCTATATGAGGGCTTTTGCATGAGTTTTCTCACACTTCTAGACAAGAGTTCAGAAGCTTTACTCCACCCTATTATCGAAAAGCATACGTTGGGTCGACTCAAAAATCCCAAATCCATATTATCTAGAATTCCACAACAACCTCAAGACAATCATGAGTATATTCAATTTCAGCATTACTGGTTGCGCACTGGTCCTTTAGAATCCCAAGAGCAACCTGACTATATTATCACTCCATACGTTCAAAAAAATTTGCTCAATCTTATTCGAGCTTCTGCAGGAGGCCGATTCCCAATTCTCATTCAAGGCCCTACATCCAGTGGTAAAACTAGTATGATTAACTTCCTTGCTAAGAAAACTGGCCACAAGTTTGTTCGTATCAATAATCACGAGCATACTGATTTGCAAGAGTATTTAGGTTCCTATGTTTCTGACTCTCAAGGTCGGTTAACTTTCCAGGAAGGTGTACTTGTTGAGGCAGTTAGAAATGGATACTGGATTGTTTTAGATGAGCTGAATTTGGCTCCCACTGACGTTTTAGAAGCTCTTAATCGATTGCTTGATGATAACCGAGAGCTTTTTATTCCTGAAACTCAAGAAATTGTTCGCCCTCATCCTGACTTCATGTTGTTTGCCACACAGAATCCTCCTGGTCTTTATGGCGGTCGTAAGGTGCTTTCTCGTGCTTTCCGAAATCGTTTTTTGGAATTGCATTTTGATGACATTCCTGAAGATGAACTTGAAACCATTCTCCGTGATCGTTGTAAAATTGCACCCACGTACAGCAAAAAGATTGTTGAAGTATATCGCCAACTTTCTATTCAAAGACAGTCTACTCGTGTATTTGAACAAAAGAATAGTTTTGCTACTCTTCGTGATTTGTTTCGCTGGGCAGGCCGAGAAGCTGTCGGCTATGAGCAGCTTGCTGCCAACGGTTACATGCTACTAGGTGAGAGGGTCCGTAAGAAGGAGGAACGTCTATTGGTAAAAGGTGTTATTGAAAAAGTAATGAGAGTTAAGCTTGATATTGATAGTATTTATGCTGCACTTGAACCTACGAAGATCATAGAAGATGCCAAGGGCATAGTTTGGACCAAGGGTATGAAGAAACTGGCAGTGCTAGTTTCTGAAGCTGTCAAAAACAAGGAACCCATATTGCTTGTTGGTGAAACTGGATGTGGTAAAACTACAATTTGTCAAGTACTGGCGGACGCTGCAAAAAAATCTTTGCATATTGTCAATGCCCACCAAAACACTGAGACTGGTGACATTATCGGTGCTCAACGACCTGTGAGAAATCGATCTGAGAACTTGCAAAAATTGAAAGAACATTTGCAATTAGTTCTCAACGATCCCAGTGAGGACTTAGATGCGCTTCTTGAGAAATATAACACTGTTGATAGTGAGACTCTTGACCCTGTGGAGAAAGAGGCTATAAGTAACTTGCAAAATCGTCTCAAAGTACTCTTCGAATGGTGTGATGGTAGTTTAATTCAGGCTCTCAAACATGGCGATTTCTTTTTACTTGACGAAATCTCACTAGCTGATGATTCAGTTTTGGAACGTCTCAACTCTGTTTTGGAGCCAGAGAGAACTCTTTTACTTGCTGAGAAGGGATCTATGGATTCTTTGGTGACTGCTGTAGATGATTTCCAGTTCTTTGCTACCATGAATCCAGGTGGTGACTATGGTAAAAAGGAGCTATCCCCTGCTTTGCGAAACCGTTTCACTGAAATTTGGGTACCTTCTATGGAAGATTTGGACGATGTTGAACAAATTGTGTTTTCTAAGCTTCCTCAAAGTCTCAAGCAATATGCTAACGTTATGGTCAAATTTTCAGAGTGGTTCGGCAAACAGTACGGAGCTGGTGATGCTACTTCTGGTGTTATTTCTCTTCGTGATATTCTAGCTTGGATAAATTTTACCTCTAGTACATATGAGAGTGTAGGCATTGAACTGAGTATTCTACATGGAGCTTGTATGGTTTTTATTGACTCAATTGGAACTAATGCTTCTGCGACTCTCGCTGAGACCCCGGAGCTTCTCAAGAATAAGAAAACTTCTGCTGTAAAAAAACTTTCCAAGCTTTTGCAGAAAGATGTTCTTCCCGCATACCTTGAATATCATAAGGTTCTTGTACAGTCTGACAAACTTTGTGTTGGCCCTTTTGACATACAGCGCTCTACTGATACTTCTGATGTCTCTTTTAACTTGCAGGCTCCTACAACTGCTGCTAACGCTCTTCGTGTGATGCGTGGCATGCAAGTAAAGAAACCTATTCTATTGGAGGGTAGTCCTGGTGTGGGTAAAACCAGCTTAATTACTGCCATTGCCACAGTTTCTGGACACCCTCTTACTCGTATTAACTTGTCAGAGCAAACTGATTTGATCGATTTATTTGGCTCTGATTCACCTGCTGAAGGTGGTGGTGCCGATCAATTCGTATGGCGTGATGCTCCCTTTTTGCGTGCTATGCAGCGAGGTGAATGGGTTTTGCTTGATGAAATGAATCTCGCTAGTCAGTCAGTATTGGAAGGTCTTAATGCTTGTCTTGATCACCGTGGTGAAACCTACATCCCTGAACTTGACAGGACTTTTAAATGCCATCCCGATTTTACAGTATTCGCTGCCCAAAATCCTCAATACCAAGGTGGTGGGCGTAAGGGTTTACCGAAGTCATTTGTTAATCGTTTTACTGTTGTATATGTTGATGTTTTGTCTACTGATGATTTGCAGATGATTTCTGAATATCTGTTCCCTAAGATTCCAAAAGATGTCATACAAAAGTTGATTGATTTTGTTCTTGATCTGGACACTGAAGTTGCCACAAAAAGATCTTTTGGTCACCTAGGAAGTCCATTTGAGTTTAATCTTCGTGATACCATGAGATGGCTTGGCCTTCTTAACGAATCTTCCTTCATTGAAGCTGGATATGGCCCAGAAGAATTTTTGAACATTGTTGTCAAGGACCGATTCCGTACTCCTAAAGATCGTGAACAAGTGGAAAAGCTATACCAAAAACATTTTGGAACTTTGGATCAGTCGTCTGCGTTTTTGCAGCTCGGAAAATTTTTCATTCAGGCAGGCCATTCATTCATTGACCGCCCGTCCTTGTGTGAACCCATATACAACAGGCTAAAATCCCTACAATGTAACACACCTGTTTTGGAAACTGCTATTAGCTGTCTATCCAACTCCTGGCCCCTGATCATGATCGGTCCATCGAATTCGGGTAAAACTAGTTTGGTTCGTTTCTTAGCCCAGACTATTGGCGCAGAACTGCGCGAGTTTGCAATGAATGGTGACATTGACAGCATGGATTTGCTAGGAGGATTCGATCAAGTTGATCTTAATCAAAAGGTCTCTACCATTCTTGATGAGATCAAATCTTTTTGCATTGATACCACTTGTAATCACATTACTGGTGATGCCGTCAACTCTCCTTTTTATGCATTAGAGCTTTTAGAGTTTGTCAATTCAATGGAAATCTCTATAGATTCTCTCAAGTCGCTTTGCGAACTTATGGATGGTGCTGATGATGTTTTAATAATAAACAAACAACAACTGGAAGAAATTATTGAAAAAATGGATCAGCCTAACCAAGCAAAATTTGAATGGTTTGATGGTACTCTTTTAAAAGCAGTCGAGAATGGTCACTGGCTGGTTTTAGATAATGCTAATTTATGCAATCCTTCTGTATTGGATAGACTTAATTCTTTGCTGGAGCCCAATGGATGTCTTATCGTCAATGAATGCTCGTCCAGGAATGGTGAGCCCAGAGTGGTTCGTCCTCATGATGATTTCAGACTCTTCTTGACAATGGATCCCAAGTATGGTGAGCTTTCTCGAGCAATGCGAAATAGAGGTGTTGAAATTTATTTGGATGACTTAAGTTTTAGAGCCACTGTGTTTGACCGAAAATTGTTAAGCTTTTCTGAGTTTCACGAAGAAGATCAGCCTAATACAGTCCGTGCTCTCCCGCATTTTACTCCTATTTCTTCTTTCGTTTCGGCGAAAGATTCAACTATGCATTTCTTTTCCTTAATCGAAGATAGTAACCTTTTCAGTGATTCTTTGAGTCCTCAGTTTGTTATATCTTCCCAATTTAACTTTTTTCCTCAAAGTGTAGTTGGCTATGCTGAACGCTGGTCATCTAATATCCAAAAAGTTGCTTCATATAGTCAAAATGAGAAAGACCAAGCTGTTGGAGTTGTCGAATTTCTGAATGGTATCAAATCTTCTCAGATTCAAAAAGCTGTGCGTGAGTTAAGTGAATCTGCTGTGTTACAGTACAACCTATCTCCTCATATGGTAGAAGCATGCTCTTTCAATCCACTTATTAATAGCTACTTTGCTTATCACTTGAAGCAAACCAGTAACGGGCTTACTTCTCAGGATATTGCCATGCTCATTTTGACAGTTCCGTTTTTGTACACTACTTCTCAAGCACTAGAACGATCTCGCACTAACGCTTTGTCTTTGAACCCATCTGCACTTTCATATCTTGACCGTGCTTCTGCTTTTCATTTAAAGAAGCCACTTAAAAATCCTGCAAGGGTGGATGTTTACACAATCATTGACTCCGTTTTAGTTTTCTGTGAGACTGTTTTGAAACAAGTATTCGAAATCCAGACTTCTTATATTGAACTAGATATTACGTCTTTGCTCAAGCTGCAACAGATCTGCAGTGATCTCATTAGCCTAACAACGGCTTCTACTACTGATGAAAGCCAGTTACATATTTATCGAGAATTTTTTGAAGAATGGTACCATGAAAACCAAGCCTCGGATCTTTTTGCTTGTGCTTTAGATGCTTTGAGCAAATCTATTTCAGAATTTGGATCTCAGCTCATTTTAACTTCTGGTATGTCTATGCAATCGATCTGGACAAAATGGAAACCCCAATGCCCTACTTCTCAGATTGCTTGGAACCGTTATGATCGTATTTCAGTCATTGCACAGAAGTTTGACGAGATTTCTGCAAAGCTATTTGTTGATTCTTTAGATACAATATTGACTTTGCGATCAATGATTCTACAAATTGTTGCAGACGCTACTTCTTATACCACGGAAAATATTGATCTTGATAAAACCATTTTGGTAAGTTTATTTATCATTCTAGTTGATTATTATTTTAACCCATTTTTAGACTCTTGAAACTGGAATCGACCAACTTCAACAAGCGAGCCAAGAATTTTCTACTCAACGCAAACATTATTTTAACGCTGGTTTCAAAATGCTCTCCCAGACCCTCGAACTTTCTTATTCTTTTTCTGTTGCTCACAGACATGAAATAATTGACGAGCTTTCTGCACTGGCTTACTATTCACAGGGGTCTACTATGCATCTGACTAAGTATTTCAGCAAAAATATCTGTAAGTGATTTAAAGCACGTCGCAGTACAGTGACTAATTCTATTTAGATGCACCATATCATCCCGTTTTTGACTCTTTATGGGCATTGAAAGGAACTGAATACTTTTCTTTCGTTGACAACTTAGTTAATAATAAGCTGGCATTTGAGCTTATCCGCTATAAGTACGTTCACATTTCTTTTCACTTTTTTATTCAATATACAGATGGTTTTCTAACTATATTAGCTCTGAAATGAAAGAAGTTGCGTCTCAGGACCATAACCAAGCCATGACTGATTTGCAAATTCTTTGTGAAAGGACTCTACAGAATTCTCCGTTTGCTACATTTGATAAATTATACATGTTAAATGATTTGCTGTTAGATAGGGTGTTACAAGCTGTCAATTTGCACGATATCCCAATAGATGACATGCCATCACATGCTTCTGAAGTTACCCAAGAAACAATTAACAAACTTGGTGCGCGTGTTGTTGATTCTGCAAACAATTTTCTTGGCTATATCTTTGAAAATTATTTTTCAACTGCTTTGTCCTTTGTTAAAACCTCTTCTTCTGATTCTAAATCTATGGGAAAAGCATGGCTATTAGTTTCGCTTGGTCTTATGATGCTTTACGTTCCTAGTTTACCTTTTGATCCTGCTATTCGACAACACGTGGAGTATGACAGAGCTCGTTTGCTGAGCAAGCAGTATAGTGAAATGAAGGAATCATGGGATTACATTAAAGATATTTTCATCGGATGCCCTAATAATGACCTTGACAATATTTGGAATGATCGATTACCAAAACTTCAGAATATTATTATACCTTCCGTATATCGTCCTTCCGTTTCTCAAATCGGCAGCATTCATGATGAGTGGATGAATCTAATTGAATCTTCGATTGGAATTAATTTCATTTCCCCGCTCATTGAAAATGATGATCTTTCAACTGAACAGGAGGAACAAATAAAGGTCATCCAACGAAACACAGCACAGTTCATTGGCAGAAGTGAGAGTAATCATGAGTTATATTCCGATATTACTTCAATTCTGCATGGCCAAATTTATGGTCTCAAACTAGGTCTAGATTTACTTACACTTCCTAAGATCCGCGAAAACGTGTCTCCTTATTTCCTCACGAACCCCATTTCTCTTTCTCAGTCTCATAAACTATATCAGGCATTCACTACTTATAAAGATTCTATCAAGTCCCTCCCTGCTCGGGTGTCAGAAAAGGTTTTACTTGCTCTGCTTAATGCAGTTGATTTAATTAAAAAGACTGAGAATCGGGTGTCTTCTGAATTAGAAGAAATTACTAGCTTTGCATATCAAAACTTTTATTACAAATGGTCCCTTCATCGCATTAGAGCTGAAAATGAGGCTGCTAGCAAAACAACTATCTTTAAAGATACTACCGAAGAGGATGCTGATAAGGACTTCATGCGGATGTTCCCTGACTTTGAAGAAATTGTTGAAATAGATGATATTAACAGTGATACTGAGGAAGATTACTCTGATTTGATGGAGCTGTACCTTAGATCCTTTACCGATGATTCAACTATTTCTTTGGCTAATCTCACTTCAATTGGAAATGATTCTCTCCAAGACTGGACAAACTCTGATCCAAATCGATTTATTACTCAAGATTTTTCGTCTATTTTGCCGTCCTTAATTCTTTCTTTGTCTGCTACTCTTACTGGACAAAAGCTGGGAAGTGAAGAAATTTTTGATTTTTACCACCAGCCTAAGCCAGACGAGACTGTAAAGGTTTCTAAGCTCATTATACGCTTGCGAATTCAAATCACAAAATTTTTAGAATTATGGCCTGAACATGCTACTTTGCAAAGTATTGATACAGCTTGTGAGGATATTCTTTCTTTCCCTATGTCTACTCCTGTTGCCCGTTACCTTCAACGAGTCGAACAGCTCTACACTTACCTGGATGAATGGGAAAAATTTTCCAGCAGAGACTATACTATAAAGCCCATTTTTACTGAAATGACAGATCTCATTGTATCTTGGAGACGCTTAGAACTTTCTACCTGGCCCAAACTATTTGAAGTGGAAGAGAAAGCTATAAATAAGGAACTAGGAAAGTGGTGGTTTTATCTCTTTGAGAACTTAATAGAAAGCCCTTCAAAGGCCACCGAGATTCCTGACGAGACTACGTACCCTACTCTGGTTCAGACTCTGACAATATTTATTAGCCAATCTAACTATGGTCAGTTCAGTACAAGGCTGCGACTTCTGCGAGCTTTTTCTAAACACACTTTGTCTATGGCCTCTGCTATCCCTTCAATGGCCACTGTTTCTGAATGTATTTCTAATGTTGCCAACTATTATTCACAATATGCAACTCAGATTTCCAACCACATTGCTACTGGCAAGAAGGCTTTGCAAAAAGACATAAATGAAGTTATTCTTTTAGCTAGTTGGAAGGATACCAATGTTAACGCCTTGAGAGAAAGTGCTAAGAAATCTCACACTAAATTATATAAAGTTCTGCGTAAATACAGAACTTTAATAAGTGAATCCGTTGAGCCTGTTGTTAAATCTGGTATGGAAACTCTTTCTGATGGCTCTGTTGGTTTTGTTGGTTCTGTTTCGGCTACCCCTAGCTATAAGACCATTTCTCAGTATATTGAAGCTTCCAAAAGTCTTGACTTATGGAAACAGAGACCTGTTCGCTTGACCAATGTTGATGGAACAGCTAGGCTTTTACATGGTCATTTAGTTTCTATTAGTGAAGAAAAGTTGCCTTCTATTGAAACATTTGCAACATCAGTTTTGGAAGAAATGGACCGCTTGCGTAAGGAAACTCCTTCTATTCTTACAGAAGAAAACAAGAGTGCTGTATC
This sequence comes from Geotrichum klebahnii, assembly GCA_030570935.1. NCBI lineage: Eukaryota > Fungi > Ascomycota > Dipodascomycetes > Dipodascales > Dipodascaceae > Geotrichum > Geotrichum klebahnii. The sequence continues at coordinate 105,176 of JAJLWW010000022.1, read as the reverse complement.
TTCACTCAAGAATGAGAAGAGCAAACTTCTTAGCGATACCTTAAAAGAGCTTAAGCGTAGTGGGTTAAGAACCAATGTTCGTGCTGACATTAAAGCACAACAGCTTCTCGTTACTGGAATCATGGCTACTGTGCCTTCATTGACAGATAAGACTGTTGGACAAGGTGATCGATATTTTTACCGCATTTTGGACTTAATTCCAAGGTTGAGAATTTCTATTACAGAGTGCGAATCTGATGCTCCTATTGCCGACCTCACCAGAGGACTTGCGATGTCCGAAAATCTATTTGCTTCCATGATTTCTCATCGAAAACTTTTAGACACGCTAATAACTGAAAATTCCAACATTTCAACTTTGATTGCCACTGCAAACTCATTTACTAGTCTTTTAGATTCTAGTGACCGAGTGCAGCAAATTGATTCTTATTCCGACAGCATTTTAATGGCGCAGTCATCAATTTTTTGGATCCCAAAGTTGATGAAATTTGCTACTGAGAGTTGTTATCAGTCCGTTTCCCTTGGAAAGTTCAAATACACACAAGAAACGATCATTTTTTCTGAAACTGAATCTCGTTTTAAGGATCTGGCTATAAGATTTGAAAAGTTCAAGATCTTGACTTCAAATGAAGTTATGACTCAATCTCTCAACAAATTTTTAATCTTGGTGCAAACGGAACTTCAAGACTTGAAAAACAATATTGCCAAGTGGAAGGTCAAGTACCCCAAGTTGGCTTTCATTGGCGATATGGTTACTGCATGGGTTAAGGATCACGTCTCTTTGAAGTTAGAAAAGCCTAGGCACAGTTCTAGTGAGTTTTCTATCAACGATCTTGACAAGACGCTTCGCAATATTTGCGATTCAGTATTGGTATTAGTGCAGAAAGGTCGCGAAATTTTGAGTGAAGACATTTCGCAAGAGAACGACAATTGGTTTGTGCTTTCTCAGTCTCGTCTTAGTAATTACTGCCGTATTCTTAGACAACAGCAATTTTATCAAAAGATCAAGCACGCACTTAGCATCACTAGTTCGCTTGCTGGTCAGCAGGACCAGACTGTTTTCAAGTATGCTCTAGGACTTCTAGGTACAGCAATCCCATTTATTCATGAATACAAAGAGCTCTGCAATATTGTTGAAAGTCGAATGATTCACAATTTTGCCTTGACAAATAAGGGAGCATTCGTAATGATGAGCAGTTTACATAAGCTTGCGCAAAATGGTTTCTGCAGTCCCCAAGAAGAACAATCTAATGAAGATTCCGGAGCTACTAAGGACGGTACTGGACTTGGTGATGGTTCAGGTGCGCAAAACAACTCCAATGACGTGGAGGACGATGAGGATATGTCCGAACATGCCCAAAAAGACAATGAGGATCAAAATAATGAGGAGAAGAAGGAGGATGAAGATGACAATGCTGTTGATATCGAGGGAGACATGGGAGCTGGAAATTTGGAGGATGCATCTGATCAAGAAAAAAGCGATGATGAAGAAAACGATGACGAGGAAAATGAGCTTGATGAAGAAGTTGGAGATGTCGATGATCTTGATCCAAACGCTATCGATGAAAAAATGTGGGACGAAAAAGGAGAGGAGAACGATAAAGAAAAGAAGTCTGACAAAATTCCAGATGGCGGTAATGATGATGACCTGGAAGCAAAGGATGACGAAAATGAAGCTGAAAATGGGCAAGAACCGAAACAATCTGAAGAAGGCAATAATGAGAATGAAGAAGATGAAAATGCCGAAGAGGAGGAGGATGTTGCTGAACAAGAAGACAACGTTCATCAGCAAGATAAGGAGGATTTGGAATCGCAAGTTCCTGAAACAGATACTTTGGAGCTTCCCGAAGACATGAATCTCGATGCCGAAGAAGATAATGACGATAAGGGTGATGGAAACGATGATGAAGACGTTGATATGCCTGATGTTGAAGATGACAATTTCGATGGTGCTGAAGATAACGAAGGCAAGGATGAGGCCAACAAGCAAGACGGCATGGATGCAGATAGTGAAGCAGAGAAAGAAGGTGATGAGGAGGAGGAAGATCAGGAAATTGAGGCTGATAAAATGGAAACAGACGAAAACCCAGCTGAAGGAGGCGATGAGAAGGAAGGGGATAGTGAAAATGACCAGCCAGAAGAAGATGCACAAGCCAAACCGGAAGAAGGGGAGAATGCTGAGACTTCTAAAGAAAGCGATAATAGTATGAAATTTGATACTGAAGGATTACATGGACCTGATCAGGCTGATGAAGATGAATCTGCCGAAGCCGATGAATCTGCTGTTACGCAAGAGCAGTCTACCAATCAAGGCGAAGGTAGCGAACAAGCTTCTGAGAAGGAACAAGAGAATCTTGAAAATTCTGGAGGTCAAAGTTCATCCAAACCTGAAGATGAGCAAGAGAAACCTGAAGATGAAGATAATAATCCAGATCAAGCTCGTAAAGAGGTTGAAAACTCTTTAAAGCAGCTTGGAGATGCACTTAAGGAATTCCATAAGCGCAAGCAAGAGATTCAAGATGCCTCTTCGAAAGATGATGCGAATGATCAAGCTGCGAATGAGCGGCCTGATGAGTTTGAGCATGTTGATGGAGCGAATTCTTCGGCCCAGGACACGCAAGCTCTTGGTGCTGCTTCTCAGGATCAGGTTCAAAAGATTGATGATTCGATGGCAATTGAAGATGAAGAAGATGTGAAGCAGGAAACTGAGCCAGAAGTTCATGAAGTGGATGAAGCTGACTTGATGGAGACCGATGAGAACATTCCTGCTGGCCAAGAAAGCAGTGATTTACCTCAAACCGCTGGATCTGTTGTAGGAGAACGCAAGAAAGATGACGAGAATGTTGGCGAAAGTCTGGCTGGAGAGGTTATGGATGTTGATGAAGATGATTTCGATGCCGATTTTGACCCCGATGCCGCATTTGAAGTTGCTGAAGCTGGATTTACTCCTGCTCGAACATTAGAAGAGTCTCGTGAGCTTTGGCGTGCAAACGAATCACTCACTCAGGACTCAGCTATGGCACTTTGTGAGCAGTTGCGCTTAATTTTGGAGCCTACACAAGCTACTAAATTGCGTGGTGACTTCAAGACTGGTAAGCGGTTGAATATGAAGCGCATCATTCCATACATTGCAAGTCAGTTTAAGAAAGACAAGATTTGGATGAGGCGAACAAAGCCTAGCAAACGGCAATATCAAGTGATGATTGCTGTGGATGATTCTAAGTCTATGTCAGAGTCTCAGTCTGTTAAGTTGGCTTTCCAGTCTATTGCTTTGATCTCTAAGGCACTTACCCAGTTGGAAGCTGGCCAGCTTGCAATTGCCCGATTTGGAGAATTTACTCAGCTTGTCCATCCTTTTGAAAAGCCGTTTTCTTCTGAATCTGGGGCACATGCTTTGCAATGGTTTGGATTTGATCAAGAGCGCACAGATGTCAAGGCTTTGCTAGAAAAGTCTATTACACTATTCGAAGAAGCTGGCGTTGGTAGTGCTGTTTCACATAATGCGGCAGAATTATGGCGCCTTGAAATTATAATTTCTGATGGTGTTTGTGAAAATCATGATGCTTTACGACGGCTTGTACGTCGTGCCCGCGAGGAGCGCATCATGATGGTCTTTGTGGTAGTTGACGGCCTTAATAATCAAGAATCCATATTGGATCTCAATGAAGTTAGATATGAGACCGATGACGCTGGAAATATGGGTCTTAAGATTGACAGATACCTAGATCATTTTCCATTTGACTTCTATGTCATTGTCAAGGATGTCCGTGAGCTTCCTAATGTTTTGTCTTTAGTCTTGCGCCAGTTCTTTGCAGAGGTTGCCGAGTGTTCAGGTTAAGTTATATATATATTTATATATATATATTCCTTTTTTTTTGTTTATATCTTTACTTGTTTATTTTATTTTTATTTCATTTTTTATTTTTATTTTGGTTTATTTGTTTATTTGTTTGTTAGATAATTATTTTATTTTTTAATTCATTCAATTTTTAGACTAGCTTGTCAGAATAAAGAAACTTGTTCAATACATTATCCTGGCTATTGTAGGGCAGCATAATTAGGATTCAAGATTGCGTTATAGTTAAATATATATACATATAAAAGTCTGCTTCATGGTCCAAAATATTTAACCTAATTGTAGAATGTAATATATCTGCCTTAATTGTGAATCCCTGTTATCATTTTTGTGACATCCCTGACTTTTTGTGACAACCAAACCAACTTTGATAAAACTACTTCGAAAGTAAAAATATCGACGAAACTTTACCAAAATTTAATTTAGCAATTTAACTTTTTTTTATCACTCATTAAAATATGAAGTCTAATCTCAAAAGTTAAATTCAGGTTCGATAAATTAAAATTACGAATCGTGAGACACTGAAAAAGTCGCCGAAATCCTGCCAAATTTTTAAGATATGAGAATAAACCCTTCTTTTAACAAGCATTCTATGCTACGACAGTCCCTAAGTTTTTAGCTAACCCACGATAAATGGCTCAAACACTTTCAAAAACATAACACACTTTACTGTAATCTCCATAGACTTAGTGAATAGCATTGTTCTGTTCACCCACCAAAAATCAGCAATGCATATTTACGTGTGGGTTACCAGCAAGGTCATATCATCACAAACCAACCCAACCAGCCCAACCAGCCCAACCAGCCACGTTCGAGATTTGTCCTAAACTGACAAAAGTATGCTTTTTACTCCAAGTACGGAGCCATGCTCTGGTAAATTGAAGACGGAGAATCTCAAGTCCATGAGTTTGATAACGTGACCTGGTAGCTGCTACGTGGCCAGTGTTCACGTGGTGACATGCGAATAGAAAAGCAGGGACCTTAGAAAAAGACTTTAAGCTTAGGCAGAACGTAGAACAGTAGCTTATCAGCATAGTAAGCACTGTCGACTAACAAAATTATAGCTGAGACATATAAAAGTGGCCATTCCCACAGCATACACTGTAACTATAAAGTTTGTTCAAAGGCTGGATTCCCTGGACTCATTGTCTATTATGGGTAACTTTTTGCTGCAATTTTGTAAACCAATTTTGTACTGCATTTCTGAGCACCGCAGTAATGAAATTTTGCCAGCGTTTTATTTTTTTTTATTTTTATTTTTTCAAAAATTTTTTGCATCAATTTCAACAGCCTTACCATAATTCCCTTTCCGTTTAATTTTCCTCGAAATAATTTGCTTTCGATCATTATTTCTTCATCTCTTTCTTTCTTTCACTTTCCTTTAATTACTTCCTCTTTGCCAGATCTTTCATTCTCTTTAGGATTTTGTTCCTTTGTTCTGTTCATTTCGGTCTTCAACTCACGCTTTTGACATCGCATTCGATTCCTGAACAACAGCCTACCAATCTTTTCACACCCCACCACACTTATATAAAAGCCACCATCATCTACTCAGCCAAGCAGAATGTCTATCCGAGGAACTAGTAGATTTCACTCCATGCCCATCTCTGTTGGAGGAAACAACAACAACAACTATTCATTGCCTGTCGGCGGGTCCGACAACGCCAACAATAACTACGGCCGTCCTATGTCATATAACTTGAATACCTCATTTGATAATAGTCCCGAGCAGGGATTTCTCAGCAAGGCTCAATACTACTCTGAGCAGTTAGATTCATTTCTAGGAAAAGTCGGCACTCCGCTTAAGCCATACCTGCCCTTCCTTGGCCGCTTCCTGATCGTAGCAACCTTTTTCGAAGACGGATTTCGCATTTTTACTCAATGGGAAGACCAAGTTTCTTATATTTGGACTTTCCGTGGTGTACCCCATTTTTTAACTGTGATCTACTTGGCTCTCAATATTTTCTTCATGTACGCTGGCTCTTTGTCGGTTATTAGCCACCGCAACCTCATTGCAGGTGTTGGGGTTTTACTTTTCGTTGTGATTTCGCAAGCTATTGTATATGGCCTCCTCTTCAATTTTTCATTTTTTGTGCGAAATCTCTCTGTGATCGGAGGGTTGCTTATGGTTTTGTCTGACGCATTTGTTAACGACCGTCGGTCGTTGTCAATGCCTGGACTGCCTATGGTTGACGACAAGGATAGAAGCAAGTACTTCCAGTTGGCAGGCCGTGTACTCATGATATTTTTATTCCTTGCCTACGTAGCTACTGAGCAATTTACAGCTACTGGTATCATCGGCATGGTTGTTGGAATGATCGCATGTATTTTGGTTGTTATTGGATACAAAGCAAGACTTTCAGCTGCCATTCTGATCCTGTTCCTTTTGTACCGCAATTTGACCTCTAATCAGTACTGGAACTTTGATAGCAATAATCCTGTTCGAGATTTCTTGCGATACGAGCATTTCCAGATCCTAAGTATCATTGGTGGTTTGCTGTTGGTTGTCAACAGAGGTGCCGGAGCTCTCAGCATAGATGAGAAGAAAAAGATTTACTGAAATAAATAACCAGTATACTCCTATCATAATTTAAAATTTATAAACGCATTGACACCGCAGAGAACAATAGTATTGTAGTTTGAGTGAAAATCTAAGATTAGATCATGTAAATCTTGAAATTTTATTATTATTTTGAAACCTCCATTATCCAATTTATGTCAATAATGAATGATTGTTTTATCAATCTTAAAACTTTTCTAGTCCTGCAGTTGAGTTCCCTTACCATAATATACCTTTTCTTTCTTATGACCCTTTTCACTCTTATCATTGTAGTGAATCTTTATGGTGTTTCTTAAATTGGTTGTAGTTGTGGCACGCAAAAGTCGAGATCTCAAGCGGGGAGAATCATAATTATACTTCTCTAGTATACGATGGAGCATCCTTAGGTGGTAGGTCTCTGTCAAAGATCTGATTTTGCAGTTACATATTTCAAAGTTAATTATACGTCAAAGAGGATTCTATTTCAACCTGAAAGCGAAGGCGGCACAGGAAAACAAGGCAATTGTTCGACGTTGACTAGTATTGTTAATCTATGTTGTTTCTATAATTCAAGTCTCCAGAAATAGAGTTTTTCAAAAAAATTTCAGAAGATTAACTTGTGGATACCTGATTTACATGATTTACGAGATCCTAAAATTATCATAGCTGCATCGTATTTTCCGCTCGTTATGAACCTAAAATCTCGGCTTGAGATTAAGGTTGAAAAAAGTCTATCATGTTTTACTTAAATTCTCATTCTTGCAACTTCTTCACTATAAGGATTTCGGATAGCATTTAACAACTTCTCTTTAAAAAAATTTGTATTCTATTTCAGAGCTCTTGCCCGCTTTTCATACTTTAGTGCTCAGTCAACCCTTTTCTAACAGCTAAGACAGAATCTACAATAACTGCATCCACTCCACTTTGAATCTGTTCTCGAGCCACCAAAGGATCATTATTCTTGGTGCCATATGTCACACATACCAAACCGTTTTCCTTAACAACACCAACTAATCGAGGGCACTGCACGATGGGCGTTGATTCTGATACAATACCAAGAAGATCCCATCGCTTGGCAAGTCTAATGGCCTCTTGTAGACTGGAGGCACGAATATCTTGCAAGGGTGAAGTTCCAGCTTCAGTCAAAAACAGTACAGGAATTGATGGTTGTTTTAGAGAAAGCATAATGCAAACTTCGGGATGAAATGATGAGAATATAATATCCCGACCATTGGCATTATCATATACGCATTTTAAGACTGGACTTGTTAGTAACTTGATTAAAAAAAAAATCTGTATACATACCAGTATCAACCCAAAAGTTAAGCTCGATTGCAAAAGTATCCATATCTTCAGATTGACTTTCATCCAACATAGGATATTTGCACTCAATATTGAACCCAACATTCTTGGGTACTGTCTTGAAGACATGCTCAAGAGTAGTAACAGGAGCCTGGATAGAGTGGCCTCGAATATTAGGCTTAAATCCTTTGAGCTTAAAATCTCTAGTATTTCTTAGACGTTGATCCATCATAGACATTTCGTATTCAGTATTGTCGCCAAATAATGAGAGTGATCTTTGTTTGGGGTGAATGTTCTCTTCGTCATTATTTATTACTGTGGCATTTGGCTTTCGAGTAGGTGGCGAACTGGTCCGATGTTTCGAAGATCCAATATTTTGCTGCTGGTCTGAAATACTCAAAAATTGCTCGAGAGTAATTGACTGTGTAGGAATGTCAATGCCTGTTTCACTTACAAGGAAATCGTGATATACAACAGGGACGTAATCCTTAGTTAGCTGAACATCAAACTCAACATAACTAGCTCCTAAATTGGCTGCTTGGATAAAGGATTCCAAGGTATTTTCACCTAGTTGCAAACTTTTTACACTAGTTGAGTTCTTACCCAGTCCCCTGTGCCCAACCACTCTAGTGGTGATGAGTTGTTTCCAGTAGGTAGCAGATTTGGCAACACCAATGCGAGGATGGTTGAAGGGATTAACAACAAGAAATTGAAATCGAAGTTTTCCCAAAATTTCCAGTGTCGATGTCTCTAAAATTGGAACTGTAATGGTTCTATGCAAACTGCGCATTTTATCATCTCCTTTGCGTGTCATCAAATCCGAGATAAGCCCAACGCCACGTCCCAGAATCTTGGCCTTGTTGCCATAGTACGTGGGAATTATATCAAAATAAATGGTGATATCGTGGGTATTGCTGGTGTAAAATGTGATTTGCTCCATGCGCTGACCTTCAGTGACAGGAAGATCAATAGTATATGGCTCACCCTCACAATTTTTGCTCGAGATGACCAAAGATAGTGCAGTATCCAACTGAGTTGAAGAAGCTTTAGAGTAAGGAACCCGGTCCAAATGTATAGCAGGTCTCAGTTCTCGCATATCCATACTTCCAAGATTTAATAAGACCATAGAAGAGTTTCTTAAGTATCTATGTCCAAAAGTTTTAACAGCCGTATCACCACCATTGAAATCGTGATCTGATATCGAGGAGGTAGAAGATGACGGCTTGGTAGCAATATCTGGTGATACTTCTCCACTCCTTGTAGAAGAGCCAACCGGCGAATTGTTCCCACTGAAAAATAATGGAACTCCAGGAATGACAGCTGGCCGGGTCAAATCAACTATCTTTAGATGCCCTCTGAGACAAGCATGCTCCATTGCTGTCCAGCCTGAGCCGTCAACCATACTCGTGTTGCATCCTGCCTCAATTAAAAGTATGCACATCTCTTCATATCCTTCAACACTAGCAATGAAAATAGGGCTCCATCCGTATGTTGACTCTTTAATTTCTGTATTAGCACCATGATCCAAGAGGATACGAGCACACTCAACAAAGTTGAATTTAGCTGCAGTGTATAAACTGGTTTCATTTGTTTTAGAGTCAGACACATAATTGATATCGAGTGACTGCTCTAACAAAACCTTAAGTAGTTCAACGGAGCCCAAACGCGTGGCCATGTAGAGTAAATTTGACGAGTCATGCAAACAAGCGACAGATTTGTCAACAGAATCAAGAATTACTTTAGTAGTCAATGGATGGTTTCCAGCAACTGCTAACTGAATAGGAGTGACGCCATCGCTGTCTTGCCATTCTGGGCCGTCCAGACCATTTTGTGAGTCAAGGAGTTGCCATTTCTTCATGTAGGTGATGACAACTTTGGTAAGCAACTTTAAGCCATGCTGAGCAGCATAATGTAGAGGAGTCCGTTTGAATTCATCCACAGCAACCAAAGCTTGATGCTGGTTCGGATTCATATTATCTAAAACAAATGTTAAAGCATCCACATCATCATTGGAGTTGACACCATCACTACCATATACTGTTGACAAGTTTGCAGAAGCAGCTGGAGAAAATGCTGGATTTAGAAAAAGTTCCCGTTTAGACGGATTGGGGGATAGAGACTCATTCGATGATCTTTGTCTAGCATTGTTGATAATCAACTTGTGAAAAATAGTTCGTCCATTGAGCTCAAACGAATCCTTAAGAATATCAATGTAGCTAAGAAGTAATTTGACACAGTCAAATGACTTTTGCGAAATTCCCTTATATAGACCCGACACAAGAACCTTTTTAGACGGGTTGTTCTCAGCAATAAACTCTTTGACCCCCTCCACATTGTTATCAATGACCAATTTTCGTAGAATAACGGCAGAATCTGAAGCCAATATTGAAGTAGAGGAGTTATTTTTGTTTGAAATTTGAGATAACTCGGAAGGAGCCCCATTGTTGGATTTGATTATTTTTTCTGTTGTGCTGCCAGAAACCACCTCAGAGACAAATGGAGACAGCTCTTCAATATAGATGTTTGTAAGAGAAAGTTTGGCTTCAACTGATGAGCCATGGGCAAAAGGCAAGACCCAAACTTTGGCATTGAGATATCGAGTTTGTGTATTGAGGTGAATCTTTTTATCCAATTTCTTGAGAATCTTTACAAACCCTCGTTTATTAACTTCGGAATACCATTGAAGCTTGCGAAATTGAGATCTTAGCTCTAAAACAGTATTTATCAGATCCTCAAGCTCTTCAGGATCCAACTCTTGCATTTTTGGATCCATTGGGCTGTATTTTTCTATAAGTATGGTAAGTCGGCGAGTATATTCATTCAATTTAGTATTGAAAAACTCATCTACCAACTCGATATTACGATCGAGCATGAAGAAAAAAGCTATATTGTATTTAGTAAAGAAGAATTGATCTGATATGCACCATACTTACGAGCTAATTCAGCTTCAGGAGGGCCACAGTCATCTTTGTCAGAAGAAAACTCTAAAGTTCCATCAATTGAGGAATTAGGCGAGCATGGCTTATGCTGGAGTTGTTTAATCGTTTGTTTAAGCTCCTTGTAGTTCAAGTAATGAGTGCTGTCCAGTTAATCTATGTTAGTTTTTTGTTACACCACAAAAGTTTTCCAGGGGGATAGTTACCTCCATTCAGGAACCTGGTTCCTTGAAAGGCTTTAAAGGAGTATAAGTTAGCAATTACTGGCGTTATCCAAGCCTCTGCTACCTACTTCTTGCCGAACTTCATAGTTGATGTGCTTTGATATATGTCCACTTCACAAAAATATTTTAGAACTCAAAATAAGAATATGAAAAAAATAATCTGAATATTATGAGACCAAATAGATAAGAAGAAAATTAAAAAGAATGAAAAGAAAGAAAGCTCTTAAAATTTATGTTGGTTATGGCATACCCACAAATCTGTGAAACTTGTGGTAGAAGTGGTTGGATATGATTGCACAACAGCATAAAAAGCCACAGGCGGCAAGTGAAACTAAAAAAAAAACGATGAAAAGCAGGAGAGGAATGGAAAAAAGGAACAGAAATTTTTCAGTCGAGAAACCCCAGTTCTTGTCACAAGGTTCAGGATCAACCAACAAACCAGATGAAAAAGGAGTTGGAACCGTCGGCCGCGTGAGTGAAGACTCAAAAAAGGGAAACATAAACAATTTGTTTTAGGATCTCACGATGTTTGGGCTAGGGTTGAACCACTGAAACGTAACTATGTAACTACGGCTATATCACTACGGCTATTCTCAAAATCTATAAAATGGGCTACCTTTTTGTTTTCCATTATATGGGATTGAGAAATCAAGAGGAATATTATTTTTGAGGTTTTATTTACTTAAATTATAACTTTTCATCTTCTAGTTTAGTGCGAGGGGAAAGCTTGAGTGTAGCATCCTTGATGCGTTGACCAAGCTCAGGGTTGATCTTGAAAAACATTTCAAAAGTCTTATCCTGAACGTAAGGAATAGCTCCTGACAAGTGTCCAGAAACATTAGAAACAAAGTTGTTTTGCTGGTTTGTCTTTCCAAATACCTTCCAAAGAGCTTCGGCCTGCTTGTAGTCACCAGCAGCCTCAGAGGCTGGCCAGTGGAAGTTGGTGGCCGTGCCTACCCACTTTTCGTGGCTCTCATGTCCTTTTACACTTTGGTTGTAGTTAAGGGGAACAAGGTTTGTGGGGTAATTAGGGAATGCACCACAGTTTCCATTGACAGTGGCGGCACCATCACGTTGGAAGGGGTTGAAGGCAGAATAAGGGCAGTTTACAGGAATTTGCTGGAAATTGACACCAAGACGATGTCTCTGAGTATCAGGGTAAGAGAAAAGACGAGACTGAAGGACTGGATCAGCAGAGGTTTCCATGCCAGGAACAGTGTGAGAGGGTGAAAATGCAGCTTGCTCGACCTCGGCAAAGTAATTCTTGGGGTTCTCGTTGAGTACAAGCTTACCAAATCGGCGAAGGGGATAGTCAGCGTGAGGCCAAACCTTTGTGAGATCGAAAACACTGAAAGGAGCCTTCTCGGCTTGTTCAGGAGTCATGGTTTGAACGTAAACAGTCCACGAGGGGAAGTTGCCCTTCTCAATGTTGTTGAACAGATCTTGCTGAGCATGGTCGGGGTTCTCTCCAGAAATCTTGGTAGCTTCTTCGTTAGTCAAGTTTCTAATTCCCTGGTCAGTCAAAAGATGGATTTGAACGTAGTTAAAAGAGCCATCCTTCTTGATCCATTTGTAGGTGTGGCCAGAGTAACCGTTCATTTCCCGATAAGAAGCGGGAGTTCCTCGATCAGAAAAGAGTTGCATGATTTGATGAGCGCACTCCTGGTTATTACTAAGATAGTCCCAGAACATTGTGGCATCCTTAAGATTGGTTTGTGGGTTTCGCTTTTGAGTGTGAATGAAGATAGGGAACTTGGAAGGATTTCGGATAAAGAAGACGGGAGTGTTATTGTAAACCCAGTCGAGGTTTCCCTCTTCAGTATAGAACTTGGTAGCAAAACCACGGGGATCTCTGGCAGCGTCGGCAGAGCCCTTTTCGCCTCCTACAGTAGAAAAGCGAGTAAAAGTTTTAGTTTTAGTGCCTACCTTCTGGAGGAAAGCAGCAGTGGTGATATCAGAAACGTCGTCAGTGACTTCAAAGTATCCGTAAGCTCCTGAACCCTTGGCATGAACCACTCGCTCTGGGATTCTCTCACGGTCGAAATGTGCAAGCAAATCAAGCAGATGGAAATCTTGAAGCAGCAGAGGTCCATTTGTGCCAATTCTTTGAGAAGCCAATGGGTCCTTGACGGGACAGCCATTGGAGGTTGTGTAAGTAGGAGTAGCAGACATTTTTACTACAATACGGATGGAAATGAAAAAATTAACAGAGGATAAATCAAATTTTAATAGAAAAGAAAGGAAATGGGCAAAATTGGGGAGTATTTATAAAATTTCTAGTTTGTTTTGGGTACGGTAGTAAAGTTGCTCTGAATTGTTTTGGGAGGAGGAGGAGGACGAGCAGACGAGGAGAAGGGATAGAATACGCCTAAAGAGAAAGTCTATGCGGCCATTTGATAATAAAGTTGGTTTCGACCAACAGATTTCACTGCAATTCAAAGCAAGTTTTTTGGAATCAGCTGGAGGATTGGAATAGTATGGATTCAACTACTTGAACCATCCTAAATGCTAGTCTTGGACTTGTTGATGAGGATTTCTACAATATCAGTCTGCCATACTCGGCCAGTAAGATCCCTTTTGCTTAATATTTGATTATTGTATTTAATTACCATTTGATTCTCATTTGACAATTTTGGATAAATGGTCGGTCTCCTCCTTGTTATCCCGTACAAGTTTTAAATTCATGGCAGCATCAGCAGCCAGCAGCCACTACCACAAGACAAATCGAAGAAATATCGGCGGCTCGAAAACGGAAAATTTTTTGCCAAAAGGTCTAGACCCCCCAAAGGCTCAGTAAAAATCACAGCAAGTTTGTCATGTTAATTGCGGCTCAGCTGATTAGCTCTTTTGTCCTACATATTATGTCATTGCATAGATTTTGTTTTAAGCTTCTGTCCAAATGCTTTTTTGTTTTTTCCCTATTTTCATTACTCCATTTTGTGGGGTATCGATAACCCGAGGTTCATTTCATGGACCCTTTCATAGACCAAGGACCGTCTAACCACCGACCAGTTGTAATTTGAAAGGTAAGTATTGTTGAAGGTTCGCTCCCTCGTTTTCTACAAATCATGGGCAACCCCGATTAACGATGCTAAATTAAAATAAATGATCAAAGTTATAATCATCGGCCAGAGCCGAAGGTCATGTGATTCAAGAATGTAAGAACAATTCCTAGGTCATAAAGAATGATGAAAACATTTCTAGCCTGTTAATATTAAATTACCTTTAACAAATAATATAAAATAGTTATTTATAGTGCCTCAAAAATGGACGTCAGCTTCAATGTGTCTAGAATCATTTCAGAAATGAGATCTTACTTACACGGTAACCTTATATGTAACGCGTTTATTGAAAGCCTGTTACGTTCTTCAATAGAAAAAAGAAAGTATGACTAGAATGGCCGACCCGACCTACGGGGTAAAACTTGCCATATTATACAGACAGCTTTTCCTGTCCTACCTTATTGAAAGGTTACTGAAATCTTTAAGGAGAGAGATATCCCAACAAGGTAGTCAGCCTAAATCATTTCATCCAGTTCCTATTCTTCTGATGCAATCGTACCCTTACAAACGAGAGTCATTCCGAGTCCGGACCTTGCCAACGATACCATATTTCATCCAATACTAATGTTTCATTTAACGACGTTTTTTTTCTGCAAAAATTATCTGGTTCAATCCAAATTTTTATGATGTAAATTACATCCATAAGAACTAGGTCTCTAGACAAAAGATACCGTCGAAAAAAAAGTCTTTCAAAGCTCACAATTCCAGTTAAATGGTTTAAATTATGAACTAGCTTTTACTAAATATGTACTAATCATTATCTTAAACAAACTGCGTACAAATTTAATTTTAATTCAACATCAAGAAAAGGGTAAATCTTAGGAGAAGTACCTGAATGTCGTTTAATCTTGCATTATCTACCCGCAAGTTCAGCCGCACACTTTTGAAAACAACAAAAGGTCTCGACTTGTAGAACAAAAAATCAAAAAAGTATCGGATTGCCAAATTGCATGGACATAATCTTATAATTGCGGTTGGTTAAAGGGATCATCTTTTCCTATGTAATCAATAAAAACAGTTTGAGACTGTCCATATTCACTTCAATTTAACTCATACGTAAATGCTATTAATGTTATTAGGGTAGTTGATTTCGCGACTTATTCTGAAGTTACTAGATTTGATCTAACATAAATATATTCCCTCATTTATTTATATCAATAGAAAGATTACAGGAAATTGTGGGCAAGAAATGTGCTCTGGAGTTTTCTAGATTTTAGACTTGTAACCTTATAAATCGTACCAGGTAAAATACTAGAACAGATTGCACAAAAATGATTGGCTTGTCTCACCCGAGCTATCATTCTTGAACAGTGATTTGAAAGTGATGAAGGATAAAGTGTATTAGACACGGCATTGAAGTTGGCTCAATACATGAAGTTGAGCAAGAAAACTGACTTCGGCTATTATGATTGATATGCAAGGAGCAATCGATGGTCTGTTTAAACAGGAAGATAGTGTTGAGATGGAGCCTAACTACTTAATAATTAAAAGAAGTATTGTGACAAGGCCGATTCTAGGTCGAGTAAAATCGTCCTTAGTAATACATACGTCTTAGGTTTTAGGAAAGTAAATACCATTGTTAGCATCAAAGGCAGTACTGGATGGGTCCAGATTAATCCTAGCAATATCTCTTGAAGAATTCTTGAATCTTTTGGTAAGAGAGATTTAAATTTCATTACTCTCATGGCATGGAAAATCTTTGTGAAACATTTAGCATTAAGAAGCTCGGTAGTGTAGAAAAAAATGACAGAAATAGCAAGGCAGTTCATGGATTTGCTGGTGTTGGCCCATTTCCCATAATATGGATTAGAAATCTGGCAGCATAAACATTATACCAAATAATAGGTTAAGAAGACTTTTGCTAAACAGAGAAATCGCTGACATATCTAGAGCAGATAGAGATACTCGAATCTTGGACATGGATTTAAAGCTAGGTTCTAATTCTGTGTAAAAGAGCCAAGAGCCCAGGTCAAATCAATGCAGTAGGTGAGATTGCAAGACTGATTACTCTCAATGCCCTTTTAGAATAATAAGCTTTTTTTTTAAAGAAGTTCCAAATTTAAAGCTTACAGGGAAAGCAAATTCAAGAACTCCATCATCCGTCATTCGAAAGAGAAATAAAGCCGGGCACCAGTATTACTTTACTTTTGCTGGATGTGAAATGTTAACGGTGCTGTTACATATTAAAATATACAGCTTAGTACAAATCCGTGGAATATGGGATCTTGTGTAGAGGTTAATTCCTGTGTAGTATCAGCCTCTTCCCAGTTCTAAGCAACGAAAATTCCACATCTGGTAGCATGGGCCAAGTAAAACGAATTTAGACGGGATGAAGAAAAAAATTGTTCTAATACTCATGAAAAATTGGACTCTTTAATATACTGGATTTAATGTATACAAGAACCTATCTTCTTGACATCTTGTTGAGAATCAAGAGCTATTGCATTTGTCGTGACTTGGTTACATGTTAGCATTGGGATATGAATCTCAGGCTCTGGAGTTGGGCAATTACAACAATACTAATAGCTTAAAATGATAAAGAGTTTAAAAGCATCGCATACTTTTAAAAAGACACGATTTAGATTCATTCATTAGCCTTGAGACTTAATCACATTTTAAATGTTGATTCTTTGCTCCAAATACAGGTCACAAGAGCGAACGTAACACTAATATTTCCCTTATGCCATCGTTTCAAGACTTTTTTCAAGATTTAATTGGAAAGTATTCACTTCCAACTACAAAAGTACTAGTGAAAGTCTATTTTAAAGCATACTGTCTTTGTATGCACTCCAGCGCAGCCAAAAAAGTGAGGAATACTGAGTAACAATATTATTTTCCAATATACGAAGATTCACAAAGATTGAAATTGAGCATATTTGATTTCTCTAAATGAAGGGATAGGCAAACCCAAGTTTCCTTATTTTGATATCTTTTAAATTAACTGGCGATGCTTGAAAAAAATTCTTTTGATTGTGTATCTTTTGAATTGACAAAAGTACATTCAATTTTTAAGTCACGATGTAATAC
This sequence comes from Geotrichum klebahnii, assembly GCA_030570935.1. NCBI lineage: Eukaryota > Fungi > Ascomycota > Dipodascomycetes > Dipodascales > Dipodascaceae > Geotrichum > Geotrichum klebahnii. The sequence goes on along the minus strand of JAJLWW010000022.1, from coordinate 88,233 downwards.
TTAAAAAAATTGCAGTCTATTCAACCTGAAGTGGTACTTGACGTTTCTAGAGATATTTTGGTAATTCGATATAACAAGACCAAAAGTGTTGTTAGCAAACGTCCTTAATTTAGTGCTCAGTACTACAGCCATGCTTATTTCTAGACTTGGCTTTTTATGTTTTCTCTTGTCCTTTCTCGAGGTGACATGATGAAAAACGGATTAGATGAGCCGTTTACTGGTTTCCGATAAATATATTATGGGAATAGAAGTGCTCTTTATTCCGCTGTTGGCATCCTACTAGCCAAGTTCAATGCGAATGGGCGGTGTCTAAATCGGCTTACCATCGAATGTATGGCCATTAATTTGGTTTATGAATTATTATTTTTGAGAGACGCAGTCTGTAAATCAAATAAAGAATTTAACTTCAAGCTTCAAGTTTTTGATTGAGTTAAATTCGTTAGATATAAATGGTGAGATTGATAAGAGTTGCACGTTATTATTAAATGAATTGCTTGTCGTAAACTTCAATTGTAATTATTTTTATTGAACAAAACTATTGATTTATCTTACTATAAAGCTTCCTCTATTGTAGATGACTTGTCGAATGCTTTAAACTTTCTTTTAACTACGCCGCGTAGAGCTTAAATAAGGGGCAAGTATAGCCTTGAGAATTTAGTGTCCAAAATGCATCTCGAGTTACATTGAAACCCCCCCCCCCCCCAATTTCTATTTCTATTTATTTCTCCGTTTAATTCTTTCTTGTTTAAACTGGAATCATCAATTGGTGTTACAAAGAATATATAGCCAAAACATTAATAAATTTTATACAATATTCTTTGCGGATTAAGCCAGTTTTGGCAGGCGGCCAAAGTAAATTCAAGTCTTCTTTTTGATCCAGTTATCTGGGATTTGATAATTTTCAGATGAGACAATTATTTATGCATGTTTCTACGATTTCTCGAACACATTTCTCGGACAAGCGTATTTCATGAGCAAAGAGCCGTGATCTGGTAATAAATTAATTGATTTTTTTTATTTAGTTATTTGCAATGGCTTCAAGCAACTTTCAATTTTCCTTTATGTCTATCTCTTTTATGCTTGAAATTCCTTTAGTCTTCTTAGTTTGAAGTATGTATGAACTGACAAGTGCTGAGAGATGCGATGGTAGTTCGATTTAATGAGTTTTTCTTTGACAGTTTTGAGATGTCAGGTATGAAATCTGAAGGAGAACCAACGGCAAGCCAAACAATGAACTGGGCAATGGGCAACTTTACCTGCAAAGAATTTTCCATCACCAAGTCTACAGGTATATTTTTAAAGGTGATTGAGGGTTTACAGTATTTAGTTTGGTATATTAGAATTTGAGTTAGGGGAAAATCAAAAGAAAGTACAGGAGATGTACTATTAGTACTGTGGCTAGCCGTCAACAAGATTTTGCCCTACGTATTGCCCCCAACTTTGCTTAAATTAGGTTATGCTTTTCTGGCTACGGACATACATGGTGGCGGGTAAGGAGAAGTTCGTCTTGCTGAGTGAGCCAGTACCCAAACATGATATTCATGATATTCATGATATTCATGATATTCATAATGTGTGGAAATTTTTCCTTTTTTACATGCACCATCATTCTTCATTAATTGGATTGATTCAAACCCTTTAATATAAGGCAGGTGAGCAATGAAACACTTGTAACCTGATCATAATAATAATTCAAATAATAAATCTTATTGCTAGTATTAATATTATTATAATAATTATTATCAACACCGACCATTCACACGTGTGACTGCAGTTTGAAGTGAAGACAAGAAATAATAAAATCAAAATTGACGGAGGAGGGAACAAAGAACTCTTTCCGGAGGTTTAAAGGTTCAAGTGTAATGATTTTGAAGTACGAGCATACTTACCACACTTCAGAAGGAATAAGAATGCACTGAATCAAAGAATGACAGGAATAGTAAACGCTCAGGGTCTTGATGGAGTACTTTAGTTTCGTTTCGTTTTATTTCCTTTTTACTTGACTATTTCACGCTACTTTATTTAAAAGAACTGTCCTATTTAAAGGAATAGTTCAATGTCCAGTTGATCATATGTCCTAATGTTTTGAAGACTTAATTCCATATGGCGCAAAAGGATGTTTGTTTATGTCTTTCCCAAAGCGGTGGTAAATAAACAAACATTCTCCCAATAAAAAAAGAAAAATAAACAAAAAAAAATCAACGGTTTTAAAAATATTTATATTTCATTTTATACTAAATAATAATATTTTTAAACCAAAAAAAATATAATAAATAAATAAATAAAAATAACAAAACAAACCTCGAGAGAATAAAGAAGAGACTCCTGTTTGTTTATGTTTTCCCTCCATTTGATTTCTAGAGGATAAAAGTTTGCTGCTTTTTGCTTTGTTTTATTTTGTTTCGCCTGAAATATCTGTGATTTCCCATAGTAAATATATCAATTCCAGACTGTAGAGACCATAAACTAGTTCTTCTTCAATTCCAACTTCAATTTCAATTTCTTCTTCTTTTCATTTATTTTTCTCTTTGCTTTATTGACTCAGATCATATCCTTTTGCCATTTAGTTACGATTTTGATTATTCGTAACCTATTAATATTTTTTGGTACCGTTTTATAGCCAGTTTTAATCTCTAGGAATTAAAACACTTATAGCGACTCGCACATTTGAGCTCCACAGCAGAGAAAGGTGCAGCAATCGGACAGAAAGCAGAGACCAGGTGAAAATAGAGAAATAAACTAATTGAACTTCTAACCTTGAACTTGAATGCAGTATCGTTGCTATTCAAACAAGAAAATCATAATACTACTATTGCGACTGCCACTACCACATTTTTCATCTTACAATAATAAACTTTTGATCAACAAAAGCCGTCAACTCTCCATTCCATTAAACGACCCTATTAACCACCCGCTGGTTTTGCATTTTATTATTATTTTGATTACTTTTATTTCATATTTCTCTCTCACTCTGAGATATCTCCAAGCGGGTTCTGGAATAGAATTGGACTAACTGGTAAGTCTACTTCTTCTCTGCTGCAGTGGGTCACAAATGCAGATACTCAAATGTTCTGGGGGAAAATCACCGAAAGCTGCTCAAATCTTGTCCATTCACATGGCCTCCAGTACATTGCCTTGCGGGATGCACCCATGTTTATCGCATGCCGCGCGTATATGAGATATTCAGGAAGTAGTGCATTCAAGCAGACCTTTTCTTAAGGAAATGGCTAAGTCAAAGTAGGTTCAAGCTGACTACTATCAGGCTGGAAAATTTCCTCGTATCCTGAGTATCTGGTATTATTAGCCTGCGATCAATTTTCTTTTTTGGGTATATTTATATTTCTTTTAACATAAAGGCTTTTTAGGGTCAAAAGAAGAGAGAAGAAAAAAAAATAAAAACAGACTTTTGGTAGAATCTTAGAGGCTGGTTTTATTTTGCGTTCTTGATCGGACTTGATAATATTATAATTATAATTATTATTTTGATTATTATTACTCCACGTCCGCATATTATCGTCAGCTTGGTCGGATACTACCATTTGCATTATACTCGGATGCTGCATATGTTGATGGCTGTCTGATTTCACTCTCAGCAGCAATTTTCTCCCTCTTTTTCTTTTCTCTGAATTCCTCAAAGGTATATAAACATGGAAGAGCCCACTATCACTCCCTGCACTTCTTCCAAACGTCCTAGTGAGACTACCCACCTCAGATCAACATCGTCGACATCAACGTCAACCTTTACTTCAGAATCCACCGACTCGTGCTTCTCACGAGCTTCCAGCATCTCAAGTACCTCTAGCATCACTTCGAGTACTTCCACTACTTTCAACGCTTCTATTAAATCTACTGGCTCCTCAGGTATCTCCGATCGAAATATATTTTCTCAGTCCCCGCCAGTATTGAACTTTAGTTGCATTCCTTCTTTACCTCCTCCTCGCAGAACCCACACATTTAGCTTTAGCACCTGCTCATTACCAACAACCGCAACAACAACAACATTAACCTCCAGCTCCACCAAGCTTCACAGATCAAACACACTCTCCACTCTATCAGACCTCCATCTTCCCTGTCACAGTTGGTCTTATCTAAATTTAAAGTCTGAGCCAGCAGCAGCAGTATCAGAGACATTTGTGAAAAATTCTAGTTTTTCAGGCCAAAACATTGAAACACTTCAACCTAATTTTGGGTTCAGTGACGTCCCAAATAGGAAGCAAATCAACACGCAGCCCCAAACATTTGGCGGCAACGTAGCCAACAGAACCAGCAGTGTCAACAGAGTCAACGGAGTCAACAGCAGCTTTAATCGTGGTACCGGCCCCAGTCAGAAGCAGCAGCAACAGAAGCAGAAGCAGAAGGAGCTCCAGTATCCAGACCAAAATAAACAAAAACAACAACAACAACAACAACAACAACAACAACAAGAGGCGTCATCGTACGTGAAAAAAGCCAATAACACAACTCACAAACATTCATTCTCTAATTCTTCTTCCCCTTCCTTTCCTTCCTCTTCTTCTTCCTCTTCCTCCTTTTCTTCCTCCTCTTCATCTTCAACCTTACTCAAGTATCTTGAAAACAATACCCAGAAGACAGCAGCTCTCCTTGCGTCTTCTGACTTGACTTCTTATACAACGGCTACCACCACCGCCTTCATATCCTCCCCAATCGCTTCACCTGACTTGCGCCGCCAGCGGTCGGTATTCCAAGAAGCAAAAGCCAATTATATTAATAGCTGTAAATCTACCAGTTCTCCTAAACCAGTAGCAGCCACCTATCAGCATCAACAACAGCAACAGCAGCAGCTACAGGAAGAAGTAGTTGTCGTTCCAAGACGCACATTTGCGTACCCGACTCAACAATACTCGCCTGAACAAGCAATAGCCAGAGCTAATTTAGAACTCATGTCGGGCCGGTCAAATTCCCCTACACCGTCGACTATGACGACGGTGTCAGCGACCACAGCCATAGGAAAACCTAAAACCACCACAGGCCAGATCTCATCAATCATCTTACCATCTATGCTCGTGCCCTACATTTGGCCAACATCCCCAGCCTCATTTGGTACAGGTGTCATGGTAGGTCTCATGGTAGCGTACCTTAGACCTCTAATTGAACATTATGTGGACGTGGGCGCTTCATACATAGCTGTTGGACTTAGGTTTACATTAATCTGGGGTTCTGTTGCATTGATAGCATGGGCTATTCTAAGGATTTTACAGCAAACAAGTGCTGTGACCCTAATCATTAAACCTGAAGATCAATCAGCATCTGAACAACAACAGTCGCAACAACAGCGCAATAATAGCATAGCATCCCAACACCAATTGCATGAAGAGATCTTTACAGGCCCTAACGGTGAAGAGTATATTATAGATCACACTAGACAGCAACACAATTCTCCTAGTAGGTTCATTCAAGCTGGAAGTCCTGGCCAGTATGGAAATGTTGTAGGATCTTCTGCATCTTCTATATACTCATCGGCCACCTCTTCATCTGGCTACTCTTCAAACACAAATACGTCGTCTTTATACTATTCTCCACCTACACCACAGTATAACCCTTACGGAGGCAGTGATGCTACTCGTGGGTCATCCCCAACTCGAGTATCACCCGCCCGTAAGCCAGCCAGTAGCCCAGTTTCAGCCAAGGGCGGTACACCTTCATCACCAGTACGCCGTTCAGAACCACGGATCGTTGCAATTGATGAACCTGAAGAGTCGTATAGGCCATACCCGGCTCGACACCAGCCCCATGGCAGTGTATCAGAGATATACCGAAAGTCGCCGGGAGTTGATACAACTACAGCTGTTTTGGAGAAACCAGCTGGCCAAAGTGCGTTTAGAATGCAGCGCAAGGTACAATAATAAAATATAAAAAACAAGTAACAGTAAAACAATAGTATGAATAAGAATATAAATGTTATGATGAAGCTATGATGCGAAAATAAAAATAAATATTTCTAAATGAAGAAATCTAAAAGGGAGTTCAAAGTAAAAGTGAAAAATTCAAGTTTCATAAATCATTTACAAGCAAAATCCAATTTGCTTTGGTTCCTCTACACAAATTGTACAATACTAGAGTTTCAGGCGGCGCAAAGGAATTCAACTATATACCAACAAAACAGTCAAATAAAAATAATTATATTATAAAAAAACTTTTTTTCTTCCATCATCTTCATCGTTCAGTTTTCTTTTCCATTCTCTAGTAGACCTCACCCTGGGCAGCAGGGATCTCAAAGACAACCTGCTTACCAGTCAACTTGTTGTAGACAGACTGGAAGGACTCAAGCTTGTAGTCAATGACAGCTGAATCCTTGTTGTCAAGAAGAACCTTTTGGAGCTTGGCACCACCAACCTGGTATCTAACACGCTTGCCAATAATCTCTGTAGGAAAAACCAAGTCTTCAAGGATACGGTCATGGACGGCTGTAAGGGTTCTAGAAATGGGTCTCTTTTGAGTTTGACGGTTCTTGCGACCAGGCTTGGGCAGGATTCTGCGCTCAGCCAGGAAAACAACATGACGGTCTGAGAACTTCTTCTCAAGTTCACGGGTCAGTCTTTGCTGGATCTTGTGGACGGATTGCAAAGAAGGAGGAGGGAAGAAGATGACAATGGCTTTCTTTCCACCAGAGACGTCAATCTCACGGACAGACTTGAGTTGGAAAAGTCGGAGGGTGGCCTTGAGGTCAGCAGCACTGTTCTCGAGGTCGATGAGAGCTTGTCCGACTTGGAGTTCGAGCTCGGTAGGCTTGTCACTGAGGATCTTGGAAGCAGCAGACATTGTTGTGTGTATTATGTATATATATGGTGATGAAAGAGGTCGGACGAGAGGGTTGAGAACGCACAGCGGGAGGGTGTCGTTAAAATGATGTTGAATACCTGTCGAAGAGGAGTCAGTTCGCGCGTACACACAGCAAAAAAAAAAGGGAATAAAAAAAAAAGAGTGAAATTGAGAGTATGGCAAGGTGCAAAAATTAGTTGATTAGGTAAGGCCTGTGTAATGAAAAATACACAGTTAGGGTAGTGTTCTGACATGTACGCTTATTATCCCAATATAGAAATATGTGACTGTTGGTGTTAAGACTTGGTACTTACGACTTGACACCCATGCATCAATTTAATTTTTGTTCGTCGAGAACCTGAATTGTTCGCTAATTCTGTTAGAGCGAAGAAAATATTATTATGCTTATATTTAACTCTCAATTAAAGTCTTTGGAGGGTTTAGGAATATTGAACTTAAGCCAGGGACCACTTTAAAAATTTCATGACATCTTTCGAGGCTAAACTTTTTGTTTTAAATTAAAAAAAAAAATAAAAAAAACTATAAAATTACTTCTTAAAATCAATCTTGTGTATCAAAAATAGAAAATGTATAAAAAAATATGAAATGTATAACAAATATAACAAACTAAATAAAAGGGGGGGAAATGAGATGAGAGCTTATTGTTCTTCATTACTTAGAAGACCAAGGCAGAGCCAAGGATGATAGAAGAAACAATGAAAGCAACAGGGCCCATGACAACAGCTGAGAAGCCGCTGGGAACGGAACCGCGGACACCAGAGGCGGCGCTGCTGCTGGAAGCAGCACCAGAGGCAGCGGAAGCAGAGGCAGTGCTAGAAGCTCTGGAACCAGTGGCAGTAAGACTGGATTGAGCAGCAGCCTCGTTATCAGCGATATCACCCTCGTCACCGTAAGAAGTGTTTGGACCGTCAGTTCCAAGAGCCTTACCGGCACCAGAGGTGAGGAAAACAGAGGCACGCTTGGGCATGCTAGGAATATCGGTTCCCTCGACTTCCCAAACACCTGCCTCATATGCAGGGCACTCGGCAGCGGTGGTCGCAGTAGAAGCACCAGCATCACCTGAAGGGTCTTCAGCCTTGGCAAGCTCAGCCTTGAGATTATCGTAGTCCTGGTTAGTAGTGACCTTACCGTCAGAAGAAATCTCTACAAGACCATACTTGTTGTCTTCCTCAGAGTATTCGTAGACAAGACCACCAGAAAATACGCTGCTCATATCAGTGGAGTAGATGGAGCCAACTTCGGTAAAAGGACGGGGGCTAATCTCGTTACAGCCATATTCGGACAAAAACATGGGTTTGGTGTATCCCGAGTAGTCTTCGACCTTTTTATCGTAACCGGACAAGGAAAAGGATGATTCACCACACCATGAGTAGTCGTTCATGCCAAACATGTCAAGACGCTCTTCATCAGAGCCACAGTTGAAGTACTCAGCTTGTTGTTTACGGTTAATGGAAATATCGGCGGCCGAGTATCCAACGGGGATGAAACGGCTGCTTTGGGCCTTAATGTAAGCCTTCATGTCGCGAATGACAGCCTTGACATAGGGAGCAGTATTAGTGGTATTTTCGTCATTAATGACTTCGTTGGCGGCAAAGAAGCCAAGAGTGTTGTCGTAGTCTTTGAAAGCATCGACAGTAGCAAAGACATGCTGAAGGTATGCAGTGTTGTAAGAGTTTGCAGGGCTGGCTCTATTAATAGAGTTTTTGGGAGTATTAACGTCGAGAATAAGGTAGATGCCAGCATCATTCAAAAGCTTCATGCATTCGCTGTGATCGCCTGAGTTGTCAATGGAGTAGACTCTGATTGCGTTGAGGCCCAAGTCCTTGAAGTATTCGATATCACGCTTGCAAACGTCGACGTCGAGAAGGGGATCGATAAAGTCTGAGGAGCCACCAGGCAAGTAGTCTACACCTCTAATGAAAAAACGGTCATTAGTTTTTGAGTCGTAAAAGGCGTTACCTTTGACGGTAATTGGGTTGAGAGCCTGGACGGCTGTGGAAGCTACAGCTAGGGATAAAAGAGCGGAAGTGAGCATAGCGAGAGAGAAAAACGAAAGACAAGATGTGAGAACTTGGAAGAGTTGAGAAGCTGAAGGGAAAGAAGAGGAAAAAAAGAACCAAGGAAAAAAAAAAAGAGAGAAAAAGAGAAAAGGGGGAGACATTGGTTGTTTATATATGAAATAATTTTGGTGAAACGAGTGGTACTAACATACTTTACATACTTTACAGTGGGTTGTGTTGTTTAAAGGAGACACGCAGATGCACGACAAGAAGTCGCCATGGCGGTGAGGAACAAACCGTTCACAATTAAATTTTTACTTTATTTGAATTTTTATTTGGTTCTTAATTATAATTTTTATTTCATCTCGTGTGATTTTCGTGAAATTTCGTTATTCGTTTGGGTGTAAGGGCCTTGCGTTGAACAGCGAGTATGCGAAGTTTCGGTGAATGGTGAACAACAAAACATGAAAATTTACTTTCAGGTTCTTCGTTCAGGCCTTTGGTGAATTTGTTGAGGACGAAGTTGAAGATGTGAAGACGTAAAAATTGGACAATTTGACAATTTCACATTCTTTCTCCTCCTCAAACACAGCAACTATACCACAACAACAACAATGTCAGCCTAACAACGACAACAACGGCAGTGGCAGTGGTAAAAGCCAAGCGCTCGGCATTTTGGCAGAGTTCTCCTTAAGATGCTCAGATGTTTGGGTAGACTCAGAGTTACTTACAAGGAATGATTTAGTCCAAGATGACAAATAAATAAAAATAAATAAAAATAAATAAAAATAAATAAAAGAAAAATAAATAAAAATAAATAAAAATAAATAAAATTAAAATTAAATTAAATTAAATTAAAAATAAATTAAAAATAAATAATTTCCTAAGCAACAAATGAGTTTTCACATTTTCATACAAAGAAAAAGCCGATTTCTTTGATTTCTTTGATCTCTTTGATCTCTTAATCCCAAAGGAATTGTTGGATGTTGGAAGTTATATCAAAACATCAATAAAAAGTGGAATTATTTATAGTTATAACTATAATTCTGATTAATTATCAGTGTACAAATTCAGACGTCGTCGTCTTCCAAAGGGTCAGATAATTCTATCCGCCGGTAGTAGTAGTAGCTAGCTCAGAACAACTGGAAAGGTACAACTTCATGTGGGTCAACGTAAAGAACGAATGAACGTAGATGAAAGGATCAAGGCGAACAAGGTCATTCAGGTAGTCACTCAGACACACTACTCAGTCACTTAGATAGGAGGACCATTCAACACTCAAAAGGGCGTCATAATCATATACCCACATGATATTCAATTGAACATGATCAAAGTCAAGATCAAAGTCAACAAGCTAAAAAACAGGGTCAAGGTCAACGCCAGGGCAACAACAACAACAACATGGCTAACATCAATGTCACTTCACAGCGCCATTCCCCCAACTTCATCTACCTCTTTATCCTCTTTCTCTCGCTTCTTATTCCTCCTTTCTACCAAAGCTACCAGTCGGCGGCTGTCAAAATGTAGAACTATTTAGAACAATGTAGAACACATCTACACAACAATAACCATCCACTTTATAATAATATGTTTCCCCTTTCCCCTTTTTTTCTCCTGCGCAAGACCCTACCTATTCCTTGAATTCTTCACTTTATAACCTGCCTTTGCATCTTATAACGATCCCCACATCGTCACCTCTCTTTTTCTTCTCCTTTCTCTTTTTCTCTCTCCTTCAACAAACAGCATCCACATCACACCTTCCTTCCTCCATCTAAAGACCTTTGTTAATTTTTTTTAATTTTTTTATTTTATCTTTCCTTTCAATTTTTTTGATTTTTTTTTCCTTTTCTCTTTTTTTTACTTTTTTTATTTCTTGGATTATTCTTTTCAAACTTTCAATCCTTCCCTCTGACTTTTATCTTCCTTGATCCTCAAGTTATTTTTGTTTTTTTTTCAAATTCTATTCTGAGAATCAACTCGTCACCCCCAGAATTCCTCTTAAATCATCCCCCCAAATCTCCCTGTGCCAACAACTCACCGAGCCCAATTTCAAACACTTTCATCATCCCTTTTTATACCGTTTTAACATTCACTAATCATCATGGGTCTGTCAATGTCAAAAATCTTCGTATGTCCACTATATCTCCTATTGCAATCTGTTTCTCATATACTAACTCATTTTAGTCCAAGCTCTTTGGTAGCAGAGAAATCAGGTATGACTCTCTCCGCAACAGCTCGCCTTTCTTCATCTAACCGTAATCCTTATCTTACAGAATCCTCATGCTAGGCTTAGATGCTGCTGGTAAAACAAGTAAGTATCACTCTCATCGCTATATTCTCTCTCTTTCTAACCTCTTTAGCCATTCTCTACAAACTGAAATTAAATCAAGGGTAACTAAACATTAAACTCCCCTACCTGACTATAAAACAAACGCCTAACCCAACTTAGGATCTCTACCGTACCAACCGTCGGATTCAACGTTGAAACTCTTACATACAAGAACATCAAGTTCAATGTTTGGGATGTTGGTGGACAGGAAAAAATTAGACCTCTTTGGCGTCATTACTTTACAGGCACTCAGGGCCTCATTTTTGTCGTCGACTCTGCAGACAAGGCTCGAATCGACGAGGCTAGACAGGAACTACATCGCATCATTACTGACAGAGAAATGAAAGATGCATTACTCCTAGTCTTTGCCAATAAACAGGATCTTCCCGATGCCATGCACCCTAAAGAAGTCACTGAGAAACTCCAACTCGACACTCTGAAAGGCAGGACCTGGTGTGTTGTAGCATCCACAGCTAAAACAGGAGAAGGCCTTGTAGAAGGCCTTTCATGGCTATCAACCAACATTCCTGAAGAAAAAAAGTAATTCGAAAGTCCATTTTTTTAGCCCTCCCCGCTCCAGTCCAACGTCGCCTAATGCTAATCTCTCTCTCTCTCTCTCTTAAACATGTTCTTTTTTCTGTTGAAACTCATACTAATAAAACAAATTTCTGAATCTCCCTTGTATGGGCTTTCAATCTAATGGCACTCCTCCTACATTGATTCCGGCATATACTTTGCGAGCATGTAGTTCCAATACCTGCTCAGCACTCTCTGGCAATTCCTCCACAACTTGAGCAGGCGTTCCTTCGACTCGTGAAAATGGAGCTATGACTTGATATGCCGGGATAACTGTATTGTCTGCAATCGTAACACATTCTTTAATAACTGTAAATTTGCCCTGTTACTTTCTGTTAATAGCCATCCTATAAGTTCCCGTAAAAAAAACCCTGGCACTTTCCGGTATACTTACAATTTGGCAATTACTGCCAATGTACACGTTGGACGCAATACTTGCAGCTTCACTCACGGTACCCGTTCCAATATGAACATAGCTACCAATCTTGACTGGAATATGAACCAACCCAGTTTCCTTTGTAACCTGCATCTGGCTTAAAGTACCCGACGGTTTACGCCCCGGAGGAATAATTGACACGTTTTCTTCAAGCACACAATAACGTCCAATCGCAATAGATGCATTCTTGGAGTCTGGTCGATGGAGATCGCCTCGCAAAGTCACACCATGATCAATCAGCGTCCTTCCTCCAAGCATAATAAACTGGGACCCTTGAACAGAAGATCGTCTGGATATCCGGTTCCCACTGTCTGTTTCAATATACTCGGTCCGTGGTTTAAGTGGAACTCGGGACCGCAAGGGTGGTGGCCGTCTGGAATTACTACTACTGTTAGACATGGTGTTAAATGAAGGTTTTCTATTTGGAGATGGGCAAAGAAATTTTGGGATCAATGTCTTCTCCTTAAATAAGAGCCTTCTTTTTCCTTATTTTACAACATTCCCCCTTCACTTTTTTTTTTTCCGCTCTGATTTTTTTTTTTTTTTCTTCTTTCTTTTCTTAATCTCTAGACGAACTTGGTTCATCCATTATTTATTATATATATCACTAATTTATTTATTCAAATGTCCTCTCATAATCTGTTTGAGCTCAGCTGTGGTAAGTACCTGTGAGAGATTCGTTGGGCAACCCTGCTTCTCCCAGCTTCTGACATTTTTTGCGTTCTTTACAGGTGTCCAATCCTACGATTGGGGAAAGTTAGGCAGCGCTTCTGCTGTGGCCCAATTTGCTTCGTCCTCGGACCCATCTTTTAAGGTTGATGAAAACAAGCCATACGCTGAGTTATGGATGGGTACTCATCCATCTGTGCCTTCCAAGGATATCTCTTCGGGTGAAGCCTTACGCCAAATCATTGAAAAGGATCCCAGCCTCCTTGGAAAACCTGTTACTGCCAAATTTGGCCCAGGTGAACTTCCTTTTCTTTTCAAGGTTTTGTCTATCCACAAGGCCCTTTCGATTCAAGCACATCCTGACAAAGAGTTAGGTGCAAAGCTATTTGCTGCCGACCCCAAAAATTATCCAGATGCAAATCACAAGCCTGAGATGGCCATCGCTGTAACTGCATTTGAAGGCTTCTGTGGTTTCCGCCCACTTGAGCAGATCTCTTCTTTACTAGATGCTGTCCCAGAATTCACCGAAATTGTGGGTGGCTCTTCTGAGACCGAGGCTTTCAAAAAGGCAGTAGCTGGCCAAGAAAATGCAGTGGAAGGTACTCCAGCTGATGTGTCAAATAGAAAGGCTCTTCAGACATTATTTGGTCGTCTTATGAATGCTAGCCCTGAAAATGTGGCTGATGCCGCTACTCGTCTTGTCAATAGAGCTAGATCAGATCCAGCTTCATTTGGAGGTTCTTCCAAGTTTTTCTCAGAATTAACTGAGAACGGTGAGCGACGTGGTACTGAGTTAGCCAATTTGATTGTAGCACTTAACGAGCAGTTCCCAGCTGATATTGGTTTATTTTGCGGCGGTCTTATGCTTAATTACATTAAACTAGTTCCTGGTGAAGCCATGTTTTTGAGAGCCAAGGACCCCCATGCTTATATTTCAGGAGATATTATCGAATGCATGGCCGCTAGTGATAACGTTGTTCGTGCTGGTTTCACTCCAAAGTTCAAGGATGTCAAGAACCTTGTAGCTATGCTTACTTACTCATACTCCCCTGTCCTTGAACAGAAAATGAAGCCCCTATCATTCCCACGTGCTCATGGTGGTGAATTCACATTATACGATCCCCCTATTGCCGAGTTTGCTGTTTTAGAAGGTAAGCTTGATAGCAAAAACAGCCGCGCTTCTGTTGACGCTCTCTACGGACCTTCAATTATGATCATTACAAGTGGATCTGGCACTCTTTCAACTGAGGCTGATGATGTATCGCTCAAGGTTCACGCTGGCTCGGTTGTGTTTATTGCTCCAGGTACTTCAATCAAGTTTGAGCACGATGGATCTGCTGACCAGTTAGTATCATACAGAGCCTTTGTCGAGGCCCCAGATTTCTCAAGCATCTAATATGTGTGTATATGTGCATATGCTTATTTTACTTCTATAGGATTATTTCCTCTTTTTTTTTATAAATCAAACTCAACAGAACACGAACAGAAAGAACAGAAACAATTAATGAACATGAAATTCTGTATCTTTTTTCTCGAAAACATAAAATATAAATAGAACTTATTTTTGTGTCTTTTTCCACTTATTCACCCTTCGTCGTAAATCACCCGCTGATTGTTGATATACATTCAGCTTCTTATCCCATTTCATAGCTTCATAGTCGTCACCATGTTTAGCAACCAGATCAGCAATCCAATCTTGTTCTCTGTCACTTTGCTCGCGAGGTGCAGAAGGTATAACGTTACGAGCCATTTCTTCAAGCTGTTGAACGACGCTATTAGTAGGCTGTTCATCTTCAAACCCTTCAAACTCTTCATCCTCTTCCTCGTCGTCTTCTTCTTCATCTTCTTCATCTCCTTCGACATCTTTCTTATTTGAAACAATTTCATCTCCTTCAACGGTACCGTAAACGATTCGGACAACGTTACCGTCTTCATCACGTTCAATTCTAGCTTCGTTCGCTCCTAGCCTGCTTGACTGAGCTTTACTCTTGGTTGTAGATTTAGATGGTGCTGGATGGCTGGCTTCATCAGGAATGCTTGCTGGCTTTGAAAAGTCCTTTTCAGATCCTCCGGGAGCTTGATTGAGCTTTGATTTAAGGCCCAGTTTTTTATAACTATGAACAGAAAAGATAGTTAGCACTGTGTAAAGCTATACCTTAGTATGGAATGGACGTGTTTTTGATCTGATTTTTTCTCATCATCTCTATCTCTTCTTTCTAACCTCTTCCTCTGCCAAAAAAAAAACATGAATAGCATGAATACTCACTTTTGTGTTAAAGTCAATTTAGAATCCCAGTTCGCTGCAATCACTGGATTCGATTTTAAAGCTGCTTTCAGTTGATTTGCCTTTTTTTGTTTAAGTTTCTTGGCTTCCGCACGTCTATCAACATGGATATCACGGCCAGCCTTTCTGGCTGCTCTTCTTCGGACTCCACTAGGCATATTTTATATTAAGAAAACTGTAATAGTATGGTTGTGTATGAATTGTAAAATAGAGAAAAGAGAAGGTCTGTCTTTTTTTGTATTGGGAGAAAAAAGTTTTTTATTTAAATTTTGGGAGGAAAAAAAAATTTCATTGAAAATAAATTATGTCAGCATGAACGAGGAGAGAGGAACTTTGAGAAAAAGTTTAAGAGGATTGAAACTGAGCAATGGACACTCTTTAAATATCAAAGGGTCTTCAAAAAAGTGACGGAAATATTTCGAATAATGATGGAATTATTGGAGATATGGTGCAGATTACTTAAACTTATTTCCTATGTTAGTACTACGGCAATATTCCGACTTGATGAAAGTGATATGGCCTAAGGTTAGTGTTGAGATCATCAGTTAATCTTTTCGCTACTTCTCAACTTGGAGTAACCAATTTCATGGCCATGGACAGGCAGGTGATATCGTAAAAATGAAGAGCTCACCGTTCCTTCATTTGTTAATGAATAACTTGAAAGATAAAATGGTTGCTATGATGGCATGAACATAACTTGAACTATGACCTTTATATTCTCAGCATGTATCCCAGGTCTTTAATTGAACTCGGAATTTAGATTTCGAATTAATCATCTCATCATTACCTGGTATTTACTAGTCCTTCAGTCGGAGCGTTGTGGTTTGACTTCTCAAAAGCCGGCTACCCCGAATAGTCTAATAACTATTATTGTATTTTCACAATGACTGATATCATTTTATTATGAATAATATAGTTTACTGGCAATTACTCAGTTTTTATGCGCTAGTTTCTTTCAGGACCACACGACCGTCTTCTCTTAAACCTCCCACAATTAAGATCCTGGTTTCTCTCTTTTCTTTTACTTTCCTTGAGCAGAAGGATTTCTCTTTTGCCGTTATTCAGTCTTTACAAATCTATAGCACCACAACAAAAAGATGTCTACAACTAAACCAGTCGTTGACCTTATAGAAGAAGCCAAGAAAGCCGCTGCTTACCGCGCGGTCGACGATCATTTTCCCCCGAACGCCAAAGTAGTTGGAATAGGTTCCGGATCTACTGTTATTTACGTTGTTGACCGCATTGCCCAACGACCCGATGTGTCAAACGTCATTTTTGTGCCTACTGGTTTCCAATCGCGGGAGCTTTTGAAGAACGCTGGACTCACTGTTGGAACTATCGACTCGTACGCCGTGGGCGACTTGGACATTGCTTTTGACGGTGCAGATGAAATTGATGGTGATTTAAATTGTATTAAAGGCGGTGGAGGGTGCTTGTTTCAAGAAAAGCTCGTCTCGCTTTGTGCTAAAAAGTTCATCTTAGTCGCAGACTATCGCAAGAAATCAAATGCTCTAGGCTCGCAGTGGAAGCAGGGAGTTCCGATAGAGGTAGTTGGTATGTCTTATTACAAAGTCACTGCCGATCTTGTAAGGCTAGGCGCCACCGAAGTGGTCTTGCGACAGGGCGGTAAGGCTAAGGCAGGTCCAATTGTCACCGACAATAACAACTTGATTCTGGACACAGTCTTTCCAATTATCCAGCCTGACCAGGTAGCCGACCTGGACAAGAAGATTAAATTATTGGTTGGTGTGGTTGAGACTGGTCTCTTTACCCATGCTGAAGTGGCTTACTTTGGGGAAGTCAATGGAGCCTTCAGTATCAGAGAGAAATAAAGCAAACTGTATCGCTTGGGTTGTGTTGTGCCTTGATAGTGAAATTATTATAAATGCTAGCTAAATAGACCTTGTATGTGAATTCCAGAACTTCCCAGGTTTTCCTTGAATTCGAGAAAAATAAAGTATTTCTAAACTATTTTGCTCTTAAATCCTAATAAATTAGCTAGTGTCTTAAAGCCCAGCCAACTCTTTCATTACCTCTCTAGCTCTAAGCCCGTCACCGAGAACCAATATCTGTCATGGTGTCTGAGTGTTTTACGCTGTTTACATTGCTCTGTAGATTTCAGGTTAGGGTTGAAACTCTACCCAAAGTCATCCCTAAAACCAAATCACCCTCATCTAAAATCCTATATTGCAATAAAGACTCAGGATACGGATAACCAAAGCTTACCTGGAACATATATTTTGTCGGTCTGAAGGCTTAATTTTGCTTTTTGTTTCTTTTTCTCTTTTTTGTCAGTGCTCAGCGTTCTATGATTCGACCATGGCCTCTGCAATATTTTTTCTAGATCTTAAGGGCAAACCTCTGCTCTCAAGAAACTATCGAGGCGACATCCCCATGAGTGCAGTTGAAAAGTTTCCATTGCTGCTACTTGAAGCTGAAGAAGAATCATCTGTTGTTCCTCCTTGCTTTTCTCGTGAAGGAGTCAATTACCTGTACATTATGCACAACAACCTTTATCTGCTAGCCTTGACTAAACGTAATACCAACGCAACCGAACTTCTGCTATTCTTACACCGCATCGTCACGGTTTTGACAGAGTACTTTAAAAAACTGACGGAAGAGTCTATCCGAGATAATTTTGTGGTGATTTATGAACTTTTGGATGAAATGATGGACTTTGGATACCCTCAAACAACAGATACTCAAATTTTAAAAGAGTACATTACGCAAGAATCGCACGCCCTCAATGTTCAAGCCAGACCACCAGTTGCAGTTACTAACGCTGTTTCGTGGCGTTCAGAGGGTATCAATTATCGCAAAAATGAAGCTTTCCTGGATGTTGTCGAGTCTGTTAATATGATGGTATCACCATCAGGCAAGGTCCTCAGCTCAGAAATCCTTGGCGCCATTCAAATGAAGTGCTATTTATCAGGCATGCCTGAACTCAGACTAGGTCTCAATGACCGTGTAATTTTTGATCGTCAGTCAAACACCACTGGCCAGGCTATGCCTACTGTTTCAACTCGCTCAAGTGGTGGTAAATCCATTGAGCTCGAAGACATTAAATTCCACCAATGTGTACGTCTATCTCGATTTGAAAATGACCGTACTATTTCGTTTATTCCTCCAGACGGTGAGTTTGAGCTCATGTCTTACCGTCTCAACACACTTCTGAAACCCCTAATTTGGGTCGAGTGCAAAGTTCGTAACTTTTCTTCGTCTCGTATCGAAATTCATGCTCGTGTTCGTGCTCAGTTCAAAACCAAATCTCACGCAAACAATGTGGATATTATTATTCCAGTACCGGATGATGCAGATTCTCCTCACTTCAAGTGTTCTCAAGGTTCTATCAAATGGAAACCTGAGTTATCAGCTATTGTCTGGCATATCAAAAAGCTAGGTGGTGGTAAAGAAGTTACTATGAAAGCTGAATTAGGTCTGCCATCAGTACGTGGCGATGGTAGTGCTACTTCTGGCGAATCTTCTTCAGCAGGTGTCTATGCTGGCAACGGCAGTGGCTCTTCTGCTCCTGCTGCCTTGTTTGGCCAAAATAAAAGACCTATATCGGTCAAGTTCAATGTACCCTTTTTCACTACTTCTGGTATCCAAGTTCGGTACTTGAAAATTATCGAGCCCAAAATGCAATATCCAAGTTACCCTTGGGTTCGATATATCACGAAAAGCGGAGAAGACTATACAATTAGAATGGCTGTATAATAAATAGAGAGAAAGCATCAAGGTCATTTTCCTTCATTATAATCATTATTCACAATTTCAATAATTTACAATATCTTGAATCATTGGAAATAAATTATTAGAAATGTAAAAGGTTTCAAAAAATATTCATACAAGGGGTTTTCTATTAATTTTATTCTTGAATTTTAAAAAATCATGTACTTCATAGACACATCAGACATAAGCTCATTACTGGTATAAGCGGCGATCCAGCTCGCGTAGCACGTTGGCTACACTGCTAACCTCAACTTGCATTCCTCGCGTGTGTAGTTTACCCACTAGAGTTCCTAAATCCACACGTCCGAAATCCTTGTGCCTTGAGAGGGTTTGGTAGGCCGCAGAGCAAGGGATAAACGTTCCAGGAGTGGGGGTAGAAGGAGCGGGAGGGGCAGTAGCGGTGGTGGGAGTGGACGGGCCTGAGCCTGCCTGTTTCTTGTCTTTACAACAACTTCCACCACCAGATTTACTCCCTCCACAGCATCCTTCCTGAGCACTCTTCTTGGCACTATCGGTTTCTGTAACACTGCCATGCCTTGACGATTTCGCCACACCAGCAGCGGAGACTCGATTGGCAAGAGTTGTGCAAAACAATGTAGACATTGGATCCGCCTGACATTGAGAACATGTACCAGGATTACCAGTACATCCTCCACCAGACCTAGATCCAGAACTTGTAGCCTGTTGCTCTGTAGGTGTTCCAGAAATGGGACTAGCCAAACTCCTGTACTCAGCTGATTGAAGTGACGGCAGTTTAACCGAGTTTAAAGTACCATTAATATTGTGCAAGGAATTTGAACGTGAGGTTGATAATGGGGTAGAAGGATGAGAAGATGAAGCCAGGACCAGAGGTGGCAGGGTATTATCTTGCAATTCAGCCATGTTAGAAGCTTCTTGCGCAGCTGTTTCCGCACATAAGCATGGTGTGCCATCTGAACAGAATCCACATCGATCAACTGGCGTAGCAGGATTACTCATATGACTCACAGTGTCAATTTGAAGCTGAGGCGCTTCCTTTTGCTTAGCAGGTGCGGGCTTAGAAAACTCCTTAGTAAAGTCCATTTCCATATCTTCTGCATTTGACTTCTTCAGCTTTTTAAAGGGATTCAAGTTCCGGCTGACAGATTTTCGTCTTCGTTTTAAAGGTACCACAGATGAAGAGGCCTCAGGAGTGGCACTAATTGTAGAACTTTGAGAAGCCTTTCTGTTCTTAGATGGCTCTCTGATTCCCAAAGACTCACAAATACAATCTTCCTTCGTGCATACTCCACAGTCTTCTTCTTCCTCATATTCATTATCCTTTTTGGTTGTGTCATTATCAGAAAGCTTGGGTTCCGGTACAGGAAGGCGGAGTTCTAAAACGCGGTCAAGCAAGTCCATCGGTGACTCCATAGATGGCGCAGGAGAAGCCATTTGGTTCATAGATGGTGGATATTGATTGGAATTTACGGAGCTGGGACCGCTTATACTATGGTGATGAATCTGGGCTGGAGACGAACCAGAAAAAGGTGAAGGAGCAGAGTCCATCGCCCTAGGGGTCCCAATTTCAGTAGCTGGAAATGAAGACATACGAGAACTGCTCAGAGATCTTATCTCCCTCCGTAGCTCTTCCAACGAACTTCGGAGCTCATAGTTCTCCTGTGACATAGCTTTAAGGGTTTCATTTAATTTCTGCTCTCGCACATCTCGTTCAGCATTTACCTCAGTAAGCATCTCTTCAAGTTCAGATACTCGTGCAGCCCTTCGCTCACGAAAAGCTCTTTGAGCTGCTCTATTTTGGGCCTTCCGTTTGGTTGGAGGAGTGTCGGTAGACGGCTTGCGTCCAGGCTTTGGTCTAGGAGGTAATACCCAGACTTTTGAGGTTGATAGTTGAGATACCTGAGCATCTTCTAGTTGATAGTTGGACTTTATTGGGGTCTGAGCTCGCTGAGCTACGACTGTAGACTTTCCAGTTATACTATTTCTTGGAGACGATGCTTGAGTAGAGAGAGGAGAGAGTGCAGGCGGACTCTTTTTATTTTTAGCGATAATCATAGGTCTTGGAGCAACAGCAAGCTGCGGAAACTGTGGCTTAGGCTCTCCCTTGAGACCAGGGGAGGGGGATGGGACTGGTGCCATCATAACTGATGAAGTGGGATGTGGTGGGAGGGTGGCGGTCAAATAATCCAATTAGTTAAAAAAAATTTGCGCTCAAAGCTAGCTAGCGCACAAGGGACATAATATGCCTCCAATAAACACCAATAATCCTTAAACACAGGCAAAACTTCGAAGCCAAAGACGGTTGAACTCTTTGGAAGTTTGAAAAAAATAATCAGATCCAAAAATTGGAGGGGATAAAATTATGACAAAAAAATTTCAAAAATTCGGATGCAAAAAGCTATTATTATATATTGAAGTTGGCAACAGATTATCTAGATAACTTCTATGACCGAACACAAAAGACCGAAATGTTGATGATTGGCCAAGAGATCAAGAATGCGAAGAAAACGAAGCTTTGGAGATCTAGAACTGGTTCTATTGGATGCTGTAAATTCCAAGACTTGGCTTGTAAAAAAAGTTACCACAGAAACACTAGATCTGATTGGACAAATATATACGTATGTAAATCTGATAAATCCCTTTGGGAAGTTGGGCCTTTACTGACTCAAAATTGCTCGTGCTAAACTTTACTTTGAAAATTAACGGGCCGCTTCGGATTAAATGCCCAAACCCTCAATTATGACTAATAACATTTATGATGATAAATAATGTGTAATATATTTGTCATTGAAAATATCTTCACGTCCTAAATAGATGATCTACTGAATTTCGTAATATTCGTCTCATGCCGTCATTCTGATCTCGCAAAGCCTGGGCCTATTCTACCCGTTGCATCATTTCCATTATGTCTCGAATGACCATGAAACAATTTAGTTTCTTGAGCAGGCCTTTGTACAAACTTAATACTTCTCTCGCTTTAGCTTCGAATGCCACTTTCGCTTACAGGACCCTTCCCACGGCTATTTTCTCTCGATATGCCTCCAACTTAGACTCGATTTATAATGAATATAACTCCAACGTTAGCAAGAACAACAGGGACCGAAGATCAAAACCAGTTAATCAGAGCGGCCAACAGCCTCCGCGGCGTAAAAAGAAGGAGGTTCAACTTTCAGATCAGCATCGATCTCTTGCTGACTATGTAGAGGAGAATAAATCAGGGAGTGAGGCAAGGCGCCAACAAACTGGCGAGACCACTAAGCCTTCCAAAAAGAAAGATAAAGCAAAGTTTCGACCAAATTCTTCCAAAAAATCAAATCGAAATATTGGCCAGGAACTCAAGCCCAAGGGCCGAATAAATGGTGAACAGACTACAACACACATTGACTGGGATACCAGAACACGAGAATCAGATGAAGCAGACACCCTTGATCCTAACGAACGATTTTTTGAGCGACTGTCCGAGTGGGAAAATGGTCGTGTAGTCTCTCGACCTAAAAAGTCTGAGGTTAAACTACCTCCAGTGAGCGCCATAGATAACTCATTTACTGGCAGTCAAGATACAAAATCTAAAACTTCACGAATTCCAGGGACATACCACATAAACCCGGAGGAAATTCAATTAGTGGCTGTGACTCCATCACAGAATCAACCCCCTGTTCCTTATTTGCATCATGATCTGGATCGCGTTTTATTTTCACCCGGAGTGCATGTTCTCAAAGACGAACGAACTAATGTATACAACTTCCCTACAGAACTGGAAACAATAATGTCTATCAGAGATTTTGATTTTTCAAATGTGCCTGCGTTTGTTCCTTCTTCGCAAGACAAAGCTTTATCTCAACTAGCTTTTGAACAATCCAAAACCTTCACTGCTTCAACAAGTTCTTTAACGTCAGTTCTCACTCAGCTTCATTTCCTACTTTCTAGAAACAGACTACCTTCTGGCCAAATGCTTTCCGGTCATTTTAGAGGCAGGTCTGTGGACTTTGCATATTCAGCCAAAAAACCAGTGTCTATGTTTTTGCGATGGCATCCCGAGACCAAGACTTATTCTCTTGATTCTGACAAGACTCAGGATGAAGAGATTATCTTGTCATTACTTGGACAAGTTTTAGAAGCCAAACTTACTACTTCGAATGAAGAATTTGAGAGTTTTGCCAAGCCTTCTGGCCAGAATAAAACAATGGAAGAAAAAGAGCGTCCTAGCAGCACGTATCATTATTCTGCCTGTGGTGATTTTTTAATGAGATCACAAATCGATTGTTACGACCCACGTCTCCCTGGAACAGGAGTATTTGATCTTAAAACTCGTGCTGTTTGCGCAGTACGACATGACATTGACTACGCACAAATTAGAGACGGTAGTGATTACCAGATCAAGAAATTTCAGGGAAGCTACGAATCTTATGAACGAGAAATGTTTGACTTGATTCGTACTACAATGTTCAAATATTCCTTGCAAGCAAGAATTGGGCGTATGGATGGAATCTTCGTCGCGTATCACAATATTCGCAAAATGTTTGGGTTTGAGTATTTACCTTTAACAGAAATTGACAAGATATATCATCTTTCCGGATTCAAATTTGATTCCGATACTGATTCAGCGATGATTGAAGCTCAAGCTCCGATAATTGCAGATCAAGAATTTCGAATGAGTATTAATATACTTAGTCAAATTTTGAAACACACAATATCTATATTTCCTGAGCAATCAGTAAATATAGCGTTTAAGGCACCTGCCTCTCCAGCAGAGCTTGAGAGATTTGATCACAAAATGGTTATTCTCGTCAACCCAATGCCTGAAGAGACTATTGATCGGTTACAGAAAGGAATTCCCTTAGATGATATTTCTGAGGAAAATCTTGATACCAGAATTCGTAATGCAAAAGGCAGGAAGCTCTATAAAAAGGCAAAGAAAGCTAAAGCCCGGAGATATTTGGACAGGCATACATTGTTTCAAGTTTGCGAAGACCAATATTATGGTGAGCTTTCTCGTTGTGTTGGCTGGAACATACATGTCGACAACTTCATTGATAGCATGAAACTTCCACTTGCAGAATCCCCCACACCTATGCCTGGACAAAAGTGGACAGCTAGTTTAAAAATGATGCCAATCCCTTTTGCCAAACTTCCTATTTATCTTCAAAATATGTGCTTTAGCTCGCTCAACAATTCTTCTAAACCCACAGAATCTTCTTTAAAATCAATCTCCTCGAGTATAGTTGCTGTGGCTGAAGATTTGCAAGCAGGGCCTCCAAAGAAAAATGGACGCCTGGTTTCTCGACCTGATACAATGCGTCGATCTCAAGAAGAAATTGCAAATCTTGTTGAGCAGCAATTAGCATTACTGGGCAAGCCTAGCGAAATGCAAAAAGTTTTGAGAGCATATGATGAAAAAGGTCGCCAGGCTGAACTAGAGTATAAGGAGCTTCATGGACACAAAGAAAAAATAGTTTGGAATTCCGGCACCACTACCAACAAAGTTATGAAGTAACATGTATATAGCAAACGTTTGTAAATATTTAGAAATTTAATGAATGCTTTTTTAGGCACATTACTGCATCAGAGTAAATATCTCATAGTAATAGTACGACATGTATGAGATTGTTGCACATGAAACTTTTTAGGTCTAAAAGTCTCATTTCCTTATACAATAAATAATTAGAATGTCGTTACTTCACATAGCTCTCATCTCATGTACTGATATTACATTTCTGAATTGTTCATTAATCAATACTTGTGATCTGATGAAAATTTAGGATCCGTCGTCTATTTTTAGTATTTTCATATCCATTGAGTTTGTATTTTCTCAAATGAAATATTTTGAAATAAAATATAGTACTTAAATAGCATTACTCCATTGCATTGTAGCTACACTTATTAAACATCACTTTTTCATATTGTTAGACCATACTGATGAAGATGATAGAATTTTTTTTTGAATGGAATGTGCCTGGAAATTCAACTATTTCCTATATGAATAGATAATTGAGAGATTGAGTAGCAAAGCGCATCAGAATAATCCAATTATAAATTTATAGCAAGTTCCTTAGCTGCATTTAATGTTTCCAGTGTAACCTCTTTCTTCTTAAGAGCATGCAATAAGGATAGTAATTCACCCACATCAAGCCTCTTTTCTAGGTTCTTGAGAACCTTAGGAGCATATTTTCCAGTAATATTAAGAGTTCCATACTGACCATCTAGACGCAATATTTTGGCATGAATAATGACTGTCGCTAAATGTAACGCATAAGAAGCTTCATTAATATCTGTGATCCGCTTTAAAGCACGTTCCAGGCCCTTAATGATAATTTCCTGTCGTGCGGACAAAGCTTCTTCAAGTGAAATCTCCATTTCTTGATTTTCAATTTCACTAATCAAGTATTTTTCCAAGTCCTCCATATCCAAGTTAGCTGTTTCAAGTGGCACATACAAAGGGCCTTTGGCTTGGTCATAGAGTGTATCTTGAAATTCAACATAGAATTTGGCAGCAAGCTTTTTTTCAGTGATAGAAATATCTAGGATACCACGCAGATTGATTAAAAGTAAAACTAGGGCGTCTTTCTTTCCTTTGTTAAATAACGAAAGAGTTTCACCCATTAAAGTTGACTCATAAATTTCTATTAACTCGGGTCCCAGCTTGGTCCCAAAGTATCGAAGAAGCTGAGGGGGTATAGCCTTAGAGTCAGTATGTTTTCGATTAAATTTCTCCAATAGATATCCCGTTATTGTCCTCTGATCAAACTGAGGTAACGTCCTCAAAAGTTCGTCCCTCATAAGATTGTCATCTTCAATGAATGCGAAGATTTCAGAATTACTGATAGCTTGTGAGGCATTAGATCTTGCTAGAGGGGTGATTAACACATCCTCTACCGTAGTTTTGATCTCCGTTAAAAGATCTTGAGTTACAAGATAATTCGGTAGGATAGTTTTGCGATTTTTTTTCTCAGGTTCTTGAAGATAGATAGACTGAATAACAATATCCAATAACATCTCATTGGCAAGACGAATCGATGTTTGAGAGATGGTTATTCGATCAGGGCTATCATTCGACACTCCAAAGAAAGTTAAACTACTCAAGTCAACAAAACCATCTTTACGGATAGCTCCTTCAATCTCTGTAGCAATATTAACGGTATAACATTTAAGAATAACATGCTCCGCTAGAATGGTGAAAGGGTTTTCGTTATCAAGATGCTGTGTTAAGTAGTCGTCCACATTTTTAATACTAACACGAGCAAGCTGGCTTAGTTCGACAATTCCATTTTTTTCCAAAGCAATGATTTGGTTCTTTTGCAGCTGTAAAGTGAGTGCCTCGGGAACAAAAGTTTGGTCTTTTTCAACAACTCCCTTTACCAAGCCCTCCTTGATTGCTTTGGGCAGTGCTTTTAAAATAATAGACCTTACATTGCTATCCTGAAATAATATGTCATCAAGCTCTAGAGCAGGCAAATTGAGAGGTCTAAATTGATTAGAATAAAATTTGTTAAAATGAAATAGAAAAACGTACGTTTTGGATTCGTTCAGGAAGTCAAAAAATGCTTGCTTCGATGCTGCCAATTCAGGCTCCGAGATAATCATATCATCTAAAATTATAATATTGGGGTCATTCTGAGTTTTTCGATTAAGTCGGTCCACAATTCTTTTCAACAATAAAGGATCGATACGTTGTGTGTAGCCAAAGTCTACAGAAGCTAAGACTTTGTTTTCCAGAATAGCGTTCTGTAAATTGTTGGTGATAATCTCAAGCTCTCCTCTTAAATGCAAGTTAGCAAGTAAACTTTAAAGCACACTAAAAACTTACTTGGTGAAAATAGTTTCGCCCTGTATATACAAATCATAAGGAGTTTCGGAGATCAAAATATGAACCTGCTGCATGGCAATTGCTCGATCAATGTCGACTTCGGATGCTAAAGATGTAATTGTTATCCGGCCTTTTCATAGTTAGCAGTGTTATATCACACTAAATGATATAATTACCATGGCCATTGAGAATATTTGATATTTTGCTTTTAGCTGCTTCAAGAGTAATGATTCCCCTTCCGGATGAGCAGAGTAGTATATCAGTATCAAATTTTCCTAGCACTGTCTTGAGATGATCCAAAGACTTGACCACTATCCGCTCAGCGTCATGCTCAGTAAACTTAAGATCACTTTCGAACATGAAAGACATTGTGATTTATTCTATAAAAGATCTGATATCTGATATCTGATCATAAAAACTTCAGGAGTGGTTGTTAGTATCAGAATTTCAGTGATGAAAGAAATGCTGGACCCAACTGAAAAATGATTTGAAGTTGATTTCCAAAACCCATGTTCAGGTGATGTGTTACTATAGCAACTAGGACGCGTTTTTAAAGTCCCGAAACGGAAATCTAATTGATTACTTCACGTTTATTTACTTTCTTGTTTTTTTCTTTGAATTTCTTGTGTCCTCATTCCTTCACTCCTTCCAACTATTTACATCGTCATCAATCCACAACTAAATACAATGTCGAACGAAAAGTTCCTTGATAAGGAAGATGCTCTGGTTTCGGAGCGAATGCAAGTTTTTACAGACTTTCTGGATTTTGCTGATGGCCCAACCAAGTACAAAGATCAAATCCACGTCATGCTTCAAAAACATGAGAGACGACTAACTATATCTCTTGACGAGCTAAGAGAGTTTGACTATAACTTCTGGAAAGGGGTCCTAAATCATCCTGCAGATTACTTACCTGCTATGAATTCTGCTCTGCGTGAAACAGTGTTTGCTATTCGTGATCCTCGAATCCATGAGGTAGATGAAAACGACCCTTTTTATGTTGCATTCAAAGGAAGTTTCGGAGACCATTTCGTCAATCCTCGAACTATTCATGCTTCTCATTTATCAAAACTAGTATGCATTGAAGGTATTGTTACTAGGTGTTCCTTAGTACGACCCAAAATTGTTCGATCCGTTCATTTCTGTGAAAGTACTGGAGTTTTTCATGCACGTGAATATAGAGATCCTGCTGTATCTTTTGATCCAATTCCAACAACTACTGTATACCCGACGGAGGATGGTAATGGTAATGCTTTGATAACTGAGTACGGTTACAGTACGTATAGAGACCATCAAACAATATCTATTCAAGAAATGCCAGAAAAAGCTCCTGCTGGGCAGCTTCCTCGTGGTATTGATGTTATTCTTGATGATGATCTTGTAGACGCAGCTAAGCCTGGTGATAGAATTCAGTTAGTTGGAGTTTACCGATCTCTTGGTTCTAATACACAAAGTCATAGTTCAACCTTTAGGTCGCTCATTGTCGCTAATAATATTATTTTATTATCAACTAAAGGCAACGGGGAGACTGCAGTTCACAACATCACAGATACCGATGTTAGAAATATTAACAAAATTTCCCGCAAGAAAAATATTTTTGAATTTCTTTCACAATCACTGGCTCCAAGTATCTATGGTCATGATTATATCAAAAAGGCAATTCTTCTAATGCTTTTGGGTGGTGTGGAAAAAAATTTAGAAAACGGAACTCATTTAAGAGGTGATATTAATATTCTTATGGTTGGTGATCCTTCTACCGCTAAATCTCAGATGTTACGCTTTGTGCTTAATACAGCTAATTTAGCAATCGCGACTACTGGCCGAGGATCTTCAGGTGTCGGTTTGACAGCTGCCGTAACCTCTGACAAAGAGACTGGAGAGCGAAGATTGGAAGCTGGCGCAATGGTTCTAGCAGATCGTGGCATTGTATGTATTGATGAATTCGATAAAATGAGTGATGTTGATCGAGTGGCGATACATGAAGTTATGGAACAGCAAACAGTTACCATTGCAAAAGCAGGAATTCATACATCCTTAAATGCTCGCTGTAGTGTAATAGCAGCTGCCAATCCTATCTTTGGACAATATGATACCCATAAGGATCCCCACCAAAATATTGCACTTCCAGATTCATTGCTCTCGCGTTTTGATTTACTATTTGTAGTTACCGATGACGTGAACGATGTTCGAGATCGACAGATTTCGGAACATGTTCTTAGAATGCATCGGTTTTTAGCTCCTGGAGCAGAAGAAGGTGCACCAGTCCGTGAAAATCAAGCCCAAAGTTTATCTGTGGGAGATCAGGATGACAAGGCTTCAGAGAAGGATCAACCAGTTTTTGAGAAGTTTAATGCACTACTTCATGCTGGTTTAGCCAATTCCCATCAAAATTCTGAAGATATTGAAATCTTAAGTATCCCATTCATTCGCAAGTACATTCAGTACGCCAAAAAGCGAGTTGTTCCTGTACTCACCCAACCTGCCAGTGATTATATCGTTGCTACTTATTCAGCTTTGAGAAACGATACCCTAGGAAATAATCAGCGACATACCTCTCCTATTACTGCTCGTACTCTCGAAACTTTAATTCGTCTTGCTACTGCCCATGCTAAAGCACGACTTTCGAGTCGAGTTGAAGAAAATGATGCTGAAGTTGCTGAAGAAATGCTACGATTTGCGTTGTTTAAAGAAGTTGTGAGTAGCAAGCATAAACGTAGAAGACTTTTCCGTGAGTCTTCAGAAGAATTAGTGGAACGGACTGCACATATTGCGCTTGATGACACTGAGCTATTTGACGAAAATACAAACGAACCAGAGAGCACCAACCCCAGAATTACAACTGCCCGTCAACGGGCAATAGCAGAAAGACAGGGGCAAGATCTGACTGCTCACAGTCAAGATGAGGAAGTACCTCCTTCCTCATTTGTTCCCTCGTCTTCAGCCGGACCTCCCTCTTCTATGCCATTTAACAACACACAAGAGTCTTGGCCTTCATCTCAAGACGAAGATTCACAACGATCTCAGGTTTCCGAAGCTCCTACATCATCTCAGCGTCAATATGACGATATTTCCCGAACCAGACTACTGCAATTCCAGAAGCTAGCTGGTCAACTTCTTGCTTCTGCCGAGTTTGAGGATGACATAATTGAGGAAGCTAAATTGATCAGTGCCATTAATGGCAAGGTCCCTCCTGGTCAGCAGTTTACTCCTA
The DNA here is from genome assembly GCA_030570935.1 of Geotrichum klebahnii. Classification (NCBI taxonomy): domain Eukaryota; kingdom Fungi; phylum Ascomycota; class Dipodascomycetes; order Dipodascales; family Dipodascaceae; genus Geotrichum; species Geotrichum klebahnii. Next base: position 58,412 of record JAJLWW010000022.1, on the reverse strand, counting down.
CTGAAATCCAAGGGGCGTTGAAAAGAATGTCTGATGACAACAAAATTATGTGGGCGGACAACATGATTTATAAGATGTAAAGATTTTTTACTTTAGTAGTTTTATTTATTTTTTACAGCGAGTCTAGAGAGGTAGCTGATTGTGTGTGTTAATGTTAGTATTCAGTCATTTGTTCTTTTGAAGCAAGTATTATTATTTTAACTTATCAATTATCATTCAAGTTATTGAAAACTGATCTATCTTTTCAAGACACTTTTCAGGTTTAATGCCTGGAATAGCGCTAAATTTTTGCTCAATTTTATATCGAGCCCAGACATAAATTGTTACTATCTTTGTTAAGTATGTAGTGCGCTTAAGATGACATGTGAAGGGACCAAAAGTTTTTCATAGAATTGAAGGATTCAGAGATAACTAATTCAATAAATTATCAAACACTCTAATACAAAAAAAGGTAAATTAAGCTATTAAGGTCATTTTCTTTGTGGTCGTAATATCAAGAAAATATATTTTATCAGAACGTACTTAATGAGCAATGGGTGCTATTCTGCTGTACAGTTGTAACGTAGAAGATGGGTTTTCATACACTCTTTGTATTTCATTCATTACATATAATTGCAAATAGCAAGCTGAAAAAACTGTCAAGCCAACTAATATATCTAGACATCTATGAATAAATTTCCTGTTAATGAACGCTAAAGGATTACAAAAAAACAAGACAAAAACTTTACTCACTCTATTAAACGAAATTTAGATTATCAAATAAGCCGCTTCGTAATAAGAAGTGAAAACAAGTAAGATTTACGTACCAGTCTAAGATATAACTTCGGAGGTTCATGAAACGGATTAATTCATTTTGTCCTTCTCCCTCAGTTTTCTTTCTTCAATTTCGTTAAGCTGTATAACTTTAGTATGAAAATAAGTCAAAGAAATAGGTTAAGCGAATAGACATCATATATACATTATCAGTCTAGGCCCTATAAGAAAGGTTTAACAATAGTTTATCTTTAGTATTGCAAAATTGTATTCAGTTTAGTAGGACTCCAGAGCACTTCACGTCTAACTTACAAGTGCTATAATGATAAAGAATGTTAAGCTTTCCCTACTTTCATAAGTCGTATTGGTGCACTATGAGTTAATATTACCTAAAATTACAGGAGATGAACTTCAGGGTCTGAAGAATTTAAGGTATCAAATATATACACAGTATATGTATAATTTGGCTAGTACTCTCTCACTATATGAATATTGTAACTGTTATTTTTTTGCTTTAATAAATTTAGATCCAATCAATATTTTGTTTATACATTTAATATGGAGTCCCTTTTATTTGAGTAAAACATTTTGTTCATATTGTGCGTAGTAAAGCCATTGAGTTTATTAATACCAAGTTCTAATGAATGCGTTAATACCTCTAATAGCAACTAGCAAACTTTGTAAATAAGGACATATTTCAATAAAAATCAGTACATTCAGGGTTTTCAATCGTGGAGTTCCACCTTGGTGAACCAAGACATTGTAAGCCGAACATGGTACTTTTGATAAATTTATTTTGTTGCAGAAATCTGATATATACAGTATGATTGTTATTTCACTCACGTACAAACATAATTTACATAATTTAGCAGAACACTGAAAGTTTATTCACAAATCACTACATAACTTAAATATTGAAAAAATTGTATATCATTTGTAAAAGCTTGAAATTTTTTTGAAAGACAGAATATAGTTTATTTCATTCCATTTGTTATAAATGTAAAAGTAAGTACAGAAACAGGGCTTAACTTTATTTAATAGTTGACACATTCCAGTATTATACCCAAAAAGGATATGTGAAAGACAACATTTTGTATTGAATAGGAATACATAAAGCGAAATACCATCGAATAAACACCTAATAAATATGAAAGTAGAATAGTACAAAATAGGCTTTAAGAATGGCTCTGAATTACAAACTTGAGAGATTTTCTTCGACCGAGAATGAAAGTTTCTTTATTGATCACACATAGGGGATGAATTTCCCCAGTAAATAAAAACCACTTATTCCGTAAAGTCTTTTCATTCTAAAATGAGTCAAATTTTACCTGCTCAACTTGAAATTATACCATGTGATGGCAAATACTGGGGTTTTGGTTACGTGCTGTTGAAAAGAACCAGATGACGATGATATTTGCCCAGATTTCTTGGTTGACAAGAATCCAAATTCATGAAATTCCAGAAACTACGGTATGGACAGTTCTCTCTGCCCATATAAATATCTGTTATTAATCCTGCTCATGCGCCCACCAGTCTCCCTAAAAATTCTCACACTGGCCTCTGACAAGTCAGAATGATTTTAACATCCACTATTGTGGAAATATGCTCCAGGTGCAATGCACATCGATGCTGAATACTTGAAAATTGAGTATATTAATTAGGATTAGCCTTGATTTTGATCAGAAAAAAACAATCAAGACAGGGCCTAAGTGGAAAAATTACAAAAATATAAAAATATAAATCGAACCCTCCCCCAATTTTTGATCTGCCAAGAAGAAATCATGACAATTAAATCTCAGTAAAATCTTTCATTTCTTTCACTTAATGACTATTAGACTTGGACGCATTAAGTTAGGTCTATTTCTACGGAATTCAGCTATTCGGTAAGACATGCGGCGGTCTTTCACATTTACTTGACAATGGGCATCAAAACCAAATGCAATAATGAGGAAATTTATTTCCTTTACTTCTACTTAGGGCTTTGCCTTGGCCAATTGTCAATTTGTTCTTGAATACATTAGTTATTTGTTATCAACTAAAATTCCCAAATGCCCATTTCCGTACAATCAATCAGTACATTCCTAAGAGTTCAAATCTTATAAATCTTAACCATGGTAACCACAAAGTTTGGCACAATTTAACCATGGCAAAACATTTTGTATGGTTAGTGGGAGACATACCTGTATTAGGAAATATAGGGAGATTTAATTGATTACAATAACGTATATAATAATTCATGCACTAAGTGAAGGCAAGAACGAAATTTAAATAGAATAATCAAACAAAGAAGCCAAGTAAATATGAAATAGAGAATGAAGACAGTGGAGTCTCAAGGTAATTAACTGCCAAAAGGAAAATCCAGCTATCTTTTGAGTATAAGATTTGGGCGAAAAAACCAAACTAACCATTCTGCTGAGAATCTTGCAAGTCAGGAGCTACTGGGAAAGAGAAAATTCAGGCAGCAAAACCATAACAAAACCACCTTTTTCTATGCATATATATCAATGATACTTAGTCAAGCTTACTCAACAGTACGAAAAATACTTAAACTTGAGCATGATGTCACTCATCACCTCATAATCACAAGAATTATTTGCACAAATTTCTATTGAACCAAGAAAAAAAAAAAAAAAAAAAAAAAAAAAAAATCTAGATTGAAGCCATATGTAAAATTTTTTAGTGGCTTTTGTCTATCAAGTCGTTCATTGGCCAGAGTCATAACTTGGCTAAAATAGGAAATCAATAATGATTGATCACTGCAGTTTTATTGGTTCAGCTGACATATTCCAATATATGTAACCGTCACGATACATCAAACTGTGATTGGATTATCAGGAAGCAAAAAGACTCAAAATGCTGATTAATTTTGGTCTTCTTTTGCTTTTATGATTTTTTATTTTATTTTATTTAGTTTATTTAATTTTATATTTATAATTTTCATGGCGGTTTTGTGCGTGAAGTAAGAAATCAGAGGAAAAGGCCATCTTGGTATGAAATTTCTTAGCACCTTGGCAGCAGTTGAAAGACTTATAGAGAAAATTTTTTCTTCTGGTTCTGTTAAAAAAAATTATCACCAAATTTTCTAAACTTAAAGTTGATAACAGTGAAAGAGGGCTTTTAGAGAGCCGTTAGTAAACTTTGGAAAACCATGGAAAATCTATAAAAGTGTTCAAATCATTTAAAAGTCACTAATAACCACAAAAATAACTCTTTAATAACTCCCCACGGAGCCTTATTTTATGGTAAAGGAAATCCAGTTTACTGCAAAACACTCGGTTTAATGGTGCGAAAGTATGTATGATGTTATATCGAAACATTGGCTAAACCTATTTAGTCATTTATCAATCAAATCCAACTTATATTTCCTATTTAGAACAATTCCAGTCAACCGACCAATAAAATTTTAGAACATCATCTACATCAGATTAAATATCATGAGAACAATTAATGAAAATTAATCAATCAAAAAAGTATAAATTAAACAAATATTCCCCGTCAGTCTTAGATTTATTCTTCTCTTATTCTTTACTGTTCAACAGCCATTTGTATATTTGAATCACTCTATAATTTATAATGAAGTTCTCTACTCTCGCAGTCACTTCCGCTCTTGCCTCGGTTGGCTTTGTCTCTGCTCAGGATCACGGTGAGGAGTACGCCCAAACCATGGGTCCCGTTGCTTTCCTCTGGCCTCCTGACAGAGAATGGTCTGATGAGGCCGACAACACTGCTCCTTGTGGTTCTTCCGCTGGAGTTATGTCTAACAGAACCATGTTTCCCTTGGACGGTGGTCATATCGCCTTGGTCGCTCAGGATGAAGCCTGGGCTGTTTCCGTCCGTATCTCGTTCCGCAGCAACCCCACCAGCCAGAACGATTTCCAGGACTGGTTTTCTTCCAACATCACTAATGAACTCGATGACGCTCATATGTGCTACTCGACTCCTTCTGTTCCTTCTTCCATCCAAGCAAACGACTTTGGTACTATCCAATTAGAGTACAACGCTATTGACGGATCTCAGAATATTTCTCACTTTGCATGTGCTGATGTCTACTTTGTTGAAAAGGCTGACTTCAAGAACAACGGTTTCTCTTCCATGTGTTTCAACACTACTGACGGTGAAATTGCCCCTCTCAACACCCCCTCTGAGACCGATGTTTCCAACGATCAGGACACCACTATGACTACTTCAACCACTGCCACCCCTGCCGCTGGTACTACCTCTGCTTCTTCTACCAGCAGTGCCAATGGTGGTCAGCAAATCGTTCTTTCTGGCGTTCTTGGAGCTGCCGGTCTCATTGCTGCTCTCCTCTAAGATACCAAAACGTAAAACCCACCTGTAATGCAAATGCCTAATGAAATAAATGTAAAGAGAAATTGATTGTCTTTTATTATTATGAAGTTATAAAGAATTTAGTTTTCGTTATCATCATTTTTATTATCCAGTAAATTATCACATGACGTAAGGCTGAAAAAGTAACTTTAATGCCACCACATCAGTTTGAGAAGTCAGTTTCACGCTGACGGTTCAACTTGATATCTCACCATCCTCTTCATTATGGTAGGCTATTTGATCTAGTTGAGTATAACGTTAGTGCTAACTATACTAGAATTCCTTGTATAACCATGTTGTCAAGCAGTCGCAATCACTGAAGCGAGACTTAAAACAGTTTGCGGAGTCCCCAGAAAATGCCCCATTATCTCTACAAGGTATACATGATTTCGTTTCAACGGGATAATTAATATTCTAACAACCCGGTTTTCTAGGACAATTATCGGCTACGCTGGCTTCATTTCAAAGAACACTAGACGACTATGCTTCTGCTGCAGATCAGGAGATTGTCAAGGAGCGCAAAGAGCAGGCCAAAACCCGAATAGAAGGCTTTCGTAGTGAGCTCAAGGATATCAAAGAAGAGTTTCGGCAACTCAAGCTGCAGCGAGAAGAAAGTGTGTACAATTCAAACCGATCAGAACTTCTCGAGAGGCGAACAGCACATCATCCTCATAACAACGATAGTCATGGTGATGGGACAGGAACTCCTGAAAACCCATACAGTAATACAGGGTCAAACGGACATCTACCCCAATATACAAATATGTCTCGCAACGACGGACTTGCAAGAGAGCGAGATACACTTGGGCGAGCGGGTGCACAGCTAGATGAGTTTTTGGAACGAGGCAAACTGGTTCTCGGTGATCTAGGCGAGCAGCGTGAACTCCTGAAATCAACACAACGCAAGATTTACTCTGTGGCAAACACTCTGGGGATTTCGAACGACACTATTAGGATGGTTGAACGAAGGGCTACTCAAGACAAACGTATTTTCTATGGTGGCATCTTTGTTATGCTGGTTTGCTTTTACTACATACTGAAATGGTTTGGCTAGTCTTGGTTTTATGATGTATCATATTCCTTAATAATAAATTTATATCATATTATTATATTAAATTTATTTTATTTTAATTTATTTTAATTTATTTTAATTTATTTTAATTTATTTTAATTTATTTTAATTTATTTTAATTTATTTTAATTTATTTTAATTTAATTTAATATTTTGTACATTCAAACTTTGCTGGCATTTGAACTTGTTTCGTGCTTTGAAAGGTGACGTACGACGTTTCTATTTTTTGTTTTCGTCCTCACTTACAATTTTTTATCCCCGAATTTTGTATCTTGAATGACACTTCAACCTTTTCACTGATACTTGGCTGCACGTAGTGTGAAGCATTTGATTTATAAACTATCGACTCTTATCTTTTCTTACCTATATTATATCTTAACATATCACATCATATTATCGTCCGTTCGGTTTAGCAGTCACATCCTTATCGAAGCATGTTCAGCATCAAGCGTTGGATAGAGCACGAAGGGAAGCCTCTCCCCAATTTCTTCAACGATAAAGAACTTCGTCTTCAATTTCATGCTCCTCATTTACCGTTTTCTTGCCGGCTGACTACACTGGTCATTGTTTTATGCTCCCTTCTTATATTACGCCAGTTCGAAAAGCATCGACGCAGGATTGCTGTATGGGTCTTTGACTTGACGCGGTTGGCAATTAGCTATGCCTCCGCTGACATACTAATGCTAGTACTTGTGCTACCCTTTGCTAGCGGGTTTCCTCGAGATGGTGGTCCACAGTTTCATGGGGGAGGCCCTTTACCTGGAGCGTGGCGACACAAAGGACCCCCTCAAATGCCCCCTTCACCAATGTTTCGTAGAAATATGTTTTCACCTTTTAGGAATGATGAACCACCAGGATGGCCAAGTCTTTCAATGGAGGCCCGAGGTCCTGGTAATGGCATTCCTGATTTCAACGAAGGCCATCGACTACAGTTCTTGATACACCAATCTACCTCGTTGACCTTAACTACACTTGAGGTATTTCCTGGCATCCCTTTAATCTACGGACTTTACATGCTGCTACTATATGTATTTTATCAAATCAAACTATACTGGAATAAGAGCCTTTCCCGTGTCAGACTGATTCGTGATCCAAACAATGGTGGCTGGGTTATCCGCACGCGCCCACCTCCAGGCCGAGACCACTTGAGTTTCCCACAAGACCGGTTTATGGCTGAAGGAGACTATAACTCACAAGAGAACCTTGGGTTTATCAGTGGCAACTATGGGCATCCTGTCCGCATCCAGTGGTTTGGCCAACAAACAGCAACTTTGGCATTGGCCATATTTATTGTTCGGGCAATCATTGTCAAGGTATGCTCTAGTTACGTGTATCAGACAAACAAATTACGACTATTTTTGTATGGCTGGACAGGCAATATTTCATCACCTCCTTTGGCAATGCTGATTATCGCTGTTTTGCTGCCTTCCATTCTACACAGTTCTCAGTTATGTGTATCGGACTATTTGTTCCGCTACAGGTCTGGTGTAGGGAAAGGACAGTACAAGTCATTTGTACTGCCATTTTATGGACCATCAGTACCAGCTAGCCCAGGAACATTAGAGGCCGAGGACGATGAAGGCTACGAGTTGCAGGAATTGTCGTTACCACAATTACACATAGATTATGAGGAGCGCAATATGGAAGCAGGATTTGGTACTGCAAGACCCAGTAGTGGTATGCTGAGTAGTCGTGGACGACGACCGGCCAGTCCCAATGTAGTTACTGTGCCTTCTGATAGCTCAATCTCACCAGGTGTACCATTACCAGTGGTTAGCCCCAACGCTCCCACTCCAAGTTCCAGTAACGACAATATTGAAGAAGAAATCGAGGCGATGGTGGAAGATATCCGAGACTTTGGTAAGCAAGCCATTGATAAAGTTAAACGGATTGACGCCGTCAATATCGGACTCCAGTATGGTATTGTCACAGCCAGTTTACTTAATGCAGCAGCTGTTAACGCAACAGCCAACGCTCGGCCGCTGTTTTTTGCTTCTCGAGGAGGTTTTGGAGCTGGTCTTAATCAGTTTCAGTTACCAACACGTGAACCATCTCCATCACAAGGATCCAACCGAGACCCATATTACTCGCCTTCGGCCGTTCCAGCAGTTGAATCTAATCTAGGACTAGACAGTTTGGATTCGGATAATGAGAGTGAAGATTCATATGATGAAGATGATGAAAATGGAAATGATTACGGATTGGAGAGTGATGAGGACGTCCATGGACTGCCTAGTTATGATGTTAGCCAACAGCAGCAGCAGGAATTACTGAGAAACCCGTCTCAGGCAAACAGGCACCACCATGTTCTTAGTGAGATGAAGCGCGCATAATTTTGAAAAAGTGATATACGTGCGCATGTGTTTGTACTGTATCCATCATGTGTTTTTGTGTTTTTTATGTTTATGTTCCATTTGTGTTCCCAGTATGTCGTTTTGTCTTGAAATGAAGACAAAGAAGATATACTTCAACGACTATACAATTATATATTTAGTACCCTCGTGTGTACTCGCTTCTTATGAAAATGTTGAAGTTAGAAACTTTGATAGATTATCGGAGAGTGTGGCACTCGCTTACTTGCTTCCCTTAGATATAACAAAATTTGAAGTGATTCTCCTGACCAATACTATTGTACAATGTCATTGTCTAAGTTTCCCCATATATAGAAAAATAATCTAAATCGTGTGATTATATTCAAGACTGGACTCCTTGTTACTTTTGTTCCTCAGGCTCCTTAGGTGGAGTTTTTTCCTGTGTTTCTTTTCTTTTTTTCTTTTTTAATTTACTGCATGGTGACGATGGAACATGATTTAAAGTAATTTAAAATTAAATTTCAGCATGAAATGAACAGAAAAATATAACGGAAATATCACAAAAACACCCACAAAATAGAATATAAGGTAAATTAAAATAAAATAATTTAAAAAAAAAAAAAAGAAAAAGACCAATGATATAATATATCTTCATCATCAAATTTAAGTATATAGTATATATCATTTATGCAAATGCTCCTACTTCTGTTATCTATATAAAAGACTCAAAAATCCCTTCACTCTTTTCTTGTTTTTACTCTCTGTTTGCCAACTTTATCCACTCATTTCATTTCTTCATATTGCCTTCAATTAAGTTCAATTTCGTTTTTTAATTTTTTTATTTAAATCTTTTGACGGATCTTTTCACGCTCCTTTTTTGTACATCTGTCTCCATATATACAATTGTTATATTTATATTCTGTTTTCTGTTCTTAAATTCTCTCATATTTTACATATAATCCAGGCTACTTTACTCAAACCGAAAAGTAAGAATCTCTGTCGCTCTTCACCATTTTTTGCAATACCTAGGTTCAGAATCTCAGCTCACTCATTTATACCGAACTATGATTGCCAATTCTAAATTTGCAGTGGTAACCACAATAGGTCTCTCAGCCCTCCTGGCTGTTGCTCGGCCTATACACGTTCACAACGCTCATCATGTTCACAGGCGTGAGGCTGAAGCTAATCCGGTTGAAGTAGTCACAGTTGTTGTCACTAACTACGTTACCGCTGAATTTACTGCAGACATATCTGCTTCAACGTCAGCCCCCGACATGGATGATGAACCCGAAAGTGCTGATTTAGATGCTGAATTTACCGCTTTCTCCTCTCTGTCTGATCATACTCCGTCTATTCCTACCTCTGAAGTTTCATCTACAGACTCAGACGCATCTCTCAGCTCTTCTTCAGCATTTTCTTCTTCATCCTTTAACGGAGGTGCAAAAGGGATTGTTTATTCTCCTTATAAAGTCGGAGGCTGTAAAACAGCTGATGAGGTCAAGTCTGACCTTGAAAAGCTATCCGGCTTTTCTGTCATTAGAATCTATGGTGTTGACTGTAATCAAGTCCCCAACGTTCTTGCAGGTCTCGCTCGAGGCCAAAAAGTATTCCTTGGAATTTATGATATGGGTGCCGTTGAATCTGGTCTGGCCACTATCAATGCTGCAGTAGGTAATCATGGCTGGAATAAAGTTCACACAATCTCTATTGGAAATGAATTGGTTAATAACGGTGCAGCATCTGTTGATCAGATTGCAGGTTACCTCAAGACTGCCCGTGGTATCCTTGCTGGCTATGGATACAAGGGCCCTGTAGTTTCAGTTGATACCTTTAACGCCGTCATCAAAAATCCTGGTCTTTGTTCTCTCTCCGACTATGTTGCTGTTAATGCACATGCTTATTTTGATAGCCAAATTTCTGCTTCGAAAGCTGGTAACTGGGTTGCTCAACAGATCCAGCTTGTGTCCGCAGCTTGCAGCTCAGCTGGCTCTCCAAAGAGTGTATTGATTAGTGAATCTGGCTGGCCTTCCAGGGGAAATACCAATGGTGCTGCTGTGGCTTCTTTAAAAAACCAGCAAATTGCTATTGCTTCTATTAAGGAAAAGGTCGGGGCTAACTGTATTTTGTTTACAGCTTTTAATGATTATTGGAAAGAAGATGGTCCCTTAAATGCTGAAAAATATTATGGTATTTTCCACAGTTAAGTTGATGCAGATTGTGTACTGGTTTTTTGTAAGTATTAATAGAACTTATTCTTTTTACAATTTATTATCAGTAATTGTATAATAAACTATAAAAATATAAGAATTTGAATTATTTGTTTATTCTATCAAATATTATGATGATAAAATAACTTGAATTTTTTTTTCAATTTGTTTCTTGTCTCTTAGATAAACTCTGTTTTTAGGTAAAGATTTCTTCAATTTCTATGTCCGCAGTTGACAAGAGATATTTATTACCGACTTCACAGTTCTTGTGACATAAATTTTTCATGTAATAGATTGCTATTTCATTCTATTGCTTCTTATGTGGGTTCAAAGCTGCTCCTATTGAACATACTTTCCAACTTTTGAAGGAAACACCAAAAGTGTCTTATGAAATTTGAAGAGGTATAGGGACTGAATATGAATCATTCATCTTGATATTTACAGACTCCTCTACTCCTTATAACATAATCTTTCTAGTATGAAATCCCTTTTGTTTCAGAGGCTTCTTTTTGTACCTGCTTGTTCTAGCACTAATTGAGTCAGCTGTCTTAGGACAATTCCTTGCCTTCTTTAACTTTCTTTGATTTAAATTCACTTATTAGACTATTGATTTATTGCATTTATTTGTACACCTTTTCAATTATTAAGTATTTCATCAACTACTGACAGCAGTAGTAGCTGATAACGTACTTTCAGTATTTTGTTTCTCCAATTTCTGTTCCACCTCGCATTGCTTCTTGTTTCTTCGCCAAATCAAGTATTTAGCACTATGGCCCAGTGCTACATGATTCATCTTTTGGTCATCAACTGTACGGTTGCCATTGGCCATTGAGGGGTTACCGTTGCCATTGAAATTATTGGTATTTGCCCCTGCTGTGGGTGGAGTCATAGTTGAAGAACCATTGGCACCTCCTTCGGTACCACTTCGAAACTGAATCTTTAAATGTCTAGGTACTGGGTCCGAAACATGGCGCTGTGATACCCACAGAGGAGGACTTGAGAACCAACTTATCATTTTGACCAGCTCTGGGCGAGCAGGCTTGGCTGGTACTGCCACAGTTTCTAATCCATAGGCGTCTCGTTCCATAATTGCAGGTTCTGGAGGCCGCTGAACCACAATTTTAACTTCTGCAACAGGCGAATCCTCTGGTAAATGAGATTTCAATTGGCCTTGCACTATTTCAGGTAGTGTGAATGCGGAGGGGAGTACAGAGTTTCCAGCACCACTGCTTCCTCCTCCTACCAGTCCTCCCGCAACTCCACTATTTCCCATTATATGGTATGCAGCAGCTCCAGATGCTGCTACGGGCATGGGTGCTGGCATCTGGAACGGAATAGCCGTAGGTGCATGAGGAGATCCAACCATTACTGCAGCTGTTGCGGCTGCTACACCTGGCATCGTCTGGTGTATTGGCACGATAGGGATTTGGGATATGGCAGGTGGCGCCAGATGCATTGATGGTCCACCCCCAACTTGTGGAAGAAAATGAGCTCCTGGTGGCTGTTGACCAACATTCCCCCGAATATTAGGATTCATTGACATAGGATTATAGGCTCCTCCTTGAGGTCCTTGAGGCGGTGGAGGTGTAGGAGAGCTCATATGTCCATAGGGTGAAGGCTGCATTAAGGGCTGGAGTGCCATATTCTGATGCTTAACTACTGGTGTTCCAGGAACTGATCGTTGCTGCGGTACATATCCAGGCACAACTCCCATGGGGGTTCCTCCAGCACTTACGGGAACGCCCATATTACCTCCAACAATGTTGCTCTTTGACATACGCATCGCTCGGTTCCCATTGGGGGTCATCACTGGTGTAGAATTAATGAATGTGGTTCCTGATGGACGGGGCATATTAGGAGGTACTGCATTCATCATAGGATAAGAGTTCATATTAGTTGGGGTGTACGCCTTATGTGTGACAGGTGACAATACCATTCTAGTCTCATCATGACGCAATAGTACTGGGGCTTCCTCCGGATAATCAGGAGTAGGTTCTTCTGGTGGATCATTTGGATCATATGGTCGCTTGTACACTCCTCCAATGACAGGTGGAGCGTTGGGAACACCTATCTTTGGTTCGGGTTTGGGATCATCTTCTCTAGCATCTGCAGGAAGTAAATGCTTCAAAGGTGATATAACCCTTTTTAATGGCCGTTGGCGCTCAAACAAATCCATGGGGTAATCTGTAGACCGGACTTCATCTGGAATACATGCCTTCCAAGTTCTAATCTTATTGAATGTCTTTTCATGTTCATTGTACCGGCTTTCACAACAATAAACGCTTCTGTTACCAATCCCCTTAGGCCGGCCACGCTGATATCGAGTGAAAAACATAACAAAGCATTTCTCGAGAATCTCGTCCACCAAATGATCCCGGTACTGACCCGACTTGACTACTTCATTTTCAAAAAATAGCTTGTCGAAGCGGTGAACTGTCTGCTCAGGTCTGTAATACCAGCAAGCATTAATCCACTGCTGGCCATCAGCACTCTGCCAGATTCGAAACACCTGTCCAACCGTGGGCTTAGAAGGGTCATTCATATTGGTGATGTGGACCCAGTCACCAACATGATAAATCTCGCCATTATGCTCAATACTATCAAGAGGGAGTCGCGAAGTTTTGGAACTTGAGTCGGGATCTTGGTAAACAGAATCTGGCTTTGCTAACTCGTCTTGCGCAATCTTAATCATTGCTTGCTGCAAAGCAATAGTATCGTTATATATTTGTGTACCTTCAGGATTTAGCATCTTGGCATTGGAAAACATAATGTTCATATCAGCAAGAAATGACTCCACTGCTTGATATTTTCGTCGCTTGATATTTTTGCGAATAGTATCCAAAGCCATTGGCTGTTGGACTTCTTGATAATATTGAGGGTACAGCTTAGGATCAGGGAGTTTTTCAAACGCAGGGTAAAGCAATCTCATGGTCTCTGGTTCTTTGGTTTTGCGAACACCCCGCAAAATAGCCTTAATGCGATGTTCGTGAGGCTTGTCAACAGTGGGTGGTCTGCCTCGTTTCTTTCTCTTTTCCTCCAGGGCCTGCGGTGTTTCCAAAAGTTTTGAATCCTTTTTCTGACGTTTAGTTTGCTTCAAATGCCGTGGAGGACGCCCGCGTTTCCCTGTACGACGAACTACATGTCTGTCCTCTTCTTCCTCCTCCTCCTCTTCTTCCTCTTCCTCCTCCTCCTCCTCTTCTTCATCATCCTCACTATTCTCGCCATGCTCTTCCTCCTCCTCCTCTTCCTCTTCTTCAGCCTCAGACCCTTCAGGCAGAGGGCCTAAATCAGGATACTCTAAGTCTCCATCGGGGAAATTCCCTGTTGCCCTCAATTTTTCAATGCTTTCTTTCAAGTAGTTATCGACTATGATGGCATCATTGTAAATAACGCTATTCCTTCGATTGAAAACGCGAGCATTGTAAGTAATTTGGGCAATATCTTTGATGAACTTTTTCACGTTCGAATATCTGTTGTTATTCAGCGAAGTCTAAATTGTTAGCAAAAAGAAACCAAAAATAAATAAGATTCCATCAGAAATAATTTCTGTAATTATTACCTTAATTATAAACAACGAGACTGGTCTTTTGATAATCTTGTAGTAGGCAGTTAGCCGCCGTTCAGGTAGAGTCTGAAATACTTCCGAAACATCTCGATCACTGCAAAACGATTAATATCACAATAAAAATAAAAAAAAATCACAAAACAGCATACTCTGCATCTCTCAAATCGTAAATGCCTTCAAAAATGGGCCGTAGAATTTGAGTAGTGGCACTATCAACGCGTCCAGCCCCAAGAGGCTTATGGGGAGTATGGTGATGAGAAACACGTCTATCGCTGGGACTCTCTCCTTCGTCCCCTTCGTCGAGAAGATCCTCATCGTGATTCACATCATTATTATCGAGATCCTTGATATCTGGATTCGGTGTGTCTTGATTTCCTTCTGCTTTAATATCTTTACTTGGGCTCTCATTTGCAGTCCTGTTTCGCGTCAAACGCATCCTCGTAGGTGTGCGAAGTTCAGCGTCATTTGATGACGACATGGCGAATAGTACCTTGTAATAAAAGGGCTTGAGTTATATTCCTTAAACTTTGATACTGGGATTCGAAAGTGCTTCAAGGAAATTTCAAGTATTTCATTAATTTTTGGTGGTGGAAAGTTAGAACAAGGCAAGAGTTGAAAGCCAAAATTGTGCATAGGGTAAGGGTGACCCTGCCATATTATCAACGAACCTCAGAGGGAAAAAAATAATTGCGATTCGAGAATATTACAGATACTACAGGAAGTCTCTTCTCAGACATTTAAGATCTTAGTTTATGGTAAATCACCTGAAGTGTGCCTATAATGTCAAACGATCTTGCTTCATTTCAGGTTCAATTAGTCAATTCTAAAAGAATCTTAGCACTGGGTAAGTTGTGAAATCAATATCTGCCACTTTCTAACTAACAATTCTGAGTGGGTGCTGGTTTATCTGCATCTTCAGGATTGCCCACATTTCGTGGGTCTGGAGGATTATGGAGAAACTATGATGCAATGAAGTTGGCCACTCCTGATGCTTTTGTGGAGGATCCTTCTCTTGTCTGGCAGTTTTACTCCTACCGACGACATGCTGCTTTAGCAGCAAAGCCCAATAAAGGACATCTTGCTCTAGCAGAACTAGCTAGAAGAAACAAAAACTTTCTCACTCTCACACAAAATGTTGATGGTTTATCATCAAGAGCCAATCATCCTCCAGAGCAGTTGCTCTGTTTACATGGAGACTTGTTTACTGTAAGATGTACGTCGTTCTCATGCTCATATACCCAAGAACACAACTATGAAGATCCCTTAACCCCAGCACTAAGCTGTGATGAAAATTATATTCGGACCCCTACTGAGGATATTGAAGAGGAGTCTATGTCATCGTCTGCTGCCACAAACTCTGAATCATTTCGTAGTACTGCATTTTTTGGTGGTCCTATACCTCGATCCAAAAAGAAACATGATCATTCTCCCCTTACTAAGAACCAACAGAACGGTGGCAACAATAAGAGTCCACTAGGTACTCGACTAATTCCAATTGATCAACTTCCCACATGCCCTTCGTGTAGGGTTGGACTGCTTAGACCTGGCGTTGTTTGGTCAGGAGAATATTTACCATTTACTGTCATGAAAAAAGCTGACGATTTCATCTCGGATTCTCCGCCAGTGGATTTAATTTTAGTAATTGGAACTTCTGCCTCTGTTTGGCCAGCTGCTATCTATATTGAACAAGTTCAAATGAGAGGTGGTAAAGTCGCCGTATTTAACATTGATGTCGACGCTCGTTCAGGCACAGAAGACTGGGTATTTCAAGGGGATGCTGCAGACAGCTTGCCAATAGCTTTAGAACCTATCATAGGAAAACTTAAGCCTCCTAGGAGATATTAACATTTTAATTTATTAACATTTTCATTAATGACAATCTACTGAATGGATCTGGACTATACAAATCTTATTTTATATCGTTTTGATTTTTTGTTGGAGAATTTTAAGAATTGTCTAAAAGTGGATAGACTTGTCGTAGGTAGCCATAGCAGCTTCCTTGAAAGCCTCAGACAAAGTAGGATGAGCATGACAAGTGCGGGCAATGTCCTCAGAACTGGCACCGTATTCAATAGCTAAAACGGCTTCGGCAATCATCTCGCCAGCGTTGGGGCCAATGATGTGGACACCAAGAACACGGTCAGTCTCCTTGTCAGAAAGGAATTTAACAAATCCGTCAGTATCAAGATTAGTCTTAGCACGAGAGTTGGCCAAGAAGGGGAACTTGCCAATATTGTATGAAATACCAGCAGCCTTCAATTGCTCCTCGGATTGACCAACCCAAGCAACCTCAGGGTGGGTGTACATAACAGAGGGGATAGCACCATAGTTAACATGTCCGTGGCCGTTCTTAATGTATTCAACAGCGGCAATGCCTTCTTCCTCAGCCTTATGAGCAAGCATGGCACCAAAGGTGACGTCTCCAATAACTTTGATATGGGGTTTATTGGTACGGAATTCCTGGTCCATAATAACACGTCCCTTCTCGTCAACCTCTACACCAACATTTTCTAAACCTAAGCCAGTGGTGTAAGGACGACGTCCAACAGCAACAAGAAGAACATCTGCTTCCAGAGTTTCAGTCTTGCCATTCTTCACATTCTCAACTTCAATCTTGACAATATCACCCTCACGCTTAGCACTGAGTACCTTGGTACCAGTCTTGAACTTGAGTCCTTGCTTAGAAAGAATTTTTTGGGACTGCTTAGAGACTTCGCCATCCATACCAGCTCCAACGGCGTTCTGGAATTCGATAATGGAAACCTCAGATCCAAGTCGGGACCAAACAGAGCCCATCTCAAGACCAATAATACCACCACCAATAACGGCCAACCTCTTGGGGACCTCCTTGAGATCTAGAGCACCAGTTGAGGTGACAATTCGCTCTTCATCTACCTCAATTCCTGGGAAAGGTGTAGCTTCGGAACCAGTGGCAATGATAATATTCTTTGCCTTAAGAGTGACATTCTCACCACCCTCAATAGCATCAACCTTAATTTCATGTTCATTGATGAAGCTACCAGCGCCCTTGAAGTAGTCGACCTTGTTTTGCTTGAAAAGAATCTCAATACCCTTAGTAAGGCCATTAACAGAGTCCTGCTTGGCCTTTTGAAGCTGATCGATATTGACTTTAACATCTGAAACCTCGATACCTCTGCTCTTGGTGTCATGTAGGATTTGGTGATAAAGATGAGTGCTGTTAAGCAGGGCCTTGGAAGGAATGCATCCAACATTCAAGCAAGTGCCACCAAGGGATCCTCTCTTCTCCACACAAGCGGTCTTGAAGCCGAGCTGGGCAGCCTTAATGGCAGCAACATAACCACCTGGGCCACCACCGATAACAACAACGTCGTGTTCAGTAGCTATATAATTGTTAGTATTATTCCTTTGTATCATAACAGTTAGAGTTTGAGTTCCATTAACCGAGATTTTCAGCATTGACGGGGTTTTCACCGAGATTACCGTCCAGAGCCAGTAGTATGGAAGTATGGAGGTGGGGGCATAGAGGGGAAAAAATCACTTCGGGAGAAATTTGAGTGACAAATCAGAAGGAAGCAGTTACCCGTGCCACCACCACGATTTGCCCTCCCTCCTCCGTCACACGGAACCCCACAGCAGACAAAAAACAGCCAAGGCTGAACGAGAACGGAGCCAAAATGATCAAAGGAAGGTCTCGAGAAGCAATTCAGAAGACAGGAAAATAAGAAACCCAGGAAACCCTTCGAGGAAGGCGAATTGAAACACTGAGCAGCTTTCCACTCTGCCAACAGCGCCAACGATAAAGAAAACAAACCAAAACTTACCTTCAGATGCGAGTCCACGAACAAAATGTGTGGCATTGACAGTTAGACGGGCAGAAGCTACAGCGCGACTTGGTCGCAACGAAGCGCGGAAAACATTAGATCTCAACATTATGAAATGGATAAAGTTGAAGGAGAAACAGTATGAAATGGAATGAAATGAAATAAAGTTAAAAGAAAGGAAAAGAACAGAAATTTTACGGGAGAGAAAAAATAAAAAATAGATGTAGTGGGTTGCGGTGTTTTACGTGGGTTGGGGCAATTATGTCTACAATTAGCGAGACACAGAGCATCACGATGATAGAAGTTTCTAATTATGATGACTATACATTATTTCAAATACAATTTTAAATTAGTAATTACAAATAGTCAGAAGCCCTGGCCCGACGCTTGCCATCTTCTTCGTGGCGACTTGATGCTGGGAAGGAGTCTGGTTGGTCTTCCCGATTGTGATTGTCAGCATTTACTTTCTCCCCAGTTGATTCTTGAGTGGATGAAGTAGTATTGGCTGTTCGTCTTTTCTTTTGCATCATTGAAGCTTCTTCCCAGTTTCGGGGTCGCATAGGAGGCGGTGAGTAATGCTCACGTTTTTCTAGTTCCGGCGAAGAATTGCGCCTTATAGCAGCAGGAGGAGATTGTGAAAATTGCCGAGGTTTCCAGCTGATCTTGGATTGAGCTTGTTTTCTGGGAGGAGACCTGGATAGCTTTCTTTTTCTATTTGATTGACGTCTAAACGAAATAGCTGAAGAAGAGCGCGATGGCGGGGTTTGGGAGCGGGAGGGAGACTGGGAATGAGAATGGGAACGTGCGTATTTTGAGCGTGGAGGTGGGGTACGAGACCGAGAGCGAAAGGAAGATGATGAAATTGAGCGGGATGGAGGGCGTGACAATGGAGTGCGAGATCTAGATGTGCGAGAGCGAGGGGTCCGAGATCTAGGCGTCCGAGACCTAGAATCGCTGGGAGAACGACTGTAAGGAGACCGGGATCTGTTTGGGGACCGTGAGTAAGAATAAGAAGAAGAGTAAGAAAGAGATCGATTTCTTCTAGACATCATTCTGCCTTGAATAAGTCGCCCAGGTCGTGGTTTCCCGTTCGTAGTGTCTTGAGAAGGGTTGCGTTGAGGAGATAGACTATAACTTCGAGCCCGAGCAGAGCTCACTGAGCGGGAATATGATCGGTCAGAATAAGGAGACCGCGATCTAGATGGGGACCTAGAATATGAACCTGAACGAGATCTTGAATATGAACCTGAACGAGACCGAGCTGAGCCTGTAAATGAAGAGCGACTAGATTCACTTCCAGACATGGAAACTGGAGAATGATCGCGAGCTGGTGATAGAGGAGGTATCTTTTGCAAATACTCACGCATGCCCTCAGTAAGTACACCCAGGCCGATAGCTGTAAAGTAATTAATTGAAAATCGAGTATCAACAGGCGCACCCTTCGGAAACATATTGACAAGATATTCTGCCATGTACTCTTCTTTAAATCGAGTGGTCATTTCTTGAAGTCCCATTTCCTGTCTCATTTCTTGAAATAGAATTTTAATAAAAATTCGAGAGGAAGAAGTGGAGTTTTCTTCCGTCATATGAACACATTCAAAAACCTCCCAGCCTAAAGCATCGCTAGCAAGCACGTAGCCAAACAAAGTCGCAATATTTCTTATTTGGTTCGTTTCATATCTGTGAATAACACTATAGTAATGCTTGAAGGCCATACTAAAAAGAATCCTCCAAAAGCTTGACTTTAGGCAGAACCGTACAGCAACACCGCCGTAAGTCTTGTTGTAGATTTTTTCTTGAGAACAACATTCAACAATCATATTCACAATTTCGATTTCTTGACCCTCAGGGACTGAAATCCGGAACAATTTATGGGCAGCTTCATCAACAGACATGGACGACATAATGGTCAAATAAATTGTTTTTCTTAGACTGACTAGTTCAACATTTGTCATATCTTTTATTGCCATGGGCTTATCATCAGGTTTTCCAGAGCTAGGTGGTGGCTGATCATCGCCTTCATCTTCACTCACAGAATCTTCACTATCACTTCTTTCTCCATCTTCGCTTTCGTCGTCCCCTAAAATTTCGGTCTTGATCTGGGCGTATTTGGCTTCATTCTCGGAAAATTCAGGATCAAATTTGAATACATTAAGGGTGTCTTGCACTTTGAGTTCATCATCCAAACCGATCATGTGAGTGATCTGGTCTTCTTCTTCCACTAAATCCAAATCGTGAGGGATAATCTCATTATCTTTGAATTCATCTTTTCTAACTTGAAAAAGAACTTCAATCATGTACTGTGTTCGCTTTTCAAGGGCTCCCTCATGTAATATGGCTCTAAACCGCTCAAAAACGCCATTGCTACCAGCTTTGCTTGCCTCTGCAAGATATCCACCAACTTCTTTAGTGAAAGCGACAGCAATCTCAACCGAGTCATCAGTAGGATTACCCAGAAGCAAAAAAAGAAGTTCTAATGCCACAATTTCATGTGCAACTTGATGGTTACATAAATGAGCAAGGAAAATGGCACTGCTAAGACAAGCTTGTTTGTTATTTCGTTTGAACGAACGCCTGAATTGAATAATTAAACGTGTAACTAATAATTCGCCAATTTGAGGAAGTTTCGAGTTAATTACAGCAACTAGTGCTGCATATACGGGAGTAAATGGCTGGGCAAGAGCTTGAGCTTTCATGATACTTCGGCAAAATATACCTCTTCCACGAATTAGGTTACATGAAAAGATTTCTTGAACAATATCTTTCAGATTAACGTAGTTCACCTTGTTAATAAGACTGTTAATGACTTTGCGCAAAGTTTCCCAAGCTGCACGTTGTTGTTCTTTCGGATCTTTGGTAAGATTCAACTGTGCTTCTAATGCTCGAAGCTTGGCAGGAGGAACATATCTTCCACCAGATCTAAGATCTTTAAGACGTTGATATTCTTCTGCAGGATCGAGTGGTTTTCGTTCTGGTTCTTTGCCCCTTGCCTCTAGTTCGCGTCCACGCGCTTGTCGAATTCGTTCTCGTCCTCTCTCGTGATCTTGGTCAAAATTCTGAGGCCGCCAATTATTGCGACGAAAGGGTGGTATACGCCCACGAGGGGGTGGTGATCGTGAAGATTCAAAATTTCTTCGTCTATCTGGATTTTCTTTTAGTTGACCAAGAGGTGGCGTAGATGTGTTTGGCGCGTCGTTCTTGTCTGATTTTAGAATCTCGAGATCACTAGGGACATCCTGACCAGTCGGGTCCTCAGATTCCAGGGCTTTTACAGAAACTGGATGTAACTTTGCTAAAGGCTCTGTAGAAGAAGACGCCAGGGAATCTACAGTGTCTGCCATGTTTTCCAGTCTTTAGTGATGATAGTTGTGGTAAAGGAAAATGTCAGGTTCCAATTTGAAATTTTTTTAAAATAATAGATCACGTGATTCAACAATCTGAGTAACAAAAGTGATTTCTGTTAATTTCGTCAGGACTAGGTTGACAAGGTGAGAACTACAAAAGGATTAGAAGGCGAGTCTGCCGGAAGAAGAAGTGTTGGAGAAAAAACCAAAGTCATTGAAAAGTGCTGAAGTTTACTGAAGTAGGTATCAATACGTTTCTGAAATGGTGGTTACAACTACGACTTGCGAACAAAAACCATGGAGAGCAGTGATAGTCGAATTTGAACACAAATAAAGATCTTTGACCATATCAAACTATAGGAAACCTAGGTAAACGATTTGAAATGAATCTCAATTTGCTCTTAGAATCAAAATTTCAATTCCATTGTAAACTTTAGCTCAGAAATTTGCTTGCTTTATTTAAATTTTAGCTCTCAGGGTCATCTCTTCGCCTTCCCATGAAATGTCATGGGCAGGTGAGCTGGAAAACTTCCCCACAAAATCAAGCCACCCACCACCAATAGAAGGAAAAAAAAATAAAAATAAAAACAAAAAATATTAATATCTTTCACAAGGTTCATTCCTTCCTCTTTTTCCAACCTTTAAGACTTTTATCATTCCTATGCCCTCTTGCAGCACTTAATTCCTCGCCTTCAACTAATTAGACCTTATTGCTACGTTTGCTACGTTTGCCAGTTTAAATTTTTGGTTTTAAAAAGTCACCCTTCAAAGCTCAAATCTTGTTGAGACGTTAATTTCAGTGCTCCAGCGATTAACATCAACGCCATGCTTTTCACGTCAACGCTTGTCCTCGTAGAGGGTATGAACAGCTCAACTATAGCCTCGACGTATAGAGATCTTATTTACATGTCTCTTTATAATACAATGAGCTACGGAACTCTAGATATAATGGTTATGAAATGTCAGAATAACATTCAAGCAGTGCAAAGAGTTGTCAGCTCGTTTTATGAGCTGGCCCGTATAGAGGCAACAAAAGCAAATCGAACAAAAGTCAGAGTTCGAGTATTGCTAGATGGTCAGAACATTGAGCTAGGAAGAAAACAGAACTGGGAGGTAATTACCGCCGGAAAATATGGTGAGTAATATAGAAGATGAAATATTTTAATTATTTGACGAGATCCCTAACTTTAGGTTGCAGAGGAGGACCTTTTAAACGAATTTCGTGATCTAGTTCCAGAAAATTCAAGAATCTTGGGTTTGCCTGTGGTTATTATCAAGATGGCGGAGATCCAAAACAGACCAGAGCCTGAGTTCTATGATGAAGAGAATGATTCATCACCAGAAAATCCCCAAGGAAAGCCTAGTGCAGGTGAATGGGAGCATGATGTTGTGGCAGGTGAGATTTTGATTCTTTATTTTATAATAGGATATTACTATACTAACGACCTCCAGTGGGTGGAACTTTTGACCATATACATGATGGGCACAAATTGTTGTTAACTATTGCGGGATTTCTGGCCAAAGAGAAACTAATCGTGGGAATTACGGGAAGCGAGCTGCTGGTTCATAAAAAGTATGCCGAGGTCATGGAATCATATATGATACGACGAAATAATGTTGAGGAGTTCATATCGTATCTTTTCCCACCTTTAGAAATTGAGCCCTACATGCTCCACGATGTAGCAGGCCCAACAGGCTCCATTGAAGATATCGATGCTCTAGTATTGAGTCAGGAAACAAGAGCAGGTGGAGCTGCTGTCAATAAATTACGAGTGGAGAAGAATTGGCACCCTCTAGTTATTTATGAGGTGGACGTGATTGGTTGTACGACTGGTAATGCTACAAATAATTGGGCTGACAAACTCAGCAGTACAGAGCTAAGAAGACTGGAATTTGAACGCTTGAAAATTTCTGGAACTCAAAGTGGTGCCCGTACTCCAGCAGAAACTTAACTTTTGTTTTTAATAAAATGGTTGCTTTAATAATTATAATTTAAGAACAGAAAAAAAACAATTAAATAAGGCATGAAGTGTAAGTCAGATGGAAGATTTTGAATTTAGATCGTCAATGACGTCGGAAGTAATGTTGACACCCCATTCGACCTTTTCGCGCTGAGCAGAATTAGTTATAGCAGAAGACTTGAGGACTTTCTTTTGGAAATACTTAATCTTCTTCATGAGATTATGAGAGTCCTCAGATGAACTAGCAGTCTTAATTATCAACTGAACCAATCCCTTCTCATCAATCTTCTGTTTTTGAAACATAGAATCACCAAAACTCATTTTCTTTCGAGTGTTGCTTTGAGAAGATTGCTTGCGTGCCAGCTGAGTATAAAGTGTAATGAAAAACAGCTCCAGGAAAATTGTAGTTTCAGACGAAGGTGATACAAAATTAGCAGTTTTGAGAATACTAAGCGATGTAATGCCTTCAGCTGTGAGCGAAGCATATAAACGAGCCATATGCACGGTCTTGCGTAGTTTTTGTTCATCCGTAAGTTCATCATCCATAATATCTCCCCGACGCTTCAGTTTTTCCATTTTTTCTTCGGGGTCCAGGTCTGATTGGTCCTCATCATCATAATCACGAACTCCACCCTCCAGATCAGCCAAAAAGTCCCACAAAGCAAATTGGAATGTTTTTCTAATACTGCGTTGAGCACATAGTCGCGTAGCCACTACTGAATAAAACGGATTGTATACCTCTTCGTTGCAGCAACAATGTAAAATGACTCTGGGTATTTCTCGTTCTTGCTTGCTCTTTAGTTTCAACCGTTGCAACCGATCACAAGCATCCACATAGTCTTCACTACTCATTAAAGCAATAAAAACAGCACGCCTTACATCAGTATTCATTCTCTGTTGGCGAGCTAGTTCCATCCAGTCAGGCTCTGCATTTTCTAAAATGTCATCCATGGCTTCATGATCAATGTCTGCTTCTTCAATATTCCCGTTAATCAGACTCTTGTTGCCATCAGACCCAGAGTTATTTCTCCATGCAGATCCCACAAGCCACCATTTTCCTCGAGTCTCAACATTGCGAATATCATCTAATGACACACGCAACGGTTCACTCATTTTGCCCTGAATGGTACCTAAAAATTTTTTCATGCGAGTTTTTGCAGCGCTTGTAGTTTCAGATACAGCAGCGGCAGCCCGTTTCTGTCGGTTATTTTTCAGTTCTGAGATGGTCTCAACCAAAAACTTGGTTCTAGTGTTAATTGATCCTGGATCGGCATTAGAAACAGATACTTGAAGCTGGTAAATGATTTCCTTGAGGACAGCAGGATCATCTGACCGAAGTTGTGAGCCAGATGCTCGAACTAGTTTGAGTAAAAGTTCAGTTTTGGCTTCATCAATATCCCCATCTAAAAACATGCGAATTAAATCATAAATAAGGCCACAAGATACAAACTGAAAGGAGTACAACTCAGCAAGCAACGAAAGCAAGTTGTTTGCTTCTTTACCAAATGATTTTTTGTTGGACTCCATGGCCTGTTTGTAATACTTGTCGAATGCTTCTACCAGAGATTGCAGAAAGTGTGCACCAAATTCCAAGCCACTGGTGCGATATAAAGCCGTTACTAATGCAGCGTGTACCATTAAAAAAGTATCTAGTAACGTGCCTTGTAGTGCTGTACTATCAATGACTATAGATGAGATGATTGAGGTGAGATGGTGGCGCGGATAATTCATATAAAGGCGATCTAACTCTTGAACAATGGATGCAATATTAGCTTCAGTGAGTCTATTAAAAAGACCTTTTACAAGGCGACGTAATTTCACAAGTTCTTCAGAGTCGTCATCGCCGCTAGCAGCTTCCAGTCGTCGACGAACAGAGGGGGGTACATACTTGCCAGTAGAGACAGGTGCCACATATGGGTTCTCTTTCACAGGTACATCCTCTTCACTACTCTCGTCATCATCTTCATCATCTTCATCATCTTCATCATCTTCCTCGCTGTCATTAACATTATCAACATCATCTGCCTGGCTTTCATCTTCCCCTTCATTGTCCATGCTGATATCAGAGTCAAAGTCATCAGAGTTTAATTCATCATCAGATGAAAATGGTAATCCTTCTAGAGGTATGTCTTCGTCTATACTTTCGTCTATTTCCCCGTCCTCATTATTTTCTCCAACTAAATTTGGAACTTCATCATCACTGTTCTCATCAAGGTTATCATACCCAGAGCCAAAGTCTAAATCTAAACCATCCAATAGGTCGTCTAGCCCATCATCTTCCTCGCCCTCTGATTTGGGCATTTTACTATGTTTGTCTTTCATACCGAGCATTCTAGTATAATATTCAATATCGTCTTCATCTTTTTTCATTAATCGCTTCTCTTCTGGAGTAAGTACAACTTTGGTTTTCTTCTTGTTAGAAGTGTCCAACGATCCGATAGTTCCGTTGCTTTCCTTAGCCTTAATTAAATCTGCAAGGCTACTTTTTACTGGTAGAAATCCTTTTTTCTTGAAGGACTCTTGAACGAGAGACTTTTTAGCTTTGGCAGCCCTCAATAATGCCATTGTTTCTTCAACTGTTTCAGGTTCTTTGCCTTTGCCTTTGTCTTTGGGTTTTTTTGCTGCTTTAGCTACTTTGGCGGCTTTAAGTGCTTCCATAGTTTCTTCCACAGTATCAGGCTCTTTTCCTTTAGCTTTTTTGTTTGCCTTAGCAGCTTTGAGTGCTGCCATAGTCTCTTCAACTGTCTTTGGCTGATTGTCTTTTGTGTTTTTATTTGCCTTGGCCGCTTTAAGTGCTGCCATAGTCTCTTCCACAGTTTCAGGCTCTTTTCCTTTAGCTTTTTTGTTTGCTTTAGCAGCTTTAAGTGCTGCCATAGTCTCTTCAACAGATTTTGGCTGACCTTGGCCTATTTTTGACAATTTGGATTTGTCATTTTTCTTCTCTTTCATTGCTTTAAGAGCAGCCCAAGTATCTTCTACCGTCTGACCGTTCGAGTCTTGGCCGTCATCTTCAGAGCCAAAACCATTAAAGTCATCTTCATCAAAATCATCATCGTCCTCTAAGTCAAACTCATCTTGTAAATCAAAGGAGGATAAACCAGATTCATTGAGTTGTTGGATTTTTGCAGATCCGGTTCTGTGTCCTGGAGCCATCTCCGCATCGAAATCAAATACTTCGGAATTCGCAAATGAAACCGCTTTTTTAAAATTTTCCTTTGATTTTTCTTTCGTTCTTGTCGACTTGAGACTACTGTTACTTTTAGATGTCTCTTGATTTGGTTTTGGGTGTTCCTCAGTATGGACCCTTCTCATCTTCTTTGATTTGCGTTCCTCTTTCCGCTTTTCTTTTCTACTCACAGTAGAGTCATTTCGCTTTCTCTTGAAATTGCTTGATGTAGAGTGAAATCGACTATCATCACCATCATTTTTCTCTATATTCTGTTAGCTAAATTAACTTAAATAAATCTATTAATAAATACAGGTGAACTTGGAGGATTGGGTATTACACACCTGATTTGGATGCAAGTTCATCGAGAATTTGTCCAGGTAACTGGATACTTTTCTTTTTGCCGTCCTTTCGCATCTTTAAGACCTTACTGTTGATTTTTAGTCAAGATCATGGATGTGCTGCTGGTGCTGTTTCGGAAAAGATTTATGAAATAATTCCATTAGGGAAGAAAAAAGGTTCAATATAACGGACCAAATCAAAAAAATGAAAATTTTAGACCCAGTCATGTGATATGCGGCTGTTATTTATATGAAATTATCAAAAACATTAAACTCAGGGGAAGAAAAATATTGAATTTTTATTCCAAACACATTCGTAGACCATAAAGATTTATAAAGATTTAAGAAATTTTAAGAAGAAAGGTAAGTGGCTAATGTGGCAGATTATCGTCAGCTCACCTAAGGCTTTTAGACCTTTGCCAGATATGTTCATATTTAATCAAAATACTATACATTCCCAGGTCTCAGATGAAGTTTCTGCACCACGGAATTGGATCAAACGGGATCAAATTGGAGCAACTTGGAGCAACTTGGACATGAAGAACTTGAAACAGATCTGTAACGACAGTTGGAACAGAAAAGCCGAAATCTGCTACCGAAATGGTTTTAGTACCAAAAAGGTGGCCAAACTAAGCTGTTTATCATTCCGTAAGGGGTAAATGGAAAAGGAAACTCAGAACCACCATGGTTGGGCTGGGTCTTTCTTAGAGCGAACAACCTGGTCCATCTACTCCTGTAGCACGAACAAGGATTCAATAAAATTGGATGGGTTTTAATCGCAAGTATGCAGCATCTCCACTAGACCTTCAAACGGGTCCTCAGACAGACTTTAACGATTTTCTTAAACCGTGGCAACGAGCGTACTTCACCGCCAAACCTGTTCCTGATTAACAATTCAGGATCGCAAAGTTTCATATGCTTAGTTTATTATTGGTCATCATTAATAAGCATTCTTGGACACGGAATCTTTTTTATCGGCTGCTGCCTCTAACTTTTGTAACTGAAAAAAAAAAGTTAAGAAAAAATTTAAAACCTCTAACGTTTTATATATTTTGGCAGAAACATCCTGTAGACGTTCTTTTATACATCTTCAGACGTTATTCGCCTTTATCTCTTATTTTCCTGTTATATTTTTCGCTATATTCTGGGTTTGTCCTTGCTGCAACTTTGGTTTATTCAGCTTCACCAATTCATTCGTTTGTACAGCCATCTTTAGGACCTTGACCCTTTTTCTCCACGTCAACTTACTTCGATTATATCTTACTCACGGCTTTCTCTTCTCTCCTCTTTTTTTCTTAAGTCCTGTATAATTATATGTGCTGAATTTGCAGTCATATTAAATCTTAAATATAGTTCAGAATGTCTTCAAGTTTTGGCCCTGGAGGAATGCCTAGAGCGCGTCATCAGATGTTTGACGATATGCTAATCCCAGAGGATGCTGTCATTCCTTCGAAACCCTCAAAGTATACTCCGAACTATGGCTCTAATTATAATCAGCCTGGACCAGGTTCTCCTCCTCCTATGCCATATAACCAAGGCAACCAAGGCCTGCAGTATCCTCAGCAGCAGAATTTCCGCTCCTCTGCTGGAAGCTTGAATAGTATTCCAACTCGCCCAACTTCCAGCAATGCTTCTTATGGCCCCAATAAAAGTTCTGGAGGCTCCCTAACTCAGGGTGGCATTTCTGGAAACAGTTCTAAATCTTCACTTTTCAGTGGCTGGAAAAAGAAGCAACCGGCCCAACCGGACTTTGACGAAGATGAAGGCGAAAATGTTGCTGAATATGGCCCAAATGTTACTTATAGTAATGATACAGGTCCCGATATTTCTATGAATCAGCTTGCAGGTCTACGAGATAGAGATCGATATCCCTCACTTGCGAATGATCCTAGTTCGGCAGCAAGCAATACATCCGGGCGAACTATGTCACTTAGAAGCATGTCAAACTTTGACACAACACCAATCATACCCACTTTTAGTACCACCAACGAAGGAAAACATGCCAACCAACAATACCGAAAAAACCTGTCTAATTCTCATAAGCAATTGCTTCGAACTTCTGGAGGTGCATATCCACCTCCTCAAGCGGGCTATGGTAATATGAGACCTCCTGGAGGTCGAAATTCTCCTTCATTCATGTACAATAATGGTCCTCAGCAACCTTCCTTCAATGCCAGCAATGGAGGCCCAATACCAATGGCTCCCCAAGATACACGTATGCGTTCAATGACTCTTTTAGGGCCCTCCCCGAATTTCAATCCTCATGGCCCCAATGCCCCCACTGGTCCCAATGGTTTCAGTGGCCCGAATAGCTATAATGGTCCTGATAGATTTAATGGTCCTAATGGCTCTAACATGCCTCCTTCAGGCCGCGCCATGTCTATGGGTGGTTATCCGCGAGGACCTCCATTAATGAATTCAGGACCTTCAGGCCCCCAGCGACCTCCCATTCGACAATCACTTCCTACACCTATGCTCACTCAGGCTCCCCATCCAATGCGAACTTCTCTTCCCCCTGTTCCTGTTGGTAACTCCGCGTCTCAGAACTATCCTCCAAGATCACGAAGCAGCAGTAAGTCCAGTCCTCCTAGTTCCGCTGTCAATAGCATGTCACGTCCCAATTCCTCTCAGACCTTTTCTGCTGCGTCTTCACCTGAAAATGCCCCTAAACCCATTTCAACAGCTTTTTCCATGCCTGAACCGTCTATTGTAAAGCAACGAAGTCCCTCGCCATCATCTGTTTATGAAGAAGACGATCCACTTTCGAATAAGAATCCAAAGATTACTCCCTCTGTTTCTCCGATGTTTATTTCTGATGCACGAAAAGAAGTTGCCGGACCTGCAGTACTTGAGAGATCCACAACTTCTATTTCATCTCACTCACCAGCAATTCCTGCACAAAACGTTGTACCCTCCCAAAAAGACATGGTCATCGATACTGCAACTACTCCGACCCAGGTATCTACTAGTAACACTACTAGAATTTCCCCTGATACAGTAAAGCTTATTGAAGACCTTAAGAGTAGAAACATCTCTCTGCTAAATGAGGTGCGGATGGTTACCAGTGAACTTACCGATTCGATACGCCGTGAATTGGGATTATCGGAAAGTCAAGAAATAGAAACCCCTTCACAAGATGGCAAAAATTTGGAGCAATTAACTATGAATCATCGTGAAAGAGCATTACTGGTACTTAGCCTACAAACTAATTATGACATGGAGCGTAGACAGCGTCTAGTTGCCGAAGACCAGTTATGTGCTATATCCAACGATGTCTCATTAAAACCATTGTATGCTGCAGCACATTTAGAATCACGTCTAGCATCGACAGAACACAAGTTACTCAACTCAAACTTTAAAAACGAAATGTTGCAAAAAGAATTAGATGAAGTTAAAGAAAGTCATCATGCTTTGGAAGAAGAAACAGAGAAGTTGAAAAATAGCACATTACCTGAGCTCAAGTCTCATGTGGAAGATTTGGAGCTTTTGACTACGACTGGAAATCCTGTTGAACTTTTGAAGCAAATTGATGAGCTCAAAGTTGAAAATAAGAAACTCACTAGTGCTATGGAACAAAAATCAAATACGGGACCAACTGGCGAGAAGATGAAAGCTATTGAATCTCAAAGAGATGCTCTTCGTGAAGCTCTTCGATCGCTGCGCGAGAGAAAAGACCATGAAATCAGGCAGTCCTCTGAACGAATTCGTCAACTGGAGGCGAAGCTAGAGAAAGAGCGTGTCATTAATGCTCAAATGCAACGCAAGGTGGTTCAAGTTCTTCGCACCGCTTCAAACACGAATTCTCCCACAACACCTTCTCATGATAGTTATGATACATCTACGGGTAGAAATATGAATGGAGTGTCTGGTCCATTATCTTCTCCTCATGCTGACTCTTTTAACCTTGTATTGCCTAAACGCAAAGTGTATCATAACTCACAGTTGAGTAATTCAAATAATGATGCACATCCTGGGAGCGTTTCTTCTGTTACATCTAACAGTACTAGGAGTATATCTCCAGCACATTTACAATCTCGAGCTACTTCGCCGTCTCCTGTCTTGTTTGACATTTCTTCTGACCCATCTTGGACTGGCCCTCAGCATGAAATGCCTTCTACTAAATTCACGCACAACCCGAGTTCTTCTGTTGGTTCCATGTATAGTTACAAGGGTACACTGAGTCATGCTATTTCTTCATCGTCGCTGTCTCTGCCCAACGGCCGAAACGAACAAATTCCTTTATCATTAGGATCTGGCCATTAAACACTCTATTTTGAAGTCTTTTGTATTTTTATTCATTTGTTTATAATTCATTCACCTGTATTTCACTTAAGATGTACTTATTATTTATTTTTGTTTATCTCTAGCCGAAATTTGAGAAAATCTTAGTTATAATATAGTTAGCATTTCTACCGAAATTTTACTTTTTGTAGCAACATTTGACAGAAGGTTTTGTTATGATCTATGGCTGAAATTAATTTTTCTTTTAACGTAAAGGAATTTGTCGGGACAAATATATTCATATTTTCGGGAAGCTGTGAGGAGGTAGTGTATTGGAAAAGCACCACCAAATAAAAAGAATAAGAAAAATAAATCTTAGTAGCAAATTAAAGAAACAGAACTCATCCACGAATAAGCAGAGTAGCATAAGCATCGCCGCCATCACAATATTCACGTTTAATGGCAACCGCTTTATGATTTTTCCAACTGATTTATATTCATAAATCTGTTTGATAGAAGGACAGAGATCACTCTTCCTCAAAGAAAGAATACAAAAAATTGTTGCTGCTCCTATAAAATGGCCCCAGTGGAATCGCTTCAGGCAAAGCCTGCCACTACTATAACGCTAGGCCAATTTATCGAATACCACTTTTTCCACGCCATACTTTCATTTCTATATCTTCTTTTAACTATTCATACCTTCATTAAATATGAATATCATCGCATCAAAATCCGGTGGCTAAATATCAGTTACCATCATAATCGAACTCCAGAGCTCATAAGGCAGGACGCCATGTCACTCCGCAAACTGCCAAAGCATGTTGCAGTTGTTTTGAGACTGCGAGAAAATGAAGAAGGCGGAGGGTTAGATGGACTGCTAGATCAAACTGGTGAGCTAGCAGCTTGGTGTCTCGGGGCTGAAATCGCCGCACTAACTATTTATGAACGCACTGGAGTGTTAAAGAACCTACCAAAGAAAGATATTGAAAAGAGAATTGAAAAGAATCTGGAACGATATTTTGGTAATGCAGCCTTACCGAGTATAAAACTCAATATCCCTCCCTTGACTTCTTCATCCTCCTCATCTTCCTCTGATAAGGTTAATAATGGTAATACCAAAACTAGTTATCGAAAGAAGTCTACTGATTTGATCATCACATTGATTGCTGAAGAAGATGGTCGTCAGTCTATTGTTGACTTAACTCGTGCTTTAGGTGATCTAGCAGCTCAGAATCAGATCACTTCGAAGCATATCAGCATTTCAGCTATTAATAATGAACTGAAACAGATTGTGGTTGGTGAGCCTGATGTTGTTATCATTTTTGGCCCAACCATTGATTTGGATGGCTTTCCTCCTTGGCAGCTAAGACTTTCAGAAATTTTCCATATTGCTGATAATGATGAAGTTTCCTATGCTGTGTTCTTAAAAGGACTTGAAAGGTATGCAGGATGTAAAATTAATGTCGGACGATGAGCTAAAGTGTAATTGTATAATATTAATGGAATTTTATTCTCTTTTTTCTTACATCAAGACTGAATTGCCGTGGATTAAAAAAAGATTTATAGTGTATAAGTAGGTTATTTGCTATTACATTTTGAGAATTTAGAAATTTTATTTCATTTTAAATTTTAATATATTCTTTTCAGTTAAACTATATATTATAGACTACAGAGATTCACAAGCACATTAAGAAAAAATAGTTAAAAAAAATTGTATCGGACAAGTTATTTCAGAGGAAGAGGCTTACTCTTGAATACCCATGTACCTGTAGGACCGTCAAAAGACACGAATTCTTGATTGGGCATAGTTCTGAGTCTTTTCAAGTGAATAGCATAAAGGGGATGAGAGGGGTCCTTTACAGGCTCGTGTTTGTCTCGCGAAATTGCCCACACTCTTTCCAATGATATCTTGGTGTCGAGATTGAGGCCAGTACCAGGAGGAGGGAGTTTTACAGCATTTGGAATTTCTTGAGGGTACAATGCGCAACCACGAGGCATAAATACCACAATCTTATCAAAAATATTATCTGCCCAGTTGGTCATCTGAGAAAGGTCAACAGGGTCCAAAAATTCAATCATTCCACATTGCTTGCGACCAACTCGGAAGTTCTTTACTTCACGGAGTTCTCGAAGAGACATATGCTTAAGTTTCTCGTTACTGGGAGACATCCAGTATCCATTTTCATCCACAATATCTTCGTCAGCAGGAACCTCTACAAGGGGCTCAGGAATAACTGCAGAGTCTTGAGCCTTGGCTGGAGATTCTTTGACGGGAGTGCTAGCAACTGGTGAATGCGCCAATCCATTAGTTGAAGCAAAGGTTGACTTAGAGCCATTGGTAGGTGTTTTAGAAGGAGATTCTTGAGAACCATTTTGATTTCCTGCAAATCCATTTCCAGAAGGAGTAGGGGTCGAGGGAGCTGATCCAATGCTATTAGAAGAGACGTCACCTAAAAGTTTAGTTCCATTGGGCGTAGTATTCTCGTCATGGGAGTCTTCCTCAAAACTTTCATTAAATGAATTAGAAGATGCTCGCTTACGATCAATAATAAGACGACGAACACTTTGACGAGGTGAGAAGGCGTTAGAAGAAAGAATGATGTCATCCGCATGTGAACCGTACAATGAGTTATTAGAAGTAGCAGTGTTAGAGCCCCCAGATGTGCCAGCTGTAAGTAATTTAGTTTTGGGTACTACAGACTTAGCTGCAGTGCGCTGATGAGGAGAAAACAAAGGCTTAGGGGTCAGCTTATATGCAGAAACAGAAGAGTGTTTCTTTGGCCTAGCAAAGCTGTTAAGTGGAATGGCCAAAGGAAGAGGTTGCACAACGGGATTAGAAGTAACAGCAAACTCTGTAGAAAATAAAGGATTCGATCCATAAGGATTTTGATCTACCGAGGCAATCAAAGCGTTGTTCTGGGATTGGTTCATACCACCCTGCCCTTGACTAAAGAAGCTACCACCTCCAAGGGTATTTGAAGGCTGTTGTTGCTGCTGTGTGGCATTCTGGTTGTTTCCAAACAGGCCTCCAGTTGTCGTGGTGGTTGAACCTGAATTTCCAAATAACCCCTTTCCAGCTGTATTTCCAAAAAGACCTCCAGAAGTATTGTTGCTAGCAGCGGTATTAGAGTTACCAAAAAGGCCTCCACCAGTGGATCCGAATCCAGTAGTAGCAGGTTTAGCTCCAAAAGCATTAGTTGCCTGGTTATTGTTGTTTGCATTACCAAAAAGACCACCAGTACTGGGAGTCGTAGTTGTGTTTCCAAACAGACCTCCCGTAGTGTTAGTTGCAGGTTTTTGACCAAATAAACCACCAGAAGAAGGAGCATTAGTATTTGAGGTGGTGTTGTTTGATCCAAATCCGCTGCTACCTCCAAACAATCCCGTACCGCCAGTAGTGTTGGTTTGAGTAGTACCTGAATTTCCAAATAAACCACCAGTAGTGCCAGCAGGCTTACTACCAAATAACCCTCCAGTTGTTCCTGTGCTAGCATTGTTGTTATTTTGTCCAAAGATAGAAGTTGTCGCATTTGTATTAGTATTATTATTTGTAGCTCCAAACAACCCAGTTCCAGTATTTGTATTTTGACCAAACATGGACCCGCCTGTGTTAGACTGAGATTGGCCGAACGGTGAAGAAGTACTGCTTGTATTATTTGTACCAAATTTTGTTGCGCCAAAGCCACCAAAGGAAGTACCTGTGTTAGCAGTGTTTGTATTGGAAGACCCGAAAGCTGTCGTATTATTAGACTGTCCAAAAGGAGTTGTAGTGTTGTTGGTATTTCCACCAAATAATCCACCAGTAGAAGTATTATTGGTAGTGTTATTAGCACCAAAGGCATTGGTACCACTACCAAACGAAAACGGTTTAGCTTGAGTCGTAGTATTGGATTGACCAAAAGGAGATGAATTGGTGCCAGAATTGAAACTCGAGCCAAATGCACCACCTGTAGCAGGCTGGCCAAAGGATGTAGTAGGTTTTGCTCCAAAGGCAGAAGAGGTACTTCCAAATGCACCACCGCTAGAGCCAAAAGCTGTAGAGGTATTGTTGGTTTGTCCAAAGGGACTAGACGAGGTAGCTGAATTATTGTTAGTAGCACCAAAAGGAGTAGATCCAAACGTTCCAGTAGTGTTGTTGGAATTACCCCCAAAAGCACTCCCAAAACCGCCAGTTCCTGAGGTGGTGGAAGTGCCTCCAAACAGAGAAGATGGGGTAGATGACGCACCAAAACCTGTCGTTGTTCCAGTAGCATTGCCATATCGACGGTTCTGCTGATAATCTTGATACCTTAATTCTTCCAAAGATTGGCTCATATACTGAGGCATTGCAGTAATGGTTTGATAAGAAAGAACTTGACCACTAGAAGTACCAGGTGACAAGTCCTTCTCCGTGTGCGCTTCAAATGGAATGGTCGTTCCTTGTACTGGCTGATTCAAGGTAGTGGACGCACCAAACGTACTAGATGGAGATCCAAAGGATGGAGCAGTGTTAGATGTAGTTGTTCCAAACCCTCCAAAGGAAGAAGTAGGCTTGTTTTGTCCAAACATACTGCTGCCAGTGGTATTAGATGGGCCAAAAGTAGAGCCAGTGGTACCTGAAGGAGACCTAAATGATGAAAAAGAATTTCCTGAGCCAAAAGCGGAGCCCGAGCTATTCTGGCCAAATGCACCAGATGTGTTGTTATTAGCTGTTTGTCCAAACGGCGAACTTGTAGTTCCGGTACTCGAGCCAAAAGCATTACCAGATGTTTGCCCAAATGGCGATGAATTGTTGGTAGATCCAAAGGTTGAACCAAACCCGCCAGTATTGTTGCTCTGACCGAACATTTGAATGATCAACTCGCGTCTAATCTAGCAGAAAATAGATGGAAACTATGTGCTACCGGAAGTGTACTAAAATGTGTCTATGCTGGCTGAATTATCCTCGTAACAGTTGAGCACAGGTGGTCTATACAGATTTCGAAAGAGAGCAAAGAGAGGTTAAAAGTGAGACACCAAATTCAAAAACTGTTAAGAACTCAAGCAATTCTAAAATAGTACAATAATCCGGGCTGTTGTTTCAAATTTGTATGTTTTGAAGACAAGAAAGACCTTCGGAGGATGAGGTCGCGGTTGTATGGTTTTTGTGATGAAGACGTGAAAACTAAAAATTGAAAACTGAAAAAACTAAAATAAAAGTAGAGATATGTAGTAAGAAATATGAGAAAAAAATGTATTGCCACCAACAAATATTTCATGTCATGTGATACTACAAGGTAGGGTAATGTCTTGTCGATTCATCAAGAGTGTGTTACAAACTGCACCTATGTGAAAGCTTAGGGTGTCTGTCTGGCTGAAAAAGAGAGATGCTAGGAAGTCAATTTAATAGAATAAAAGGAACTGAAAATATACGAAATATTCAATTGCCAGTTTTTTTTAAGAGTCATTTGATTAAAAGTTTTGGTTCATGGCATTTGTCCCATGGTATTGACTACCCAACTGAGATATCAATTTTGTAAGATCTTAATATAACATACACAATCCTCTTTATATATTGTGCCAATAATAATCTTCAGAGTGAATATCAATAATGCACTCCGTCATCTCCGTCTGATATAACAAGGGTTGTAAGACAATGGCCTACTCAACCTGTTTAGGACTTCAGACTCAGAAAGGGTTATTTAATCTAACCCGACCGAATTTCGTGCTATAATGGTTAACGTCAAATCTTCTTGAAATGGCTCTGGAAATAATTGTAATTAGAGAAGCAATAGGCCTGAAGCCATCAATCTATTCTAATTTCACACCCTGAGGTTGTACTTCACTTTGTAAATTACTCTGTGTGTTCCGTATTGATACTAATGTTGGCCCATTAACTCAAGTTTAATAATTAGTTTACTATATGCCTTTGATCTAGCAGTAAGATAGGAGAAGATTAAGCATTTCTATGACACATAGAAATTAACACGTCCGTCGAAAAGATCAGCATCATTACTTAAATACATCAAAACGGGAGATATCAATAGGTACTAGTCCCTTTTTTCAGTAAGTCATTCTGGTAGTAACTATTCCTGTCTCCAAAGCACTATTTGGCTTTCATCGGTTCCTATTTTTTCTAATCCGTACTGCTAGTCTTGGTTATCTTTTGGTTGTATGACTCCAATTCTTGAGCTCGATTGGATTTATCTGACCTGGTCTGTTCGATATGCTGTTGTGTATTGTTTACGATTGCCGAAGTCTTTTCTTCCCATTGATCTAATATGCTGCAAATCTCATTTAATCTATCGGCATCAACATCCCGGCCCGCCACTCTAGCTACTTCAATTGTTTGATTTTGAGTATCCAGCTTAGCAGTAAGATTACCACTGTAAATTGTGTCAATAACCAGCGGTTCTAGTTCTTCGGCGCTCAAGTCTAATGCTTGTTGGATTTCTTGGTATGGAACAACATCTGAGCTTGCACATAGTGAAAGTAAGCTCAGTTGCTTGAGCTTGGTTGTTTGTGCCTCTGTTAAGTCGGGGAAGGTTTCATCCATTGAATTGTTAAGCATCTCTTTGTAGTCATTCCATCTTCCGTAAGTGAAAATTCGTAGAATATTGATCCAGGAACAAGCTTGGGCTGAAAGCTCAAGTGATGGCTGTCTAGTGTGAATAGGCTCATATATCTCGGCATATCCAAATATTTTCTTATTAGAAGTCGCCCGTTTAATAAGATCAATTATTATTGGACTAGATAAGTTGTTTTCAGTTGATTTGTATAGTGAAAGGATCTGTTCCATGGTGTTCGTACTTTCAAAAATATGAGAATAGATTGTGGTAGTGATAAAAGTCCCAAATCTGAAAAACAGTCCTGCCCAGCTTGGGTTATGCAAGTTCAAATTTCCCTCCACAATACTTTTTATGATAAAGTTCACAAGTAGAATACTATAATTTGAAGTATTAAAACAAACAAGAATAAGGTATATGTAAACTTTGACAAAAGAGTAGAATAAAAACACCTTGAATTTATAGAAATTAAAAAAATGTTATGTCTGGTTGAGCCTTTCTCTAATTAGATGAGAAGGGGCCTCACTGTAGACAATAATGGGTTTGGCTTTGGTTCGCCGCAGTCTGTCAGAGCTTATACTGGGCTTATTTCGTATAACAGAAGACTGTAATTTCAGTCGTAAAGTTGACTCTCGTAAGGAAGCTTCGGCATTGCTGAGTTTTCGCCCTGTACTATTTGCAAGGGCATGCCCAGATGAATGATTATCATGTTTACTGCTTTCATTTGCAGGTTTAGAACTTGAAATGCCACCACATTTCTCCAACTCAGCAGTCGAGTCTCCAGTCAAAGTCTGTTTATAAGAAACTTGCCAACGGATTGTAGACCTTGGGCCATCCTTTTCCTCTAGAGCAATCCATTCTGAAACCTTTCCTTCAGGGACATAGTCTACCAGCATTGGTTTACGTGAGTGGTCTTCCTCAGGAAAACAGTGATTATGAAGGGCTTCCCGTGCCCTCTGTGCCACAAATTCAGATGAAAATACTGCAAAACAGTGTGAACGGACACGATCAAACCATACAGTTCTAGGGACCTCTTGGGCGCATTCAGCTATGTGGTTAGAAAGTTCACGAATTACCAATGGCCGAGAAAGGTTCCATATATATAGGGCAGAAGTTTTAGGGTGGAGCGTTGGAGAGTCCATATCCAAATTCCCTAGAGTATGATGCTTCTTTCTCGTACTATCCAACGTAGCAGAGTCTTTTTGTAAGTCTAATTGGCCTCCCAAACTTTGCTCCGACCTCTTACGTTTTATTCCCATAACCGGGTTTAATTGTTGTGACTTCTTTTTATCCTCGGTTTGTAGTTTTTCATCTTTTGGCCTATCCTTTATCATCTCAGTATGTTCAGTTCCTACAACTTGTGAATTTATGTCTATACCACTTACTAACTCACTCTTTTCTTCTCTAGCCCCAGCACCTGACCATATCTTTGATATACCATCTTTCGCACTGGCAAGCACAGAATCTGTTAAAGGCATAATCTAAAATAGTAAAGAACACGGATAGTGTGTGTCTAATGAATAAAAGCTGAGAAGCTTCAAATGACTAAAGCCGACGAGACAGCTTTACATTTATAACCCTTACCCATGTAATTTTGATTGAAACACGTTGGAACTGATCCCTTAGCGAGGGCATATGGAACTCTTCAGGAAGAGTTACGATATTTTAAAATTAAAATGAGTCTCTACGGGCTTGATGACCAGACACAGCAATTGCTGCGTGAAGAAACTTTTAGGGTACGAGCAGTGATTCCCTGCCTTTTATATTAAAGTTCTTTAACAGTGAAATGAACAGGAACGGTTTTCTGCTAAGGAGTTTATCGAACAACTCAGTAAGGATCACACTGGATTGGCAAGTTCTACTGAAGGTATGAAGGAAAATCCTTTGAAATACTTAATGCTAATATAACTTTTGAAAGCTCTGGATCCTAAACCGTACATAAGAACGTTTGAAGCCGCGTTACAGCAACTCCAGCGAATTCAAACCAGTGTAACCCAGAAGGAACTTCAAGCTGCTCGAGAAGCTGAGAAGGCGGAAGTAGGTCACTGTCGAGAGGTTATCGGAATTTCTCAAAATTTTGGTGTAAGTTAATATTTAGGGTCTCACGATTGACTATTAACATTGAATAGGGCGTTCTTCGTAACTTCGGAACCCTGGATAACACAGTTGGAGACATCTACACGGCCACTTCTTCGCTCAATATTCATTTAGAGAAGCTTTCTGTTCAGCATGAGAAATCTGTGGAGTCTTCCTTTCTTATCAATTGTTACCTGGCGTTCTACCGAAAAGGAACATGTCTTGAACTAGAGAAGCTTTGGGAGGGAATGACTTTAGAGAGGCGAAGATGTGCCAATGTGACCAGACAACTCCAAACTTTGGCAAGAAAAATCGATAAGGTGCAACACGGTGATTTTGCAAGAGACGGGATTGACAAGTTTGCCGAAAAATTAGAAAGAGATCTACTGAATGATTTTGACAATGCATACCGTTCCGCCGATCTAGCAGCAATGAAAGATTCTGCTGATATTTTAACGGATTTTAATGGTGGAGGAAGTGTGATTCAAATGTTTGTCAATCAGCACGACTATTTTATTATTCAGGAAAAATTGGTGGACAGAAGTACACTCCAAAATGAAGATATGTGGGCCAAACTCAGTGATCCAGATGGGGACTCATTGGAGCTTGAGAATGCAATGCAGATTCTTGTTGACGAAATTAAACAAGTCATTGTCACTGAGATGGAGATTATCAAGAAAGTATTTCGAAATTCTGTAGCAATTCTCAAGGTCTTTTTGCAGCGAGTGTTCGCACAAAAGGTAAGAATTATATTGTGTATAAACTTCAATCCTCTAACTTTTGGCAGATTCAACAACAGGTAGAAGATTATTTAATGACTGCAGAAGAAAAGTCAAGTTTGGCATATATGCGATCACTTCATCTTTGCTATTCCAAGGTTGGAGCATTGACAAAGTCACTAAAAGAAGTCTTTGCTCTACAAAATATTGATGATGAAGGTGAGCTGGCTGCATTGTTGGATCAGAACTTTGCAGATATTTTTGTGCCTTACATTGAGAGTGGTAGATACTTTGAAGCTGAAGTCAAGAACCTTAACGAAATCATGAACTTCACTTTAACTAAATTTACAGAAATGCATTCTCACAAGCTCACTCGTGAGACATCAATTCTTAGCAGATTTACGTCTTCCTCATCCGAG
The DNA here is from genome assembly GCA_030570935.1 of Geotrichum klebahnii. Taxonomy (NCBI): domain Eukaryota; kingdom Fungi; phylum Ascomycota; class Dipodascomycetes; order Dipodascales; family Dipodascaceae; genus Geotrichum; species Geotrichum klebahnii. Next base: position 17,600 of record JAJLWW010000022.1, on the reverse strand, counting down.
CTTAATAAGGATGGTTCTAAAGACTCTTTGGGGCCATCTGGATCTATATCTGAGAAGGGTCAAGGACGTATTGGTCAGTTTATGAGGGCTGTGCGATTGGAACGAAGTAATTCACATCAGAAGCTTGCTATAGGGGGTGATGATGAAGACAATGAAGAAGTTGACCATGCTATTCGCCTAGAGCATATTCAAAAGATTTTAAGTTACGCTGCTGAGAGTATCAAACGTGACTTAGAATTAGCTGAATCATCGCAAATTCCAAACGATGCCAAAACCTTTTTGCATATGCTTCTGGATGGCCTAGGGCGAGATGTGGCCGAAATTTTACTTGACGAGGCAATTACCAACAGCAGTCAAGAAGCAAAACATGTGGATCTTTCCTTCCTGAAGGCTGTCCGTCAAGTTTCTGGGTTCATTTATTTAATTTCTTCCATGGTACATACTGTTATTGCACCAATGTTATCAAGCAACGCAGCTTTGAAAAACCATACTATCGAATCGCTGAATATTTACTTAAAACGCTGTGAAACCAAGATGAATACTATAACCCAGTCAGCCATCGACCTCTGTATTAATCGCCTATCATATTTACTGGCTAAGCAAAAGAAGAAAGACTATGCGCCTAAAAGTGACGATAGCCAAAACAACGTTTCCCAGACTTATACGTGCGTTGAAGTTTCAAATTTTCTTGCTACTATACATGCTTCAAGCAGTGCTGCTTTAGACGGTGAAAACTTAGAGGCATTCCTGACGGAAATTGGTAATGGATTTAAGGATCTTTTACTTGATCATTTCAAGCGGTACAATGTTAATAGCACAGGTGGCTTGATTGTTAGTAAAGACATCCAAGAGTACCAAGAAAGCATTGACAAGTGGTCAGTTCCTGAATTGTCTGAAACTTTCTCTATCCTTCACAATATTGGTAATCTGTTTACAGTTCAGTATGTATCCATTTTTTGTCGACTATTTTTGCTCGAAAGCAAACTTAATCTGCTAACGTTTTTTTTCTCTTAGATCTGAATCGATTCAATCTTTGATCCGGGGAAGCCATCTTTCTCAAGTCAAAACTTATGTTCTAAGAGAATATCTTCAGAGACGAGTTGATTATTTCACATCTGGAATCAACCAATTAGTAAGTTATTCACAATTAATTGAAAAATGCAAGAATCTAACAATTCACTAGATTTCTCCGACTATGATACCTGAACGTACCGTATCAATTCCCATCCCATTATATCCCATGATGTAACTGTTTAATTGCCGATATTTCTAATTTCTTGAATTTATTTTCCTTGATTTGTTCAATATATGCTCTAGATAAATTATGTACTGTATATGCAAAATATATGGTATTTTTTATAATTTCAATGTTTCAGAAACACTTAGGTCCAGTAAATGGTTTTTGACAATATCAGAAAGAATGTCATAGCGCATATCACAATAATTGCGACATCCTTCGCAATTAGTCCCCAATTGTTCTTGTTACGTATCATTTGTTTGGCTCTCCAGAGAGTATTATCATAAGGTCGTTTACGTCCACCAGCGGAATCTAACCTGAACGAAGATTTTTTCTTTGAATCATCTTCATCGCCAGCTTCCTCTGTTTCATAGGTAGGAAGCAAGGGTGCATGGCCAAGTGAAACCATGGGCGAAGATAGAATTAAATTGGAATGGGATGACGACTGGCGTTTAGAAAGGATGTCGCGAAGAAGAGGAGGAAATAAAGAAGGAAGAAAGTTTACAATCAGAATAACGGTCAATGAGAAAACAGCAAACAGCGCATAAAGAATAATGGCATAGAATGGGTTTGGCATATAGCAAAGCTTTGTTTGGAATGTTTTTTCTTGTTCTGAATTAGCCCTGCTAATATCATTGTGAAGAGATAATAACTGAATTGCTGGATGTGCTACACCCATTGCCATGGAAGCTGACTTAATGGTATACTCTTCAGCATTTTCCTGTAGTTTACTTCCATCGGTAAAATCAGTAGTAAAATTATGTTTGACGTAGCATGCGTCATGGTCATCGCCTGAAAATACTGCAGTCGGCCTCAAAGACTTTAGAATAAAGTCTGAAGTTTCTGGAGAAATCATGGTTTGATACTGGTGACCCCTTACAAAAGGCAGAGGTCGCTTTGATTCACGGTGTGGTCCACATGATAAAGAAGGGTCTCGGAATAAAGGAACATGTGTGAGAAGAATGCGTGGATATTTCTCAAAAGTTTCGCCTGACGTGTAGGAATCGATAAAATCTAAAGGAGGCTGGAAAATGGTAGAATTTTCCGTATTCATCATAGAAATTGTATCCAGTAATACAAGAGTGTGGTTTCCAATGATATGAGTTGAAGAAGGATCACCAAAGTACATGCCAAACCTTTGCCAGGCACTATACACTAGTGTATTTCCAAATCCAATATCGTGATTTCCTGGGAGACTCATGATAGTTTTCTTGTACGCTGGTTTTGTGTAAATTCTGTTCCATCGCTTGAATTCCTGCTTCCACTGGCGGTCTTCCCATTCTCGGCCACCGTCAAAAAGATCTCCTACAAAAGCATTTGCATCCGAGTCAAGAATTTCATTTATATATACCCAATTCCGTCGCAGATAAAGATCGGTCATGTACTCTGTAATTCCTTGCAATATCCAATTTCGTCCTGAATATGTGTGAGCATCAACAAGCTGAGGGTCCGTAATCAAGGCTACTCTTGCTGGCTGTTGTGCCTCGGTCCAATTCTCCCATTGATTCCAAGAACACTTTTGGATTGAATTGTAAGGGTATGTGCGTTCTCCGAACCAAATCAGTGTAAGCCATGCCAGACAGAATATATGAACATAGTTTATGCGATGGATAAGGTTTCCTAAAACGCCAAAAGCCCTCCTTGCCGCAGGAGTTTCTAGCAGTTCTGAGATTTTAGCAGTGACTTGGTTGGAAAATATTGATGGCGAAGAAGGGGTATTATAAGAAGAAGGAACATATAAAACTGAGCTGGAGGAAGGAGGTACGGCTGACGCAGAAGATGTTGGTCTTGACGATGCGCTGGCAGAAGAGAATGAAGAACTTGGAATTTGCAAATGAAGTTCTGGTCGGTCCAGAGCAAGCCCCCCTACAAGAGACCCTCTTCGAGATACTCTTGTGGTCTGAGGGTTGCGATATGCATAACCCGCCATATAATCTGAAATTTCCTATGATGAATAAGTAAAAAGGATCCTGCCTACTCGAGTAAACAGAACAATGCAAATTTCGCTGAGTTTATCTTCGCTTAAGAAATGCCCCTTTAGATTTGCTGACCAGCGCCGTTTCTGTTGAGGCACAAGTGAATCTTTGAGAGATTTTCCAGGAATTGATCTGACAAGAATAAGTATGATGGGAAGTGCAATTTATTTTTATTTTTAATTTTTCTTTATTTATGAATTTGCTTGGTGTTGGCACGATACCCATTATTCAGGGGAGACATATGGTCACGTGAAGATGTTGGAAATACGAAATAATATCGAGAGTCATCATCAGTCACTCATTTTGACGGGAGTGAAGAAAGAGAGCTTCCTTGAAATTCTGGTATCAGCGTGGTAATTTTGGATTCTGAAATGGTTGGTATTTGATGGTATTTCAGCTCTGACGCCGTTTTCATTTACGCCATTTGCCAGCTCTGGATGAAATAAATGTTCTTATTAGTATGACAAGTCTCAAAAAGCAAGCCTAGCCTTGTCATGAGTTGAAGTTCCAGTGAACTGTCTCCTACTAGCAGGACCTCTGAACTATTTCGAAACCAAGTTTTCAATATATCCTATTACCAAATGTTCCAAGTAAATCCGAAATATTGGTCCATAAAAAATAAACTGACCGTGAATTATCCTGGTGGTAGCCCTGGAATTGGCTGCGCAGCTGGATTTTTTAGAATTTTTAGGCCCCCACCTTTTCAGGTTCCAATGGTTCCAAGACCGGATAATTTATCCCTCTGATACGATACCAGTTCATTTCTATCATAGGCATTGAGCTGGATAAGAATATTTCAGTATCTATTGATTATTTTCATTATAATCTCCCTGCTTCACTGTAGTACGAATGGAAGAAACGTATGGCTGAGTTTTTCTCCGCTGCCGTGCGTGCGGCCAGATGGGAGTGATCGAATGGGGATCAGATGTTCATACCTTATTACATCTTATTACCCAATAATTTTGACTTCACTATCAGATTTTTTATTTAGTTCATTGTAGTTTATTTTTTCCTTCATCTTTTTTTTTATTATAAATTTTCGTTCTTTTTCGTTTTTTTTTTCATCTTCTTTTCTTAAAAATTTCTTTAATATCAGTTCCAGACCAGCTGTACTATCTTAACGTTTTACTCTAAGTACGTTGTATTGAATTTCTTTTTTGTATTTCGACGTTCTCTCTCCCCAGCTTTTTAGTGGTGGCCAATATAACTGGCTTCACCTAGGTCTACATGTCAGGTACGTAACATCGTTTTACTCTATTCTTTTTCCCTCGGTCTTTATAGCCAACCTTCTTTAGCACTTTTAATCTACAGTGTTTATTACCTGTCAATTACATCATTCTTTCAGCTTGGCCCAAATGCAGGTGCGGTGGTAAGTAACTTGAATAGAGGTCATTGAGCTAGAGACTGACGGCGATCGATAGACCGGCGGTAATTACCAAAGTTATGATCCTTCGGTTCGTATCATATCGAATTCCGATGATGATTTAAATGGGCTCAATCTGTGGGGGATATTGTACTTGCCCACCCTACCAGATGACATGTCTCGCTGCTTGGTACTTCCCAGTGTTCCAAGTGTTCCAGGTGGTGTACCTCAAATTCAAGATATTCCGGGAAATACTCCACTTATTGCAATAGCTCCTTACATCGATTCCGAGTGTGCAAAAGCCATTGCGGTTCAGGCTGAATCTGATAATGCTAGCTTTTTAATACTAGCCGATGATAAACGCCTCTCGAGCAGCTCTGTATTAGCAAAAAACAGTTCTGTTACAATACTGGGAGTCTCTAATTTAGCAGTAGAAAACAATTTGGCTCGTATGGCTCAGTATTTGTCAAATACAACCGTCACTATTCCTTCGAGCCCGATGAATAACACTATTTTGCGAGTTGGGGTGCAAGCTCGAATTGATACGTCGTCAGGACTCCCCCAATTTTGGATATTTATTCTTGCAGCTTTGGCAGCTTTAGCAGGTGTCACTATTGCCACTTCTCTTTTGATGAATTATATTCAGCTTCGTCGTAGACGCAATCTCCGTCGTCGCATTATGAATGGTGAAGTTAGTTTGGAGCATTTAGGTTTCAAGACTTTAACTGTACCCCAAGACGTTCTTAATAAGATTCCTGTTCTTGTTTATACGCATGGAGAACAGCATTTTCATAATGATAGGACTGACAGTCCCGCATCACCTGTTCCTGGTGAAAAGAGTTCATCTTGGCGACGAAGACTTTCCAGCAGTGGAAATGCTGGCAATATCAGCATTCCCAAGGTTGATGAAAATCATCATATGGAAAATGTTAATAATGGATTTTCGCAGATAAATTGTCCTATATGTTTGGAAGACTTTGAAGTCAATGTGACTCAAGTCCGCCAACTTCCGTGTGATCATATTTATCATCTTGATTGTATTGATCCATTTTTAAAGTCTCGTTCTAATTTATGTCCACTGTGCAAAAGAAGTGTGTTGCCTCCTGGATATATTCCACCTTTTTTCCAGCTTACGAATGTTACTGTTAGGCGTGAACGGCAGCTGAGATCAAGAGCACAGCAACAAGCTGGTATTAACGATAGCCTTCAAGCTAATAATAGGAATAATTATACAAATAATAATGATACGAATAATACTAATGATTCTACGGCTCAACCTACAAATGGAGCCCCTACCCCACGATTTATGACAAGAATGTTGCGACGAATGCAATTGAATCGCGTTGATGAAGAAAATCAGCTTGGATCCACTGCAACCCCTATACAACATGGTAATTCTAATACTCCACAGCAGCCGGATGTAGAACTCTCTAACCTTCCTCCTGCTAATAGTCATGCACCCGGTACTTCTGCAAATCTTGAGCCAAATTCAGCAATTCCTAATAATGTGGAGTTAAATAGGACTGTTATTCCTTCGCGACAGCATTCTGCAGTTGATCTTCATGCTATGACCATTGATGAGGAAGCTGAAGCAAATCGCAGAACACCAGGTTGGAGACGGACATTGCAAACTTTTTTCCCAACTTAATGTGCTTTTTATGCCTTATTTTTTGTTTTATTTTTTCTGTTTATTTTATTTGTAAGTTTGAATAGTTTTCGTGTGTTGATGTTATTTAAATCCTATATGATTGATCCATAAATTTATTCTCGATATTTTAATTCTCATTTATTTTCTAATAACTCTTTTCTTTAATTTTCTTCTTGCCCTTGTAGGCATCTTTTCATCCACATTTTGTCGTGATCGCGCAAGGGCCTCCAGGTGAGTCTTTCTTTGTTGTTGAATCTTCCTTTCTTCCTTTGACCTTTGAAGGTTATATTCGGCAGCAGCAGTTTTCAATTTGCTAATATCGGCAATCAAAACATTATTGTGACAATTAGGGTCTATAAATCGATCAAATACAATATCACCTAATTGGGACTCTGAAATGTATGGAATATTTCGAAGACTAGGAGCACTCGAAAAGAATGATTCTTTGCAATACGCCACATCTCGAAACCAAAATATATGTGGCCATGGATAATATTCCCTATTGTAATTCGGTACCTTTGTTGAAGGTTTTTCGTAAAGTACAGCAAATGAATTTTCATTCTGGGAATCTCCAGTTAAGTTTTTAGTGACCGTCTTTAACAAAGATTCGGATTCCCCAACCATGATATCTGTATCACTTTGCACAGTATTATAATTACTATAATCCATTTCTCTTCTTGCGGCATCCTGATTTGAGCTAAAAGGAATAAATGATTCCAGAAGACGATATTCTTCACAATAATCTTCTGGAAAGCATCCATGGGAATAATAAAAATCATACCTTCCTCCAAATAAATCTGTTGCTCTTTCCTCTATAAAAGATTTCCGAATCGGAGGTTCATCATGGAATAAAAATTTCTTCCTTCTCTTCCCTTTATAAGTCGCAGGTCCTTCTACATAATTTCGTGTGTGTGGGTCTAGCTCTTTAAAACAGCCAACTCTGCTATCTACATTTTCATATTTTTCAAATTCAAAAGGAAAAGTATCAAATTCATGAATCTGATGAAATATCATGCTTTTCAAATTTGGACATTCTTGAACTACTTCAAAAAAGTCCTCTGCAGTGATCTGCCCTGTAAATGTTGGAAGGAAAACGGTCTCTAAGTTGCTGCATTTTGAAAGTAAATTAAAGATGCCTGTAAGAGATATGAAATTGAATTGAATTTCTGCATCTGGTTTCTCTTCTCTTGCGTTAATACTACATTCATCGATCTCTAAAAGCACAATCAGAACTTTCAACCTTGGGCTATTGGTGATTACAAATGCCAACGCTTCACAGTTGAGACTTGGGATTTGTATGTGTTCCAGGTTATTGTTTACTCCAACCAAACAGTAAACTAAATCTGAAATATCAGAATTTAGCCTGAAAAATAATGGGCTGGATATTTCTAGATGTGTAAGAGTAGTGAATGGAACTGAACACACATCCCTGAAAAATTCTGACTGTCTAATTTCAATAAAAAGCCTGTTAAAGAAATATTCTTCTATTATGGGGCAATTGACAGTCAGAAACTTGGGAAAATTTAGAAGACCTAGATGAAGTAAAGACTTTGGTAACCAAGAAGTTTCCAGTTGAAGGGGGAGCATATAATAAAATGTAGTCAAATATTCAAGGGTACCAAGGGTAAAGGGTAGTAAATGTAATATAACTTCATATTTATCACTAGGAAGCCAGATAGAATTAATTGAAGCTCCTCCTCCTGCTACCAAAAGAGTTTTCAAACACCGAAATTTTGATGCCAACCATAAAATTCCTACCATATCAAGCACAGCTTCAGTGGTATTCCAAGAGACATCTGTGACATAACTGGTTATATTATATGGAAGAAGTAAAGGACAGCAGAACAGAATTCTTATTTGAATTTGGTGGAGTGGGTATCTCGAAATTGATATATTCAAACAAGAGAAAAAGATTGAGTAGAAATTAAGGTATTCGGGAAGCATTTTTTTATCTGATTCAAAGGCTTTGTCAAATTCTATTCTTAGAGTGATTTCTCGTAGGTTTGCAAGTACCAAAGGGTCAATAATTTTGTTAGCTATCTGAAATCCAACTGTATTAGTGACTGAGAATTCATCTTCCGTCACTTGTTGATGAGGTGTGAAGTCTAGAGACTTTACATTTGGAGGGAAAAATAGAAGCTGATGAGTTGCGCTGAGCCAAGACTCCAATTTATTGACTTGAAGTGTTCCATATGGAATACTTGCTTCACTATTAACTGAAGGCGGGTCTAGCATTTCAGGATCAACACTTTTTGGTTGAATATGAACACTAGGTGTTCGAAAAGCTGGCCATGAAAGGGTATCAGGAATAAGAGAAGACTCAAGTAAGGGTATTTGATAAAAGTAGCAATGATAAAACGCGAGGTTTGTAGCTAAGGGTTTATAGGCATAAAAACATAGTCTACGGCATGTTCCCGATAAATTTAGCAATTCAGTAAAACTGCAAAACGAGAGAATAGCATCGATTACCTCTCCAGGTAGATATTCAAATGAAGAAGATGAACTTTTCATTTCAGTGATGGTGAGAGTGAACGGGAGACAAATATCAATTAAGCTCTCACAAAATCCAAGTCTCATATAGACTAACTCTCCAAAACATACTACAAGAGTCCCGTAAGGAGTATAACAAATATCATGATTGATTCAGTATTGAATAATGTGCAATCGTCTTTATTATGGAGAAGTCATCGTGAGATCTTGCAGATGGATTACAAAAAGGTTTGAGTTTCAATTGGGATAACAAGTTTTCCTTGTATAATTCCTCATGTGAGGCTAATACTTGTCCCGTACGTCTTAGCCCACACATCAAGGAGCAAAATATTCACGATTTTTCAGTTTGAAGTAGAGCCAAATTAAACAAGGACCCAAAACAATATTACTTTCAGAACGTATTTATCATATCTGTTACTGTGGTACTCATTCTAACATAAAGCAGACGTATTAGTACATTGCTATAAGAGATACATAATAATTAAAATAGATGCAATGAAGTCGTTTCTTTTGCCTTTCTCAAAGGAAGGTTCTGTATTTGTTCGTCATAATTCAGTTTTACATGGCTTGGTCATAGAAATATCCATTACGCGTTCCAAATCTTGCTAACGGCCGCAGTGAGTCCAATATCATTGGTTTCCATTTGGTAAACGCCGTACAGAGCTGTAGCAGAACCAAGGTATAAAGCATACATGGCCAAATTGTGGAAGGGGCCATAGACACGCTTGGGGATATAGTCAATAATGCAAGACTCAAAACCAAGATGGCTATGCATAAGAATCAAAGATCCAAGGGTAGCATCTAGAACAGGTGTAAGAGTGATGGCAGTGAAGGGAGTGACCATTAAAGGAACCATTCCAAGAACAATTATGCGTTCAAATGACCAATGGTAAGAACCGTGCGATCTGTTTGGACTAGGAATGGCAACGGGATCATTCACACTACCAACAATTCCACCCGGTGGCTGAGGAATGGTGCCCAAAGGCTGTCGTTGCATTAAATTGAACCCAGGAAGAGAAACTGGCTTAATTAATGAAGGTCTAAGAGCTTTAGCCAACATAGCAGGTTGTTGCTTCAAAAGAGTGGAGCGAAACATTATGAATATTGCTAAGGAGACCTATGCCTGGGTGTTTTGGGGTTTTTTTTGGAAATGGTGAAGTGCTAGACGAGCATGAAAAGAGAAAAATCTTCAAATTAGTGGTGGTGAGGGAGCGTTTGACTATGGGGTTTACTTTCATCTGGGAGTTGATTGGCTGAAACTCACAAACCAATCACAAAACACTTACAAAAAAACTTCCCCCGAGTCCCAGGTACCGACATCGACCACGCTAAAAAGAGCCCGGAACCAAATAAATGGGTAACGGTTTTGAGTACCGTCATTGAAAGGTTGACCGGGCAATTCAACTTTAATCCCTTTGTGGCAGCCCGCCGAAATCATCTCGAGAGCTGCTGCTTTCAGCCAATAGATGTCATGATTCAGCTACAAGTGCAGTATTTCGGCGATTCTGGAAATTACCCGGTTAGGCGTTATTAGGGGAAAATTGACCACTAATAGGCGTTATATTTGGGATTTTTGAGAAAACTGTGAATTACTGCACTTAGGTCAAAAGTCACCACTATTTTTCGATTCATTTCAGTTTTTTGAATTTTTTTTTTTTTTTCCAAGACCACCACCAGCAAATCGGTTGTTTCTTTCTACCTCCAACCTCCATCCCTACTCACATTCACATACACACATACCTTCACCATGTCTGCTCTTCTTCGTATGTCGGCTCGCATGCCTGTTAGAGGAGGCGTTTTGTCGTCTCTTGTGATGCGTCGTAGCCTGGCTTCTGTCTCTTCCTTCGAGACCAAATACCCCCAGACTAAGACTACCTCTTTGCCCAATGGTCTTACCATTGCCTCTGAGACCATTCCAGCTGCTCAGACCGCCACTGTCGGTATTTGGATTGACTCTGGATCTCGTGCCGAGAACGAATACACTAACGGAACTGCTAACTTTGTTGAGCACCTTGCCTTCAAGGGCACCTCTAACCGTTCCCAGCTGCAAATCGAGCAGGAAATTGAGACTATTGGTGGCCAGCTTAGTGCTTACACTACTCGTGAGAGCTCTGCTTTTTTTGCTAAGTCATTCCAGAATGATGTCCCCAAGACTGTAGAGATCCTTTCAGACGTTATTCAAAACTCCAAGATTGAAGAGAGCACCATCGAAAGTGAACGTCAAGTCATTCTTAGTGAAAGCGCTGAGACCTCCAAGAAGTACAAGGACATTGTCTTGGACCATCTCCATGCTGTTGCTTTTCAGGGTCAGGCTTTGGGCCGCCCCGTTTCTGGTCCTCTTGAGAACATTGAGTCTATCACCAAGACTGAGCTTTCCAACTACATTAAGAAGAACTACAAGTCTGACCGCATGGTTCTTGTAGGTGCTGGTGCCGTCAACCACGAGGAGCTTGTCGAGCTTGCCGAGAAGCACTTTGGCAGTCTTGAGGCCTCTGCTTCCTCTGTTGTTCCCGGCACTGGTTCTCGTCACCCCTCTGATGTCGCTGCTTTCGTTGGTTCTGAGGTCCGTCTTCGTGACGATACCGTCCCCACTGCCCACGTTGCCGTTGCTGTCGAGGGTGTTTCGTGGAACTCTCCTGACTACTACACTGCCCAGGTAGCCCAAAGTGTCATTGGTAACTGGAGTGCTGCTTCAGCCACTGCTCATAACCAGGGCTCTAAGCTCTCTTCCATCATTGATGAGAACCATCTTGCCCTCTCTTACGAATCCTTCTCCACTTCATACTGCGACACTGGTCTGTGGGGAATTTACATGGTCTCTGATAACATTTCTAACCTTGATGATATGGTTCACTTCACTTTGAAGGAATGGAACAAACTTTCTGTTTCTGTTACCCAGGCAGAGATTGAGCGTGCCAAGGCTCAGCTTAAGACTTCTTTTTTGCTTGCTCTTGACACCCCCACTGCCGTTGCCAACGACATTGGCCGTCAAATCGTTTCTACTGGTCGTCGTCATTCTATCCAGGAGATTGAACGTTCTATTGATGCTATCACTGAAAAGGATGTCAAGGCTTGGGCTCAGAAGTACCTCTGGGACAAGGATGTTGTTATCTCAGCTTTTGGTTCTATCGAGGGACTCTTGGATTACCAGAGAATCAGAAATGACATGAGCATGATGAGATGGTAAAAGCGCATAAATTACACACATGTACCATTCTCAAGAAAGATGACAAAAGATTCAAAAAAAAACCCACGTAATTATACATAATCAAGAGAAAAGAAATATTTACGCACAAAGCTCGTTATCATTAGCGTAAGGTAATGATATCAGTGTAGATTTTTTTAAAGTCTTAATAGCAAAGTTATATGTATAAAAAGTATCTCACAAAAGAATGTATTAGAAAGTGTCTCAAACCAACCTGGTTTGCTTTTCTTCACTTCAATTATTTAATAAAGAAATTTAAATAGGAAAAATCGCTTGTTTGAATAATTACATTATTTCATATTTATTTTCCTGGTGTACTGGTAGACCTAATCATGTTACCATATAAATCATCATTTTCGTCAGCATCTCCTCCAAGCTCTTCAAAAAAGTCACCTAATTCATCATCCTCAAAGTCATAAGCAAGTCGTTTTGCAGCGCTAGATGCAGAGACGCCATTAACACTACTGTTACCTGCATCACCATTTTCTATACCGCTACCATTGGCGCCGTGATTGTGTCTAGTAGGTGGATACCTAATTCCTTCGAAGACACTTGATATTGGTATCCTTTTCATTTCTTGAGGTTTGCGGAATACAGGCCCAATCTTTGTAATCCATTTCATTCGTTTATCAAGCAATGCTTTGAGTCGTTGAGGCTGTTCAAGACTGTTAGCAGCTGCTCCTGCTGCGGAAGCACCTGCTCCTGCTCCGCCTGCTCCTGCTCCTGCTCCACCAGCTGCTGACGAGGGATGTGAAACTAGTGACTTTTTCTTTTTGGTGCGAGTATTAGCACGTGTGCGCCTTAAGTATGCTTGGTCAACTTGTTTGTCCAAATCTTCCAGAATGTGTGAATATTCTTGCCATGCCATTTGTTCTTGAACAATAGGGTATAAGCGGTGCTTGTATGCCCTGTTAAGATATGATACCCGTCGTAATTCACGCTGCAAAATTCGCATCTCATGACAAATCTCGTCATCTTCTCGTCCCTTGATCCAGTCAATACCAAAATCTTCTCCGTTTGATCCAGTCACGGCTGATGATAGTCCAGTACCAGAATTGGCTCCATTTCCTGTCCTTGGGGTTCCACCCGGAACGGTTTCTGCGCCATTGCCATACTTCATTTCGTATCTCTGACGAATTTTTTCTTCCTTCTGTAAGAGGTTGATATCTAAAATTCCAACGTATTTAAACTCTCGCTTTAAACGGTCTTCTAAAGACCCATAATCTGTTTTTAGGGACGAAATCTTCCAGTTGCCATCAATAAGAGTTGAAACTGCTGTATCTCCAACAGGGTCAACATTATCATCATTTTCATTCTCATGAGATACTCCATATTCCATTTTCATAACTACATCTCCATCGCCATCTTTTTCTTCAGTTTTAATCTTTGTATTTGCTTCTTCCACCTCTGTACCGTCCGGCTCTTTTTTAATTTCATCTTCAAAAGAGGTTTCACTCATTAATGCAGCAAGAAGGCGTGAGGCTAAGGGACCACAGCTAATGGTTTCGGTTTCTAGAGCATCGTCAAGAATAGAGTCTGATGTACCCTTAGCTTCCACCTCTTCCTTTGAAGGCATTGGAGGCGGTGATAAGTTATATCCAGCATTGGGTCCATCTTCGGCAGCCCAAGTGTTGCTATACAAGGGACCTAAAGGAGGAATGATGTAGGGAGATAGTAAAGCCTTTTTAGCCTGATTGGGATCAACAGCAGCATTCTGAGCTGTACTGCCAGTAGCCGCTGCCGGACCAGCTATAAACTTTTGTTGTAAAAACGCAAGGTCTTCTTCAGTGTATTGTCTAAAATAAGGTTCAATGTAGGAGGAAAACGTTGAGAATTGAACCTGATTGGGAGGTTTTGCTTTTGTGAAATCCATGTCTGGGATGTCACCAGGGAGCTGACTCTTCAAATCGTCAGTTGGATATGAAGCGACACCATACTTCTTCTTTAAGTATTCTTCACCGTTTACAGGCAAACCATCTTCCACTGCATTTTCATCAAACAGTCCAAGTATGGCTATAGGTAATTCTTGGGGCTCGACAAACTCGGACTTGGGGTTTTTCTCGTATTCTGGGGTAACCTTATGGCCATTATCATTTAATGAGTCTTCTTCTAAACCAATGTTGTCTGTAACCAAGACATTATAACGAGAATCAGTTTCTGTCTTGATTGTAATAGTATCAGATGGATCGGGAGAATCAAGTTGGTCTTGAACGGCACTCGGCTTTTGAACAACGGCGGTACCTTTCTGAGAAAGTGAAGCATCTACGGGGGATATCACCGTCGACTTTGACTCGGTATTAGTTGAGTTGATTGTAGGATTAAGTTTGCTTCGTTTAACATTTTCGCGTTCAATGGCAGCAGAGAGTCGTTTGATTTTGGATAAATTGCCGTCACATTCTTCAATATTTTTTGCATTCAGTTTCAGTAGCTTATCTAAATCAAATTGTAAAGAGAGAAGTGACTTCGTGGGAGGAAGAGTATCTGAGATGCTACTATTTGAGTCGGCAAAAGACGAGTTCAGGGCTTGGATGATGTCAGCATAAGTAAGTTCAGTATCCGATTTTTCAGGAAGTAGAGACCCTATTGCAGCGCGTTGAAGAGAAGAGGACAGGACATGATCATCGGACGCGCTTGCACTATTTGATCTGCCCGAGAAAAAGCTAGATCGTTTTTGATTTGATCTTAGAGCACTACTGCTGGATCCAGATCGGCCTTTACCTTTCCCTTTAAACCCAGACATTCAAAACGTCAAAATGTGGATGAAGGGTATGGCTGGTGAACTTGTGGTGCTAGTCTAGCTGACTGTATATGGGATATAAGGTAGTGATGGGGCAATCGAAAATTTTTGTTGTTTTCTGTTGCGTTTATTCCCAATACAAGTTTTGCCTATTACCTCAGCAAAGGCGCGCTGAAAAAGACTATTCTCTAACAAAGATGGCCTATCCAGGATTTATTTAGTAGAAAATTGCGAAAGTTTTAAAATCACAAAAAAAATGAAAAAGGTTGATGGTGACAATGTAGAGAAGAACTAGAAATGATATTTACGATGGGGAGGAATAGAAAAATGGAAAATGAACCAAAAACTGATTCTATGCTAAGGAAAGTGTGGACGTGACAAGAGCATTGTTGTGGGTGATTTTCCGTTATTAATTTATTTTTGTTTTCTTGTTTAGGGCTGCTTACTTGTTAACCAAGAGTCTATGTTTGAATTAAAATTAGGGCTGGGGTTAAATAGAATTATTGACAGGGGAATCTGACACGGAAATGAAATTAAATGAAAACCTCAGACCTTTAAATACGTTGGTAGACTCAATATTACGCCATGTAGGAAAACAGCCGATTTAAGCCCTGGCCTTACTAAGCAACAAATACAAGGGTTTTGAATTAGACGCTGGTTGGTACAGCAACTACAAGAAAACATTAACAGCAATCATGTGATTTTGTACTGCGTTGCGGTAGGCAGAGCTTAATTTGTTTCCAAAATACAATGACATCACAAGCGCAATGTTTCGGAAATTTTGAAATGAATGAAAATGTAAAAATGGGCTAGGGTATCTATAAATAGTTGACATGCCAACATAAGTTGAAAGCTAAAGTCATAAGTTACCCTGCTGCACTGTAGAAACAAAGGAACGTCACAGAACACGAAAGAATAAAGTTATAGTCCGGGTAATATACGGCTGATGGATATAACGATGTGTTACTGGCTAGATATTCAAAATGTCACTATTGTGAAGCTGAGTCAGCATTACTAATCATAAACTACTTGCAATAATTTCTTTTTCACTCCTGTCTACATTGCCCTAGCCCTGTTCTCAACAACAATCACAACAAACAAGGTGTAAGAGAGAGCAACACAACTCGTTAATTACTCACCTTGGGGCGATATTGCGCCCTCATCACAGAGAAAGAAAAGCAGAAAAACGAGGAATGAAAACGAATAAAAAATGTGAGAAAAATGAAAGAAAAAAAACACCAGTAAAAACTGAGAAAAATTCCTCGAGGAAGCAGAGACAATATTAAATAAAATAAATAAAAATAAATAAATAAAAATAAAAAGAAAGAGGCACTAAAATAATAATAATAATAATAATAATAATAATAATAATAATAATAATAATAATAATAATAATAATAATCTCATACAATACAAATTGAGAGGACAAAAAAAACAAAAAAATAAAAAATTATTACCAAATAGTAAGCGAATAACTAATATGAATACACATGTATATATATATATATATGTATATATATGAGAAATCTCTCCCACATTTTTTTTCTTTTTTCTTCTTTTCTCTTCTTTCTCTCTTTTTCTCTTGAAATATATATTTCATCCTTTTTCTCATCTCTCCTGTCTACTCAATTCAAATTAATTGAACCACAATCATCACAATGGGCAACAAGGTTTTCTTTGACATTTCTGCTGACGGCAAGTCTCTTGGCCGTGTCTCTTTCAAGCTCTACGACGACGTTGTCCCCAAGACTGCTGAGAACTTCAGAGCTCTCTGCACTGGCGAGAAGGGATTCGGATACGCTGGTTCTATCTTCCATCGTGTCATCCCCCAATTCATGCTCCAGGGTGGTGACTTCACCAGACACAATGGTACTGGTGGTAAGTCCATCTACGGCGAGAAGTTTGCTGACGAGAACTTCAAGAAGATCCACGACAGACCTGGTCTTCTTTCAATGGCTAACGCTGGTCCTAACACCAACGGTTCCCAATTCTTCATCACCACTGTCGTTACTCCTTGGCTCGATGGCAAGCACGTTGTCTTCGGTGAGGTCACTGAGGGATTCGATGTTGTCAAGGCTGTCGAGGCCCTTGGTTCCAGATCTGGTGCTACCCAAGCTAAGATCACCATTGACAAGTCTGGCGAGCTCTAAACAATTTTATAATATATTATAGTACATAACAAATGGATCTTGAGTTGAATTGCTTTTGAAATATTGAATAATTTACAGTGTCCTGTTGAATTAACATAAAATTAAGATTTGTGTCTTTACCTAAGGAACCTATTTAACTGTCTTAAATAAGAAATATTAACTGAGCCAACAAACAGACAACAAACTACCTTTTAAGGCATGTTAGCAACGCTAATTAACATCAATTGATGAAAAGAGAAAACATGTGGGTTTTTAAACTGTCTTGTAACCTCGTGGGCATTTTACATTTTATTCCAGATATGGGAAGCTTGTTTTTTTTTTTTTTTTTTTTTTTGGTTTCTGTTTAGGTTTATATGTTTATATATCAGAACTAAGACACCACCAGTTTGCAATTTATTCAATCTCACAATGAACAAGTACAATGAGACATGATATACTTGTGTTTGATATTATGCTATGTGATTGTATTTAAACTACTAACAAAACCATTGTCCGGCGGATATTCGTCTCAATTCCTTCTTCCTGAAACAATAATTGACGTCAACCTTTGTCTATTGCAGACATCTAGGTGAACCTGGAGGGTAGCCCTTCTTTACTATTAAGGAGCTTTGAAAGATCCAAAGCAGGTGAAACTTGTCGTAATAGTTCTCGTGGTCCTTCGAGATTGGGACAGCTTACAAGCATGTGTTCAACAGTTTTCTCCTGTTCATCCCCACAGTTGCAAGTGACCTGGTGTGCTCCGTTCGTTCGGAAGTGCTTACCCAGAAGGCCATGGCCAGTTCTGAATTGCACAA
>JAJLWW010000021.1:0-199384 GCA_030570935.1 Geotrichum klebahnii | reverse complement strand
GTCAGGGGTTTTTTCACTACCACCATCGGTGGCAACAACACCATCGCCACCATCAACTTCCAATCCATCCGGGTGGTCAGGATTGTCAGGATTATCAGGGTTATCAGTAATATCAACTTCAATAGGTTCAATATTCATTGCAACGTCTTGTTCGTCGTCGTTCGCCATTTCTTCCTGTTTACAATCGAAGGTTTTCTTTTCATAACAGAATATTCCAATTACAGGTCCAATCTATTTTAAACCATTTCAGAATTGACATATTCCTCAAGTGTGGAACTTCCTGACAATTTGGCCGAGTTGGTCTAAGGCGTCCGACTCAAGAGTAATCTTTCACTGATTGCAGTGCATTCGGATCTCGTAAGAGGCGTGGGTTCAAATCCCACAGTTGTCACTCTTTTTAAAATTCACAGTTTACGGTTTATTGTCACTTTAGTATGGTGCATGGCTTTTCTTATGGGTGAATGATAAAATTAGATGAAATTTTACAGGTGGGTATTTTTCACCTAAACTTCTCCAGACATGTGTTTGTTGCACTCCCAACGTGGCGTTGAGAACTTTTTGATTTTCGCCCGCCACCACCTTAACATCGATTTGTGTAATACCCAAACCCACCTGTTCATACTTTCTTTAGTTGCACCTTTCCTCTCTTTAAACTCTTTAGAACAACTATTGCTATACATTGAGAGACGTTATAATTCCTGTGTGAAGTCATGTCGTATGCTCTATGGCTATTGTTCTTTTACGTGCTTGGGGGTATCACCTTAATTCCGGTGGCATGCCTATGCATTTTTGTTTTTTTATATTGGTCTTTACCGAAGGTTGAGGTTGAGGCCACTCAGAATACCCTCAAATCTCAGTCCATTGACGACATCTCTAGCCAGTACTCACCACGAAGATCAGGCTCAAATGTTTCTACTATTCAAAGCTTTTCAGAGTCTTCAGGAGTTTCTACTGGAGTTGAGAGGTCCCTGACAGAACAATCATTAGACTCTAGCATTTCAAGGGCACAAACTTTAGATTCCACAGCCACCTCGGAATCGTTTTATTCAGCATTGAGTGCTCCATCTCTCTCAATTGAACGGGAACATGAGACAGGTGTTGATGCTCATATTACTGGCTGGCTTACTGTTTCAAGAGAATATTTCATCTATCCTACAGGAGGGCCCAACAATTCTGGAAATCCGCCACAGCCTGCTTCCAATGCAGCATTATTAACGAAAAACGAAAGTGCCTACTCTACTTTATACAAGCTAATGAGCAATAATGCCAGCAAATTTTCTTCCTCCTCATCTAATAGCTCACCTCAATCGTCTTCAGCAAGTACCCCGACCTCTTCTAGCAACAATGGCTCCAATTCTTCGCCAACTCCGAAAAAGTCTCGTTTATCCAAGTATTTTGCTGTTCTAAGACATGGAAATCTGTTCTTGTATAACGATGCTGACCAGCAAGATGTAAAGCATGTTGTTGTCATTGCTCACCATGTTGTTACCATGTGGCCTCCTCATGTATCAGATGGTGAATTGTTTGCGAAGCGAAGCGCCATTTGCTTGGTAAAAATACCCTTAGGTCATAATTCTGTGAATGATTCAGATTTTGATATGGCCAAAATCTTGTCAGACTCATCAAAGCCACCGAAAAATGCATTCTTCCTTTACTCGGACTTTTGCTCTGAGAAAGAAGATTTTTATTTTGCATTAATTCGTGCTTCAAAGCGTTATAATATTCATTCTCCTCCTCCTCAAACAACCGTTGAATCCCGCTCGTCGGTTTTCAACCCGATATACATGGCACATCCATTGCATTACAAGACCTCTAACATGATGGATCTGATCCAAACCCTACACTCCACAGATGCCAATATTCAAACTCGTTGGCTTAATGCACTTTTGGGTCGGTTATTTCTCTCTGTCAACAGAACCAGCTCTTTTGAATCTTATTTTAGAAATAAGATCATTACCAAACTCACTCGTACTAAGCGACCTTCGTTCTTGTCTGAAATTCAAGTCACTAAAATTTCCAGTGGTGACTCGATTCCCTATTTCACAAATCCCCGCCTTGTTGAACTTACCCCTGAAGGAAGGCTTACTGTAGAAAGTGACCTCGCTTATAGTGGAAACTTTTCTCTGGAAATTACCACCAAAGCAATCATAAATCTTGGATCTCGTTTCAAGACGAGAGAGGTTACAATTGCTCTCTCAATTACTTTGCAGCGGTTAGAAGGAAAGTTGGTATTAAAAGTCAAGCCCCCTCCCTCAGATCGACTGTGGTATGCATTTGAAACAATGCCTAAGGTAAGTAGTTTCTGAAAACCATTTTCCAAAAGCTAACAGTATAGATATCTCTGCTCGTTGAACCTATTGTCAGCAGTCGTCAGATAACATACTCAGTAATTACAAAGGCCATTGAAAACCGAATTCGGGAAGCTGTAAGTATTTTAATTCTTTAGTTGTGATATTGAGTCTAACAATATCCAGATCAAAGAAACTCTTGTCTTGCCGTATCTTGATGATCTTGCTTTCTTCAACACTGAGAATGAAGTCTTTCGAGGAGGAATTTGGGACCCTTCTGTTAAACCGTCCAAGTCTGCTGAGCCCACAAGTCCTACTCCAGAGCCGTCCTTTGACGAGACACCTGTTTCCCCTATTTTTCCTGTCACAGATCCAGGTGAAATTCCACCTTCTGGTACACCCACTCCTATAAGTGTCTCTGTGTCTAGCAGTTCAGTAAATCTTCGACATAGGAAAACAACACCTGATTTGCGATCTAGTCCATCTTCTTCCCATGATCTCACCTTAGATCATCATAGTACTATGCCTCCTGATCCCTCGTCTCCCTCCAAAAATGGTGGCAAGTTAAACGATTCATTAGATGGAAGCAAACCAAAAAAGTCTTTTGATATCACTCAACATATCGGAGAATTGCACACTCAAGGTACTAGATCGGGGGATTTCAAGTCACTGAGCAGGTCTGATACTAAATCTACAATTGTTGGTACTGTGAAGAAATGGGGAAATTGGTATTTCAAGGATCGCCGGAATAGTAACACTGGCGAAGAGCCTTATGTTGAAACTCCGCCTCACAATCACCCAAAACGTGATTTCTCATCAGAGTCATTGCGCCGAAAATCTACTCCAGTTTTATCGTCTAAGTTGGAACGAAAGCTGTCTGGCAAAGGAAACCAGCATCCTAACCGACAGTTTAAAGATGACAAACAGACGGATTCTAGTAAACCTCTCAGTGCTCCCCTACCTCACAGCTTTCCTCCAGAGTTAATGGATGCAATCAGTAATCAAGGAGATATGGTTGATTCTATCATTTCTACCTATGCACCAGAAAATGGACCAGCAAAGGATGGCATTTCAAGAAGTAAGTCAATGAAGGAAACTAGAAGAAAATCTCAAGTCAGCAGGACTAGAGATTCTCAACCTAAACCTAAAACACCAAAAAGTGAGCTTGACGCAAAAATTGACAAAAAGCTGGCTGATTCCACAGAAGATGATTCTAAACATCATGCTAACCCAAGTCTGAAATTACTGAAAAAGACAACAATTGCAGCTGCTGTTACTGTCCCATCTGTCACTGATGCTGATATTTCTGATAAATCTCCCAGCACGTCAATCAAGATCCCCAATTCCAAGAAAACTTCTGCTGTTTCATCACTGTCTTCTAGTTTGTCTTCATCTGGTTCTGTTTCAAAATCTGAAACCTTAAAATATATGAAGAATGAGCCCAAGAAGCAACCTAAGAAGGAGCTGAAGACAGATCTAGTAGTTGATACTCCAACAAAGTCAGAATTAAGGACAGAGCCTTCTGTTGACACATCGATAAAACCAGAATCTAAGGCATTGGATTCTCCTAATCATGACACAATATTT
Organism: Geotrichum klebahnii; assembly: GCA_030570935.1. Lineage (NCBI taxonomy): Eukaryota > Fungi > Ascomycota > Dipodascomycetes > Dipodascales > Dipodascaceae > Geotrichum > Geotrichum klebahnii. The sequence goes on along the minus strand of JAJLWW010000021.1, from coordinate 195,509 downwards.
GATATGGAAACGAGCATTGATGATTCTACAAAGGTTATAAAGCCCAAAATTTATAACCCTGATATTCACCATAACTTTTCTGTTAAACGCAAAGCCGTTGGATCGGGCTCCAACAAGCATCCCCACACCCACTCCGCTGATTCTAATGGCAATGTCACTGATATTACACCTGTTACTCCCTCTACCGAGGAAATGCCTAAAACAGTGCCTTCATTAGATCAGGCTCCAATTGAACTCTCAGGCAATGGACATGGTAAAAGACCAGAGTCTTTTTCGGCACCAACTTTAGCTCCGCCACCTCCAATGCGTGAAAGAACTCTTGCCAAGCGTGGTAGTAGCGATAATCTTCGACGTAGAAATAGCAGTAACCACGGAACCAATGTCAATCCTTATAGTAACACTGTCTCTTCTACTGCTGGGGAGTTTAGTCCTGTTATTACTGTTCCTGTGCCAGCCTCTACAGCGACACCATATTCTCATGAAAAAAGTCTCAAGGATTTTCTAGTTGAGACTACCGTCAAATTAGAGTCATCCTCGCATTATGATAGTCAGGCACGCTTATTGCATCATCCTCATCATCAGCTCCAACAACAGCCACTGCAACTGCAGCAACCACAACAACAACAGCAACAACCGCATCAAGAGTATACAGCACCACCCCAGCCTTCGCATAAACCTTCGATGGCTCTTCACAGAAAACCAAGTAATAGTAACAATCATCATCAACAACACACTGACCCTACTTCTACGCCTCTTGCACCCTTTGTTGCCAATACGGCAAGTAATAGTGATGAAAAGGAACCTGAACCTATTCTTTCCTATAGAAAAGGAAAGGCAAAACAAATGCAAGGATTTAAATTCTTTTAACTTATCTTTACTGATCTTTATTTTTATATAATATACGTTAAAAGTTGGTATACACTTTATCGTGGTTTCAACAAAAAATATGAAAGCAAACAATTTTAAAAAAAAATAATCATTGCAGCTACATAGCTATGACTTGGAGAGTAATGGGATCCAAAATAAAATCAACAATGAACAAAAAAAAAAAAAAAAAGTAGTCATGATATCTAGATACAAATAAGCATGATACGTTCTGTTGGGATAGTGGCAAAACCTTAGTCAAGTTTAGCTCAAATTCCTTAAAATCCGTGGACCTGAATGGTTTTCTTATCCATTTCAAGCTGAGTGGTCAAAAATTCCATGACCTTAGCTCTCTGGTCGCCCTGGAACTGGAGAATATCTCCAAGTTCTTCATCCTTGTTGATGTGGCCGTTGCAGCCAAAATCCTTCTTCAAGGTCTTAAGAATTCTCTTAAGGTCATATTCGCTGGGAATGCCCTGGACCGTGGTGATGGTCTTACGGCCGTTACGCTGTTGACATCTGATATGAATGTAACTTGTCGAATGAGTATCGTCGTCACCTGTATCGGCGAAGGGATCTATCATGTCCTGTTAGATGTTGCTTATTTCACTTAGTCGAACATTACTACTTACCAAAAGACTTGAGATTCTCGATGGACGTAGACATAAAAAGGAAGTTTAAGGGAAAGAAAGCTGTTACTAGTAGAACTTAATAACTGATGGACGAGAAAGTGGCGCTTGAAGGATGGATGAAAAAGAAGAAGAAGAAAAGGGGAAAAAGAATCCTCGAATGGATTTCAAATAGAAATAAATAAAGAACAAAAAAAGTTGATAGGAAGAGGAAGCCTTTAGAAACTAAGAAAAAAAATACATTTATACTTTGGGAGCGTGATTAAACCCTAGCCTTCTATGAGATTTGAACTTTCTGCCACCTCATACAACTTCCCCTAACCTCGATAGTTGGTTTGGGACTTGGCTTGTCGGCTTCCCTTCAATTTCTTTTCCACCATCATCGCCTCGTTTTTCAGGACCTTAGAAAACACCTCAGTCGGTCATTGAAAATCTTATTCAGCTTGATATTTTTCAGCTTTCAATTATTAATTCTTACCTATATTTTGACCTTTAAATATTCAAAGAGACTAGTTCATTTTACAGTAAAAACCGTCTCGCCTGAACGCTTTTCTCTTCTCAACTCCTTACTTTTGGATTAACCGCTTAGATTTTTCAGCCTAGCTCTATTATAAGGTAAAGCATTCATGTGGTATACTGTTTAACTTTACTAACAATGGTTTTGAGACTTGATTGACTATGGCCACTGTATCCAAGGCTGAGGCCGAACTTACCGTTCATATAAAAAAAGCCACTAATCCTGACGAGACCGCTCCTAAGCGTAAACATGTGCGACAATGTATTATTTACACCTGGGACAATCACTCTGGACGAGCTTTCTGGAATGGAATGAAAATCCAACCTCTGCATAATGACGAAATTCAAGTTTTTAAAGCTCTGATTACCATACATAAGGTTCTTCAAGAGGGCCACCCCAGCGTACTCAGAGAAGCTCAGCAAAATGCTAGTTGGATTGAATCTCTTGCCCGAAATGTAGCACCTCACCCTAGTGGAAGAAGTTACGCAAAACTTATTCAGGAGTATGTGCGACTTTTACTTAAAAAGCTATACTTTCATAAGGTTCACCCTGATTTCAACGGTACTTTCGAATATGAGGAGTACATTTCCTTACGAAACATTAATGATCCTAATGAAGGCTATGAAGCAATTATGGATTTAATGAACTTGCAAGATGCCATCGATGACTTCCAGCGACTAATTATTGCCTCCCTGAAGCACGGTCGTCCTAATGAATGCCGAATTTCCGCTTTGATTCCTCTAGTTGCTGAAAGTTATGGCATTTATAGATTTGCTACCACTATGATTCGCGCCATGCATTCTTCCACTAATGACGATGATGCTTTGGAGCCCTTGAGATCTCGATACTACTCTCAGCACCAGCGTCTGTTGGAATTCTATTATGATTGTTCAAGTCTGAAGTATCTCACCAGTGTCATCACTATTCCGACACTGACTCAAGACCCTCCCAATTTGTATGGTGAAAATATAGACGAAGATGCTGCACCTGCTTTACCAAAGCGTCCTGAATCCGAAGTTGCTTCTGTTGCAACCGGTCCTTCTTCCCGAGGCGAGCCAGCAGGCCCAGAGCCCGTTGTTGACTTTTGGTCTACCCCTCAGGGTCAACAACAGCTCCAGCAACAGCAGCTACAGCAATCGCAGTACGAGGAAGAGCAACGCCGCTTGGCTGCTCAGCGCGAAGCTGAGTTACAACAGCAGCAGCTTCTTCAACTTCAGCAGCAGCAACAGTTTGAAGAGCAACAACGAGCTCAAGCTGAGCAGCAACGCCTGGCACAGGAGGCTCTTGTGCGTGACCAGTATCAGCGACAAGCTGAGGGTCGTGCGGCTGAATTGGAGCGAGATATTCTTAACCTGAGAGGACAATATGAGCGAGACCAGTTAATGCTTGAACAATATGACCGACGAGTTAAGTCCCTTGAGAATGAACTTCAACAGGTGTCTGCCAACAGTAATTTACAGATTCAATCTAAGGATGACTTAATTCGATCTCTCCAGGAGCAAGTTAATACATGGAAGTCTAAATATGAGGTGCTCGCCAAGCTTTATTCCCAGCTTCGTCAAGAACATTTGGACAAACTTAAAGAACTTAAACATGTCAAAACTAAGGCTGCTTCTGCGCAAGAAGCTATTGAAAAACGTGAAAAGCTTGAACGGGATATCAAGGCTAAGAACATTGAGTTGGCTGATTTGATTCGTGAGCGAGACCGAGCCAGATATGATTTGGACAAGTCCAGAGGAAACCAGAAAGAGCATATTGAAAAGCTTGAGCGTCAACTTAGAATTGCTGAAGATAAGCTTGCTGACTCTGAGCGTTCTAAGGGTGCTGATTTATCACTGCTCATCTCCAAGCACAATAGAGAACTCGCTGATCTTGAGGAGGCATTGAAGGCTAAGCAAGGTGTTTTGGATAACTACTCTACTAGATCCTTCGATGATAGTGGACTAAAGGAAAAGTTGGCTGAGAAAGAAGATGAGTTGGAGATTCTTCAAGAAACCGTTGATTCGATGGAAGCTGCATTAAAGGAAATGTCATTGACTCATAATGAAGCTGATACTGCTTTGGAGGAGCAAATTGATGAGGTCCTCAAAGAGCATTTGAACAAGCTCAATAGTATTATTGATTCTATTTTGCGAAGTTCTGCTGAGCGTGTACAAGAGTCCTTGTTTGAATTTGAGTCCCCCATGCAAGCTGGTAATCAAAATTCTACCCCAGAGTATCTGTTATCTGTTATTGAAAAGGCATCGACTTCTGCTACAGATTTTGCTACTTCTTTCAACAACTTTGTTATTGATGGCCCCAATGGCGATTATTCTGGTATTATCAGTACTGCTACCATTCTTTCTAGTGCCATTCCTGATGTATTGATGAACGCCAAAGGTCTTACTCGCCTTGCACGAGATGATAGTGTTGCTGATAATATTGTCGCATATGCTCGCCTAGCAGCTGTTGCTGCTGAGACGTTCTTTTCTGGTGTAATCTCCGATAAGATTGCCCATCTCTCAGCTGATGACAAGACTGATCAAGTTATTACTTACAACATTGAGGTTCAGAAGCACTTGCAAACTCTTTCGCAGATTTCCGAGAAGCTTGCTCCTCGTGTTGGTACTCATATCAACGGTGGTGGAGATCTGGGAGACAAGGTAGAACGTGAGATGGAGAAGGCAGCCGAAGCTATTGCAGCTGCAAATGCAAAGCTTAATGCATTGCTTTCTCGTCCTAAAGATCCCCAGTTCTCTGCATTTGACTTGAAGATCCATGAGGCTATTCTTGCTGCTGCTATTGCTGTAACCACCGCCATTGCAGCACTCATCAAAGCCGCATCTGACTGTCAACAGGAAATTGTAGCCCAAGGCAAAGGTGCCTCTTCACGAACTGCCTTTTATAAGAAGCATAACAGATGGACTGAAGGTTTGATCTCCGCCGCCAAATCTGTGGCCGCGTCAACCAACATTCTTATTGAAACTGCAGACGGTGTTCTTAGTGGTAATAATACACCTGAACAACTTATTGTTGCTTCTAACGAGGTAGCTTCGTCAACTGCCCAGTTGGTAGCTGCCTCTCGTGTCAAAGCGTCCTACATGTCCAAAACCCAAGACCGTTTGGAGGGCGCCTCAAAAGCTGTTACCAGCGCTTGTCGATCTCTTGTCAACCAAGTCCAGGATATTTTGTCTAAGAAGCAGGGTGTAAAAGATGATGTCGATTATTCGACTTTGACTCCTCATGTGTTGAAGACAACAGAGATGGAACAGCAGGTGGAAATCCTCAAACTGGAAAACTCGCTCAATTCGGCTAGAAAGAGATTGGGTGAAATTAGAAAGTTCAGCTACATTGATGACGAGGATGATGAATGATTAATTGCTCCCATTAAATAACTTCATAAACAAGTAATAATATCTGAAATGATTTCGTTGATGGATCTACAGGTTAGGCTTTAATAATATTTACGGCCCTAAAATTAATAAAAGAAATAACTGTTTTTTACTTCAGGTCTTTTTAACATCAACTCTAACTTAGAGTCCTTTCCTAATGTTTTTGTCAAACTAGGTTGACTGTTTCATCCTGTCTGCACTAAGCTTATTATGTTAATAAAGTTTACCTCTGTTAGATTCAAAAAACTAGAGAAAACGAGGTAGTTTACTTTAAATTCGTAGATAGTTTACATTTTACATATCCGAACTGTTGGATGTCTAATAAGTCAACTGTAGGCCTCATCTCAGAACCCTGTAATGTTGCTGGTAAATGCGAAGAGGTTGATTACCACAAAAGTAAATTGACTGTCTTGGTAGGTGGTAAATCGTTGAACCCTCAATCGTATATTCTCAACTTCTTTTCATATTGAGCAAATGCATTCGCTGATATTTTCAGTTCAACTATGATATAAATCTAAGGTTTCTCTTTTTTTAATCTTTTGCAAAACTTTGTTGAGCCTCAAAAACCGAAGAAGGCTGGCTTCTATTTTTGCAAAAGAAAAAGAAATGAAGGGTATTAACACCTATTATTAAAATATGGATGAAAAAAGGTTTTGATATTACCACAATATGCGAAAACATCCCAAAGTCACTAGGGTACAGGAGCATGCGATTAAAGTCAAATATTCAAGTACCTTATTACAATTAGGTTCATCAAAAAACAATATGGGCGACACAAAATCCGAATTGTAACTAGCTTGAAGCTAACTATAATAATATTATTCAAAAAAATGCAGAAGTGAAATCCTAATTTTCGAGATGGTCTGTCTAGTGGGTTGTGAGCGTCCAGATATCAATAAGTTGGAGCCTCATTTCAAAATATGAAATAATTATAAAACCTCAGTTATTTCTACCCTTCCTTCAATATTTTTCTTCATCTACAATTTCATTCTCTCGCTTTCATATTTATCACTTGCACATAACTCTTACACAATGGATTCCTTAAATGGCTTTGGAATGCCTATCTTATACTGCAGATCTACTAAGTTACCCAGAAAATCTGATCTGTCTGATTCAGCACGGAAAGAGGTATTCAATATCCATTCATTTCCATCATCATCCTCTACCTTTAACGAACCAAAACAAAGCACTTCAATTAAATCCGACTTTCTCTTTTATGATGGAGCCAAAAATACGTTCTCCGAACAGAAAAGCTCAAATAATCGGAAATCAGTTACTGAAAAAGACAGTTCCGTTCCACGCCCTACAAATAGCTTCATCTGTGCCCGAAGCATGTTACAAAAGCTATTCGAACAAATGAATGTAACTACAATCCAGTGCTCTAATATTATGAGCGATGTAAGTAATTTATATCAACATATTTAATAAGGTTTTTCCTAACCATTCCTTTAGATATGGAAAAACTATGATGATGAGATGTTTAAGCATTACTTTAGATATCTCGCTTTTCTTGAGGCTTGCTGGCACACCTCAGTATACCCCAACTACCGTTATAAGCCAAGGAGGAAGATAAACTCTCCCAAACTTGGAAACCAATCTGTCACCAAAGATACCAAAAAGAAGCAAATGAAATCAGGCATTTCCAAACAACCCCCCAGAATTTTGGCAAATAAAACAAAAACTTCCAATAACCTTGCAGTTAGGCTGAATTTTGATTCTTTAGAATCACTCCTCTCAGATTTAATGCAAGAGGATCAATTCTTTTTTAATACTTCAATGCCACCTGAGATGGACGACATATCTTCATCAGTAGGAGCATGCAAAATATTACACACTGAAGAATTACCAGAACAACCGTTTGCTCCCTTCTTTGTTCTTGAGGATATGATATCAGGGATGAACTGAGCTTCGGTTTGATGGTTGGGTAGCTAGTCAGATTCAACTTCTAATAATTTCATACTATAACACTGCATAATGTAAGAGAACAATTGTTTTCAAACCCTTTTCGATTTAAAGTAATTAAAAACCATGCATCAAAGTTCTAAATAAATATCCAAGATTTTGAGATAATATAATTTAAACAAACAAGATAATAAAAGCCAATTATATTAAGCGATATGTTATAATAGTTTATCTTATGTGACAATAGATTTGAAGTTATAAGGCTGGTTTCCATCTTACTACTCTCTCAGCATCTTCTTACTTTTTCAAAGAATAGTATATATAAAAGAATTCATAATGAGATTTCTCCTAATCATCATCGGACGGAATTATCCGAATAATGTGAATCGTGGGAGCAATGTATAAGTGTCCAAAAGATTTTACATTACAATGAATATTCACATAGTCCAAGTAATAAGCATGAACACGTTTTCATCTGTCAATGTGAAACAGATTGAGGTTTAAATTTGTTTAGCGGTTTCAAGTTCGGGGCAGTTGCAAGAGATCAACAAGATTTGTGTATTTGATCCAACCGTGAACTGGTAAATTTATTACTTGGTTTGAACTTGCTGAACTTGTTGAATTGGTTTTGGACTTGTTTGGGCTTAGTATGAGATTTGAAATTTTGGTTTTGGTTTTGGGTCATTGAAAATAACTTGGACTAGGCTTAGTGTCCCAGTTTACAGCAGCAGCCTCAAGAGAATCCTCAAAACAACATTCAGTTAAAGTAGTCGATATTAACAGTTGATAATAAAAAAAATACTCAATATTATTAGAGAAGGTGGCTTAAGATGTCGGTTCAGTTCCGGACTTTACTACTACGTCATACAAATACTGTCCTTCCATTTTATCGATATTGAAGCTTTTAAGCATTTTTGTTTTTGTTTATCTTTGATAGCCCATTTTTTATTCTCCACTACACTTTTCTTTCTCTTCTTCACTCAGTTTGGTTAGGCCCCTTTTGAGTTTTTATTATTTCTTAATTGTTGGTTATTTTTACTTACATTATATTGTGGTAGGTATACCGCCTTCTTCCACTTGCCTCCTCCATTTACTAGCCTATTTGACCTTGTTGCAGCCCCCAGTTTCCAAGGTCGAGTTCCAGTCCAAGTTCCACTTCAAGCATAGCTCTGTCTTTGCAACACTCATTGAAATAAGGTGGTTTTTGTTTGTTATTGCTACTTGGCATGGCTAGTGTGCAATTTAGTTCGTGAAATGGTTTATATGCGCTAGTGCAGGGTTTGATCTTTTACAATAGTTTATACACGGTGATTTACAATTAGTTTCCAATTTGCCAGTCCATAGCCCTCTTTTAGGACTTGTTAATACATTTGATACACATTATACGAGCCTTGCTATCCGCACACCCGTTCACTACATCCACTGATTCTTTGTTCGCTTGTCAGTACTTATTCCACACTTCATGGTATTCAATAACTTACCTTATCCCACTGAGGATCCTGAATAAATGCACACAACACTTTGGATCCAGTTTGAAGAAGTGGATGTCCTGCAACGCTAAATTTGAATCCGGTTAATACCTTGTTTCGCCGCGGCCCTTGGTTGGTCATATCCATAATTGGTCCACTCACCTCTGTAAAAACCTTTCAAGACCTTCTCGACGATGCTCAATCACCTCATCCGTAAACCGGTTTGTAAACACCTTACCTGGCAGTGGAGGAATGGTGACACGCACGGTCTCTTGTTCAAGAATATCTCGAAAGTATTCAAACTCACTATACCTTCGTCGGACTGACGACTGCTTTACCTTGAATGCTGGAATATTGGTCTTAGTAGCAAAACACCCCATGTTAGCATCTTCGGTCGAGGCATTGATAATTTCTTGGTATCTTTGACTTGTTCAACTCACTCTGCAAATAATTTCATAGTCTGTGTACATTTTACGGGAGTACCCTGGAACGCACATAATTACACTTGATCAGTCTTTTATCCTTGCATTTAAACTCAATCGACAGCAAACACCTACCATGGGTTTGTGGATTTCGAACCTACCATCCAGTATTAGCAAAAACATATGTAATCATATTTTTTTAAGAAAAAAAATAATAAAAATAAATCTCAATTGATCAAAATAAATAACAATCAATGATAACCAAGTACCAGCCTTATCTCATAGTAAAAATTAACCAACCTCAATCTCTAAAAAGTTCTCTGGAACACCATAGATTTCTTCAAATGTCTGCTGCTTTATCTCTGGACGTGGTTCAAAGCTCTGGCTACCACTTGCTTCTGGCATTGAAGCAAATGGACTCGCTGGTAATGGCTTGTTTTTCGTGTTCTTATCCATGTTCGTGCGATGTTGCTATTAAAAAGATAAATGTAGAAAACAAAAAAAAAAGTCTCATCCCATGATTTTGAATAAGATCTGATAAAAACTCAAAAGTAAAATGAATTCCACCCTAACCCATTCAATATTAGGAAATCATCCCAATGTACATAAATTCCCAGTAACAACCTAAGCTTGCAACTATCCGACGTGCTTAATTTTTTTTTTTTTCAACTATGGAAGACGAGATTGTGGTGGTCAAGTTCTTGACACCCTACAAAGTTGCCCTTGTCGCGGTTATCCTCCTTTACTGTGATGGGGTCATTCCAGATGAAAGCAAAATGAAGATCATGTGCCATTTGGTTGGATTTATAGACCCTCAACAACACGACAACATGGAGAACGAATCGATTGTTCTACTAGACGGTGATCTAGCCCAATTGCACTCCATCATGGGATCCCTAGAGTCGAAAATTTCCGGTGTTTCTTTGTTTGATCTATTGCTCGATTTTCTGTTTGAAATGACGTCTCTTGATAGTCTTCATACTTTCATGTCTAGAATTGACGAATACTTGATCCATGGAGATGGTAAACACGATTCCCAGGATGAACAAAAAGTACTATCGGCAGAAGCAAAATCAATTTCTCTTTTGAAACAGTCATCATTATTAGGTTCGTACTGTAAGCGATGTTACTTGGCTTTTGAAGGCCTGAGTTTTGATGCTGTACTACATCTTTGGCAATACCTGGAAATGTTTAGAGCGCCCTACGAAGCATCCTGGAACCTAAGAAGATCGGTTGTAAAAAGTCTCAAGGGTGATATTAAGCTAAATATTATGCTGCCGGAAAATGATCAAGACTCAGATGATGATGCCAGCTTTTTAAAGAGCCTGGTCCCACAAGCACCCTTGACTAGATGCATTGCAGGCGAAAACTTGGAGGCATTGCTCGAATTTCAAATAGGTGTTTTTGAACGGTATGGCGGTACATTACCTGAAGAGATAAGACATGTTTTGAATAGCATGGTTTCGACGAATAAGCCTTTACCTACTTCCGCACACTATGTTCAGTACTTGGATGCATTCCGTGATAAAGATTACGAAGCTGCATTTGATCATCTTCACCGCTTTTATGACTATACAATGAATAGCAGAGGTAGAACCCATTATCAGTATGCTCTGTTCACTCTTGCTACTTTACAAGCTGAATTCAGTTTCTACACAGAAGCCATGCGTGCGGTGGAAGAAGCAATCACCGTTGCCCGAGAAAATAAAGACAACAATTGTCTCAACTATATATTATCGTGGCTTTACTCGTTTCTTCAATCTCATCCTGATTGTACCCCTCCTGAGTCTCTTTCGTCACAAGAGCAGATTTCACAATTTCTCAGGATTAAATCCAAAGAAACTTCATACTCTCTATATTCACTCTCATACCAAAGTGAAGTTGAACAGCTCATGGCACAGGGTGGTTCACTAACACAAGCATTTGAAGCACTTACTAAAAGTACATATATCAATGCTGTCTCGAATTCCTCCTTTGCCGCTGGCAACGTTGCCCTTGTAGCCTCAGGACTATGGACACGTTTAGGAAATAGCACTTTAGCTAAACTGGCACTTGACATGTACTCGCACTTTCCAGATCGTCAGCTGAATGCTCTGTTAACCATTGAAATTGGGGTTCGCAAAGCAAAACTCTTTTTTCAAGAAGGTAATTTACCTGAATGTTTCAAGCTTCTAGGTTCCTTAAAGAGCACAGCTCATGGATCACAATGGCATCAGCAAATCTGGTATCCAAAATTCTTAATACTCCATCTGCATCATAAACTAAATGAAGAACGACTTGAAGAGTCTAGATTCATTCTTGAAAAGTTGTCAGGTATTGCTGCTTCAGATACAGAAGTAAACAGGGAAATTGAGTATTACAAGTTTCTGTTAGAACTCAAGTCTGGAAATGTTTCAATTGCAATGGACGGACTCTGGTCTCTACTTGAATCAAGCAAATATTCTTCAATAACAGCCTCAGATGTAATGTATCAAGTTCGTTTAATGCTTTTCTATGCCAAAATCTTGATTGAATATACAGACAAATCAACACGAGCACTTTCACTTGTTCTCAAGCTTATCAACATGACTGAAGAGGCATCATTAGCGACGTATGAATACGAAAGTGTAGTAATGCTAGCTTGCATTTCAAATTCTCAAAACGAGCCCGGAGATGCTCTTAGTATGGTTGATGCCATTATGCCTCGCGTGAGTATTACTGAACTCTAAACCGTTTGTGCTGGCTAACTAATTATCATAATTTTTTTAGATCTTGGAGACTAAAGATGCACAGTTAATAGCGTCAGCTTATAAAGTGATGGCTAATGCTTCAATGGGTATAATCCACAAACTTGAAGTCGCTGCTTCTACAATGGTTAAAGATGAAAGACTAGACCAGAGACCTGAGTTATTAGAAAGAGCCATTACCCATTTCCAGAAAGCTGTAAAATGTGAGTATATCGATACATTTGAGATGCCACTTGAAGGGGCTTCATTATAGTAATCCAAAGGCTAACACGACTATGCTTTTCCCTAGACTATGAAAGAATCCAAGATTGGAGGTCAGTGCTTGAGGTTTTCACTAGCTTGGAAAAGGCTGCAATTAAACGTACTGAACTTGAAAACTTGAAAAATGAGACTCAACAACCACCATCATCTTTACAAATGGCTTCAAGAGCTAGTATTAATCGGTTACATGAGATATTGAGGGTAAATAGAACGTCTCTTGAGTTTGATCCTGAAATTGAGCAGTCTAGTTTATTATGATACATGTATATATGTTTTCAGAAATCTTGTCGTCAAACTTGAGCAGGTTTCTTATATTTATTTTAGAAATCAAACAGAACCTTTGCAAGGTATCCAAGTCCTACTTTGCATTTCACGTTTACATTACAATTACTATAATCGATTGAATAATACTAATTCCTTTGAGCAAACTTTTCATTTAAATAATTAAGTACACATGAACATATGATAAAAAAGAAGAGAATGAAAAGAAAGAAGTAAAAAAAAAGAGAGAAAAACACCAGTCATGTAATTTCCCATCCTTCTCCTCCTTTTCCCTCGTCTCGTCCCCATAAAAAGATATATATAATATAATGACCCAAGTCGTTTAAATGTAGGTTTCGTAAGGAATAGGAGTGATGGTCTCAGGAACGTTGCTGACAACGGAAACAACACGCTCTTCTCTTGGCTTGACGGGCTGTCTCTTAAGCTGGACAGTCTCACCCTTGGCCTTGGCATCGGCCTTAAGAGCAGCGTTGGTCTTGACACGGTTCAAGAACTCCTGTCTGCACTTGGAGTGCTTGACGTGCTCAACACGGAGGTTGACACGCTTCTCAATGAAACGGTTGCCAACAACCTTCTGGATGATGACACCAACAGAGGACTTGGTTACGTTGTAGACAATACCAGTCTTACCGTGGTAAAACTTGTGGGGCATACCCTTTTGGATAGAACCGTTGGCCTTGATGTCAACAATGTCACCGACCTTGTAGATTTTAAGGTAGGTGGACATGGCAATAGTACCATGCTTCTTGAAGTCACGCGCAAAGGCGTAACGAGTACCAGATCTGTAACCGCGGCTAGAGAAAGAAGAGCATGTTAGAAAATCATAGTGATTGAAAAAAATTTGGTGGGTATGTGTGATCTGGTTTAAGGTGTAGCGATGTGTTTAAATTTCTGAAAACTTTTTAATAGTCGATCAAAGTTACAAGAGCACTGAGACTACCTATCTCTATAAAATTAAAAGTCGATTCAAGTAGTAGAGATGGTGACAGTAGTCCAGCAATATCCTAGGAATCAAGCAAAAGCAGTCCTTAGTTGACATTTTTTTTTTCCTTCCAAGAGCCAACAAGTCTTATTCAATCCATGTCGAAACACCTCTACAATCCTTCCCCGTCATCACACACATTCATAAAGGTACCCTCATTCATCATATCGATCTCACTTACCTTTTACCCATTTTTGTCTATTGAACTTCGCTGTTGATTTTTTCGTCGGTTGGTCGAAGGGTCGTCGTCGGAGTAAAAAAAAAAAAGAGATTTCGAAAAGCTCCCTCTGCGAGGAGTTCCAGCATAGGCATAAGAAAAATTAAAAGTTCAATATTTCCCAAATAGGTAGTTAATTTAAACCCGTACCCTAGTTGAATTGATGCATTTAGGGTAAAGCCCTAATGAGATTCTTACTGACTCCTAATGAACTAATGAATCGTGTGAGCAAGAGAAAAGCTACAGGCGAAACTTGTGCGATTCAAACACCAAGATGTCAAGATGTCATGGTTTAAGTATGTACATTTGGTTTTTTAATTCCATGAAGCCGTTTTTTGTCAATTAATAATACTTTTAAATATGTAACTATTTACTCTTCGTCATCAGCAGCCTCGTCACCCTTGCTGGCAGCAGCAGCCTGGTGCTTTCTCTTCACACGACCAGGGCGGCCACCACCGTAAGGAGAGTTGGCAGAGAAGTCAATGTGCTTCTGGGAGTCAAGACGGACAGTGAAAGAAGGAACATTGACGAGCTGCTTACCAACGCGGATGTGTCTCTGTCTGATGAGAACACGGGCGTGGTGAACAGACTTGGCAAGACCAAGCTTGAAAACCTGGGTTTGCAGTCTTCTCTCCAAGAAGTCCTCAACGCGAAGAGCCAAGACGTAATCGAGCTTCATCTTGTCCTCGCTCAAGACGCCAATGCGAACGAGACGTCTGATAAGAGCGTTACCCTCGAAAAGACGCTTGGGGTCCTTCTCATCACGGGTCAAAAGATCACGAGCAGCACGTCGGATCTTGGAGAGCTGAAGACCAATTCTGTAGATTTCTCTCTTGTTCTTCAAACCGTACTCACCGGCAAGCTTGAGCTCGGCATCGAGACGGGACAGATCGTAAGCCCGTCTAGGGACAGTAGATGTCTTGGAGTATGTTCTAGGAGCGCCTAATCAAAAGAAAAATATGCGTTAGAACTCTGGTTCTGTATTTACAGGAAAAACATGTACGAAAAATTCAGGCACATCGATTTTAGTTCGGTTTGAAAGTTGTCTGGTTTGGCGATTCGAAAAGATACAATAATTGTTGAACAAAACAGAGATCAAGGAATGAGATGCGTGTGGGCTCTGAATATTCGCACAAGGATTTGAACTAGTTGGATTTACTTACGGGGCATTTTGTGTTGGCGGACCGTGTGTTGTCGACGATGGTGGTTCTCAAAGGTCTGTCAATGGCAGGAATTTTTTATCAAGCAAAAAACCTCAATATCTCCCAACGGCCAACTCGCCCATGGCCTGGAATAATTATTTCACAGTACATATGAGAATGGTACATTCCCAATGAGGAATAAATCTTTTAATATTTGCGTAAAAGCCCTAACTAATTATAATTTAATTAGTAAGCATATCATAGGTTTAATTTCCTACTCATATTGGCTTATATGGAGGCAAGATGGTAGGCTCATACTTATAAGGAGACAGGAATTTATAGTGCATATATTTTTCTTATCCAAAATTTGAGAAACTAGAAGATAAATGACAGAAACTTAGTAAATTGCAATATGTGAATCAAAGAATTCCCTCATGGCTCAATCTCTCAAAATTTGCCAGGATACAAGCGAACCATTCAGAATATTTGGCATAGGATTTTACTTGTCAACTATCAAATTAAATTGGGAAGCTATTATAGATTGAGATAGCCCATCCTAGATACTCCCACTTCACTTGAATTGCTTGTATATGTCAACACAAATAAGAGACAATAATTTTATAGATCTGGAGAACCGTGCATTAAGAGTCTACAACGAATTGAAAATAATAAGACTACTAGCATATCAGATATACATATTTATATGCGAGTAAATTATACTACTAGGGATTTCAATCTGGCCAGCTATTAGTAGGTTATAGGCCTATAATATATTAATCTGTTTATATCAAGACTACTGGTGAATAATAAGCATAGGTTTGTAAATATTGTCCAAGGGTTGTAATAAAAGATTATTTCACGAATGAATAACACCTTGTAAACAACCATCTCACGCTTTATTGCGTATGAATTATTTTACTGAGGTTATTGTATTGATTATTGTATTGTTTGTTCACAAGGAAAAAGACTAACTGGATACAAACTTAACAGTTTCCCTCACTATTAATAGTATTTCAAGACCCATGTCTGTCAAGCCAGGTTCTGATGAAAAATTCTTAATGCAATGCTGATCAACAACTAATTTATATGAAAAGCATCAGCCTTCCAATAAAAGCGTCTTTGTTTTAAGGCCAAATCGCACCTGCTTACCTCTAGCGTGGCCGTACGATATTCATTAAAAACAATCCTCCATTTTGACGTCTATTATACTATACAATAATAATCGAGAAGCCAGTAACAAAGTATTACCATTGACCCCACTTTGTTAGAAGCGGGCACGATTTTTGTTTACTTAGACGATGGAATGTTGAGATTATTCCAACCCTCCATAAAATCGAGCAATTGGAATTGAGCAGATTAATTGTCAACAAGATGATGGCAATAAATGAACAAAAAAAGGGCACTCTGTTGGCGATATTATATAATTATTCATTATTCATTATTCATTATTTATTATTTATTTTCTTTGTGGGAATTGGAATGGAGTACAGTTACCTCGTTCGTTTATGCGTCACAAAGATGCTGTGGATGCAGCCAAACATATTTTAAAGCAAAATAACTACTGAGAACAATAGGTATCATCTGAATGTAGATATATCATAGTTAAAACCCGTACTATTAGCCTTTCATAAAATAAACACGATAATATGTAAATAAGCCATTCAAGTAAATTTTCTTGTTTTTTATTACTTCTTTGATTATTGTTTTATTTTACTCGACCTCATTCTTTACAATGATTTGCAATTGCAACATGAGTTGAATTCTGGTTACCATCATGCAGTTCTAAACAATAAATATCACAAGTTTGATTCTTACACAAGTACTTTTGTAGTTAACAAGTAACTATCTATATGCAATGCAGCAAATTTCTTAATTGGCTTCGCTGCTAAGTTTGGTTTGATGGTGATAGGTATACAAATCTAGTTCGTCAACAGACTTGAAAGGAATGCTGGACCAAAGTGTCGTGCGGTCATTTAGCAAGGGATATGAAGACGTAATGATGCCTTGATGTGGTATAGATGTAGCGATATTTGATAACAATGAGGAAGGTGGAGTCTCCTGAAAACCTGACAGTGGCGGCGAAGTCCGGGGATTATCTAGAATGTTATTGCTAGACCAATATGCAAGATGAAATGAAGAAGCATCGCTATGCGAGAGAATTAGTGAGAGACGGCGAAGCTTCTGCCGTTGTTTTAGTTCAATACAGTATTGAATATTATCTTCAGATAGATGGGGGAGAGATACAAGGTATAGATTGCTGAAACCGGATATGGCCGAGTATATGACCAATGATGGACAAGCTGGAGAACATGAAGATGAAAAGGAGTAGATGTAGAGTTGGCGTAGTGAGTTACGAAGATGCAAAAGCTCACACAAACAATTGGTAGAGAATCCTGATAAGGCCACGCGGGATAGCCGTCGGTTAGCTTTGACGAAAACGGGGAGCAATACAGAAACACTCGGGCAATCAATAGTAAGCTCTTCCAAAGACGTTAATGGAACTCCTTGAAAAGGACAAATATCATCATTTGACTCTTCAGTTTCGCTTTGTTCGATGCTTTGTACTATTCTTACCGAGAGAGATTTCAGTTTTGCACTGCATTCAAATATCTCTTTAAAAAATAAGGCTTCACTTTCAATCTCGTTGGTGTGAAAAACAAATTCCTGTACAGAGAAGGGCAAACACAATGGACTGAAATGAATGTAGGGAGGGAAGTCGTAAACTGCAACTTTTGAGATTCTCCTATTATATAGGGCCATGTTCCGAAATATACTCGAAATGCGTTGTTCAAGAAGCGGGTCATCACAAAGATCAAATTCGCTGTTAAAAGACAAGGCAAAAGTACGGAGCTTTGGGAGTGTCTTTAGAGTATTTGACAGTAGGTCAATGTCAGAGCTAGTATTTGTAACAGAGGACAACTGTAGTGACACAAACCTGAGCATATCATTAAGTGTTGTAACTGGTAGAGCCAATTCGATCAGACAACTCAATGAAATGTCATGAACAGCCACAGTGATAGAGTCTTTTGGGAATTGTTGCATTAAAGTTGATATTCCCTTGATGTTACCCCATGTAGCTCCATGGAAAGTTACGGAGGTCAAGTTTTTGGTTACCTTTGGATTGAGAAGATGGGCTCCACAAAATTCAACAAGCTGGAAGCTAGTACATGCATCATTCAAGTTGAGATGCAACTGGCGAATTGAAGCAAGAGCGTATAAGGAGACATGATTTGAGATTAGAGCATTAAATAAGGTGGCAGATGTGGTACTATCATAAATATGATTCTGTGATTTGTTTGTTGAAATTGAGAGATCTAACTTAATGTGTCGCCATAACGTGGGTATAGCATGTTGATATAGGACTTTGCAAGAAGCAGCCAAACTAGCTAAATCTCTAGTATTATTGATAATTGCAGGCGAAGTCAGAAACCCTATGACTTCTGAGGGAAGATCTAGAAGGGACAATTTGGTGGTGGATTTGAAGGGAGTTATTAACTCCGACTTGGAGGCTTCCTAGAATAAGTTAGTACGGTGTCTGAGTTAAAGTGGGAGTGTGCGCCAGACCAGACCCAAAGAAGAAGGAGGGAACGCTCTGGAACAACAAAATGTACGTACCATAGATGAGGTGAAGGAGGGGATTGATGCCCGCCGAGAGTTTGGAAGACGAAGGGAGCGAGGATGAGAAGAATAAGACGGAGCCGTAGTAGCCGTAATACTATTGGTAGGTGTTGAAGAAAAAAGAGGACTTATTGGCGACATTCTATGGGTTTTCGAATTTTTGAATGATTTGAGTTTGTGTTTCCTTGGGAAGGAGGAGAGTAGCTTGGAGACGGTGAGAGCGGTTGAAGTATGGGGTTAATCGGAGTCGAAAGATGATGTCAAATATGAAAAGAAGTTGAACGAGATCATCAACAAGAATGAGGGCAGTAATTTCTATATATTTAAGTCTTTTTTACTTATATGTATACTGAAAAGATCAATAAAATAAAAATTAAAAAAAAAGGAAGAAACAGGTATTACACACGATATTTTATATATATTTATATAGAATGTATTTTATAGGATATACTATATTTTATAATTATTTTTATGTATTTTATTTTTTTAGTTTTAGTTCTAGTTTCAGTTTCATTTTTTTATTTATTTTATACTAATTTCCTGAAGGTTTCAATTTACCTCTTCTCTGACCTCCTGAAGGAAAGGTGAGATCGGCAGACAACTCTTCCCTGTTTGGCTTTCCATTTTATCCATTAGAACTACTAAAACTGGCACCGGCACTGGCAGCTTTGGCTGAGTTTAAAATGTGTGGCTATACGTTTCCTAAGACCAGGAACGTTGATTATGGGAATTTAAAATCAAGCTGGTTGTTCAAAGATATAGGTACTTGATGAAAATTTTGTTTCTCTTCATTATTTTTATCTTTGACTGGGATTAATTCTAGAATTCCGAACTGCCGAAAAGTTTCTGTTAATTATTTCATTTTGTATTTTAATTTTTTTTCTTCTTCTATTTCTGTTCCATTTCGTTACTCCATTCAGACTACTAGAGCTCAAGTTAGTTAAAGCCTTGTTTCACCACTCAAACACCTGCCATTACTGTAAATCTAGGAAACCATTCCATGGAAAAGGAAATCTTAGATGGACACCAACTCTACCCTTCTCTGTTTGCTACGTTATCACCATCTCTGATTGATAATAATGAATTATTTTTTTTGGGACAAGTTGATATACATGTTACCATCTAATCTGTATGGATCATCTTGAAGCACCTTCTGTTTCTTCCCCTCGGAATGAATTGTACATCCCGATCAATATTCAATTGATACCAATCAATTCCAACATCTTTTGATCAGCATATCAATCCAGGGACAGGCCACAAGAACTTCACAGCATTCCTATTATTCACGTGTTTAGAACCACTTCAACTGGCAAAAGAGTCTTAGTTTACGCTGAATATAAGACTCTAACCTGAAGGATAGATACTATTACATATTAGTTACTAACAGACCCTAGTCCAAACATAGCCGGTCTTACTAGCGCGATCATCGGCGCAATGAGCCAGGCGGATCGTCGTAACCCCAAGAACCCCAGAAATACGTGGGTGCCAATATAATAAGCTGCAAAGGAATCCCGTTCTACGGAAATCATGTCGGTTAGAGGTACTACCTCACTATTTACGAATTCTAGACTCGTTTTACCTGACTGAGTTTGCTGGCCTGCTAAGACATTCGTCAGTATTGGGGGTAGCTTCACAGCTAAATGAGGCCCATATTCTATGTCTCTGGCAAATTTTTTATTTACAGATTACAATCTAACTGGATGCGGATCAATGAGCTTGTCTGCAGTGTATAAAATATATCCCGCTCTTGTGCTTCAAAAATCTCCCAATGTTCTCTAATTGAGTACTGGAAATTTATCAAGATGCAAGCGCAATTATGAACAGACTATTCCACAAGCAATGCAAACTGCATTATGATGATTTCAACAACGACAAAAAAAAAAATAATCATGAACTCTCCTGATTCATTATTTGTTTATATGTTGTCAACCTTTTGGGTCAGTGAGGCTTGTATACGTCACAATCAGCTAAACCTCCTTTACTCATACAAGTGAAGGGATATCCGGATTCCAGCCGCGGTTGGTCCTAGATGAAGCTTGGAACAGGCTTTGGATAAAGAGTGGGGACTAGGGTTCAAAGATTTTAATTGAGTGTGGATGGTCATAACCGACCTTTTGAATCATTATCCAATTGAAATAATAATTCGTTTCCTACTCGTTTGACACGGTTAGCGCTATATTCGAACAATCCAGTCTGGTCATGTCACAAAACCAAACTTTGAAAAACAGGAGACTGAAGACCCCAAAAGCAAATTGAACCTCATTTGACGGTGGAGCGTGTGGATATTTAGCGCGACTAGTCATCATGCTACTGTTTATTTAGACCCACTGTCACAGGAAATTATATTCAGTGATGATGGTGACTTCTTGGATTGCTAGTATGTGGCACTCAAACTAACTCGTTCATATCGTTTTCTGTTATATTTTTTAAAAGTATTTTATAGTATTATTCAGTTTCTAATGACCCTTTTAATGTAACTTCCATGACCTACTGTTCAATTTACAAACTTGGAATATAAAAATTTTCTATCACGAGAAGGCCTCATGTCAAGACACAAAACAAATTTACAGTTATCATATTAACCTTCACCAACTATTTGGCGACTCAATAAATGTAGTACATAACGGCTAGATCGAACTACTGATAAACATTATTAAAGGAAGATTGTACCCGTATCCTTTGGAATAGCAACAACAATGTAACGAGATTATACAAAAACCTTTGTCTAGAAACCCTCTATCCAACACTTTTAGATCTGTAATCTTTATAGTCAAGGTATGAGTAATTCCTCAAGTGTCACCAATTGTAGCATGCCTCAAACTTTCTAATCCTTGATAAGCAGATTTGACAAACCATAATCGTCTCATTTTTTCCAGCCTCTTCTCACTAAAGAATACAACCCTCATGAAGAGACATTGACTTCACATTCTGTAAGAAACTCGCAAACTTTCGGATGGTACCATACAGGTACTTAGGGTTAATGATCCTTAAGGCATTGACTAGAGAACTAGAATATACTTTTATGTCTCCTTAGTTGCTAATATGCAAACAGCAATATTAGATTTTTGGGCCTTGTCCCATTGAACACTAACTTGAGGTGTTTCTTAGATCTAAGTAGAGAAGCGACTTAGTTTCTTTATAAGAAATAAGAATTGAAACCTACATTCAGTACAGCCATACAGTTAAGTACTTTAATCCTTGTACTTTGTGGAGTTGAAGCGGATTTTGAGGCTTAAAAATGAAAAATTTGTAGTAAGAAACTTTACTTTCAATACATACCTAAAGGGTTGATCAAAGATATCTGTGACTTGAGAAAAAAAAATATGGGTCCTAATATCGACAGGCCTGGGCAAGCCAAGCTACTCAGCTGAATCTCTGAAACTTTATTGCACGAGATCCGGGAGAAGAAATTAAATCTTATATTTGCAGAGACTTGGATCAAATTTATTTAGTCGTATATCTCAGTATCAGTATCAGTCGTAAGTGATACGTACATAGATCTTGAAAATATCAACAAATTCTCATCAGAAAAAGACGTTTGCCTCATGCGTTCGCCTCATGCGTTCGCCTCATGCTGGTTTCATTTTATAACAAATAACACGCTTGAGAGAATGGTCTTTTTGCGATGCAGTGTGCATTACCAACAAGTATCATGAAGAATCATCGGGTCAGTGAAGGCTAGAAAATGAATAGCTCAGAATTGGCAAAAACTCATCAACTTGAATGAGAATTTCCTGTGACAGTGGGTCTGAAGCAACACCAGCATGATGACAAGTGTCTATAAACGTCCAAACCCTTCATTTTCAAAATGAGATTCAGTCTGCTTGGAACTTTAGTGCCATGTTATACAAAAGGTTTTGTGACATATTCAACTATGAAATATGGGTCTAAACATCTCAACCATAGTAAATTTTGAAATAAATCTGGATTGAATAATGATTCCAAAGACTTTTTGCTATAATTCTATATCAATTAATTTTTTAATGTCTTTTTTTAATGTTCGCCTGACCAATCTTGGTCTAACATTAACAAGATTATGAGAACTGGATATGCCTTCGTGAGAAAAGTGAAGAATCAAATTATTGTGTTCCGCAAACTTTGTCGACTTGAAACTCTGCCAATATATAATGAATAATGTATCAGGAGAGTCATACTCTCGTTGAAACCATAATGCATTGCTTGTGGAATAGTCTGTTTACAAATGTGCTCGCTTCTTAATCTATTTTTCAAGTACGCACTATGATGACCTTCAAGATAGAATCTGAGTTTGTTACAACATTGGACGATATATTATCAAGAAATTGTTTAGTCTTTTTGTAAGGTTAATGATATTCATAATAACCGTGTTTCGGACAAGCAAATTGGCTCCATATCCAGTTAGATTACAATTCATGGCCAAAACAAAAATAAAAAGAATTTTGCTACTCAAATTAATGGGATATTATCGGCCTCATATGTATAACTGCGTAGCTATTCCCAAAACTGCCCAATTTTCTCAGCAATTTAGCAAGCTTGCTCAAGTAAAACAAACTAACAGGATAAGTTTTAAGCAGTATGTTTAACTGGCACAATACCCATAGAAACGAGATTCTTGAGCAAGATTTATCTCGTAGGTTAGTTGGGTCATGGTGGTAAGGGGAGCGATGTTTGTTTATGGCAGTGGGGGTACAGAGGTTTAGACTCAATGTTTTATTTTTATTTTTCAATTTATCTGTTAATTTTTTTTTTTAGCTAAGATCAGTTAGGAAATAATGCCTCAATCAAAATGTTGGCATCTAATGATATCCATCGTCATAGTTCAACTTGATGTAAAAGTCACTCTGAAGGAAGAAAAAATAAGGATGATGCTTGGGGGCACTTCTATTGATTGGGTCCAAGTAAAGCTTCAGCTTCAACTTCTACTTCAGAGATTGTCTACACGCTTGAATACTATTGAATACGGACTCAAAGTAGTAAACTCTTCCGTATTCTAGTCTCTTTTTTTCTTCTTAAAGACCCAGCGAATTGGTTTTAACTAGACTCGACCTTTGGGTTGGGAATATCTAAGCTCTGTAGTCAGAATAAATTTCGCTATATCGGTTACAATTTTCTCAAACTCTATGAATTAGCATCTTTAAACTGCTTTTCCTGCATATTCTGTGCATGTCGGCTAGCTTAAATTAGAAACAAATTTTATAAACTCCTAAGACTGCTTCATGAAAAACATAGGGGAAGCTATTAACAAATAGCATTTCCAGAGTAGTTTATCGTGAGTCTTATTAAATCCGTTTAGATAGAGTCATTCATAAATGTTTATTATTTCTCAATAAATCTTACGTGGAATGATTCTTTCAAATAATGAAGTTGGCCAAAGAGGCTTTGGCATCGGTGGAGAAGACAATTAATTAGATTGCAATTTTTTCTCTGAAGGATTGTGATATAACGTTTGATTGTTTTCCATTACAACTATACATATTTAATTGTCAGTAAATATCCATGTAAGGCTTTTTTTGTTGCCAAATATCAGGTAAAATATGAGACATAATTCATAGAAACTCACTATCCTTATGTCCATAGTTGTTTGTAAGAGCAACCCAGACTTTATCATTGCACTTTTGAATCAAATTAGGGTTTATAAAAGTTTCAAGATAAAATATTCCGGTAAATATAAGATAACCCTCACAACAATTTACTTTACGACGAAATAGATTTCGTTTTATCGGTTTGAAGCAATTCTCAGCATGCTCATGACTAGGGTATACGATGACTTTGATAAAGACGGTAACATCCAATGTTAAATAATTTTCGGCGGGTTTAAGAAATTCAATGTTTAGTTTGTTTCAAAAGCTGGTATTCTGCAATTATTCTGGGGTTTCTGGTTACTAGCCATCCCAAAACTAGCGTAGTAATTGATTATATAGATAAATATTAATGATTCAAAAGCCAATAATATTTGTCTTAATTCAATTCAAACTCTTCTAGAGATATTTAAATCATTTTGCCTCGTTACTACGGTGGAGCCTGAACCCATCCATAGAGCATTAAGAGGCGGACTGCCGAGCTTTTTCTGCCCAATGTGAAAGTAGATATAAGAAGCGTATCAGGAGAGTTGATATTGTGTAAAAAAAGTCAAATGGCACTCTGTCTATATATTTCTAAAATCATCCACAAAATTGTGTGTTTGTAAAATAAAGTGGATAAAATTTCAGGGCGGGATAGTAATTTATCTGAATTATAGTCTTCATAGTCTGGTGAAAGCTTTAAATTAGCTTAGTATAGGGCAAGTTCATAGTGGAGCAATTGTCAGCAAAAACTTGGCCAACTAAACAAGTATAATTAATAAATTTTGAGATTTTAGTTTCTTGACTTATAGCTCTCACGCGACCAAAACTGACGATTTCAATTGTCAAAAAGCGGATTGGAGTCAGCAAACAGTGTTTGGGAAGAAACCTTCAGCTGTTGAGGTTTCTGATATGTGGAAATAGTGACTTTTCCTTATGTAGGAAATTTCTATAGCATCATACTTTATATTTCAAATTCACAGAGATAATAAATTAATTGTAGCATACATTAATTCTTGCTGATTTCAGGTATATTATACAACAGAATAAAAATAATAAATAGAATAATAAATAGAATAATAAATAGAATAATAAATAGAATAATAAATAATAATAATAAATAATAGTAATAAATAAGTAGCCCGTTGGCTATTCCTTGATTACCAATTGATAACGCTTTCTATTGCCTTACCATCATGTTGGCATGAGTCTTGGTAAAATACAGTTGCTCGTTTTCTGGAATAATATATTGGGCAGTCTCCAGATATGCACTCCACTGTTGCAGAAGGCGATAACCCTGCACAATTTTGACAAATTTTTGTTAATTCAGATAACTTCTTTTCAAGCTTTCTTAATCGCTGTTGTAATGTATACACGGCTTCAAAAGGTTTATCTCTGCAGTTACGACAAACCCCGTTTTCAATGCCCTCGCTTTGTAAGTTTTCACAAACTCTGCAGGTAGTATCCTTGAGAAAGTGTCTTAGATTGTAGTTGGCTTGTTTTTTCTTCCCAAGAGCTTGGTTGTGAGGATGGTGAAACTTGAGAACTTTCGGCATTTCGTCATACCACTGTCGAACATTACCTCCTAAGAGGTTTAATATTCGCTCTAAGGGTGGAATAAGATTTTTCATAATGTAGTACTCTGAATCTAGATGAATATCAGAGTTGTTGATGAGCACATCAGGATCAACACATCGGTCTATTAAACGGTCTCCAGGAGCGCCAGTAATGACTACATATGGAACTCGCTCACGATACTGCGGTCCAGAGTATGCATCTTGCTTGATTTTTTCTGCTGCAATCATCGCTCCGGGAGGACCCAATCCGCGATAGGAGCCTAGTTTGACCTCTTTTGCAAAACAAAAATCCTGCACAGAGACCTTACCCATGAGAATTTTCATCCACTGCTCCTCCAAATATGCCTTGACTTGGGAGAGGTCGCAAGTATCAAATAGAATTTGAAGCGTCTTTTCCTCAATCTTTTGTTGTGCCGGAGTTCCATCTCGTCGAATTGTTTCCATACCCTTTGCATCGAACTTTGGGACCTTTTGTGATTTGGTTTCATACATATGACCAACATAGCGTTTTTTGGTTTGGAGAATGCAAGGAAGGTACACCTTTTCAAATTTGAGCTTTACGGGCTCTGGATTCATGCTTGTCACAGTCTGTGCAATTTCATAACCTAGATCGAAAGCTTGCTCTTTAGTCTTACCAGGGAAATGAATGAATAAACTGTCGGTATCACCGTAGACCACCTCAGCTCCCCATTCTTTGGTTGTCTTTATTGTTTCGATTGCACATTCCAAAGTCTCTCTTGCGGCTTGAACTATACTGTCTGCTATCTCAACACATGGCATTCGCCCAGAGTAAGACGCTGATGTATAGCCATATGTAACGTTTGCAATAAGCTTCAAGGCTAGCTGTCGATTGTTCATCAATTTTTGAAAAGATGAGTTATCTTTATTTGACTTCATACCATCTTTGATCATCACACGAGTGTCTAAAATTTCGGTGAGCATTTTAGCCAAAAGAGACTTTCGCACTGATGGTTTAACGTATATCATTCCATTTGGCGCAATATTAATTTCGGTCTTAAGAAGGTTTAAAAGGCCAGATGGAAGATCTAATTCAGTAAATCCCAGTTTATTTCTTCCTCTCCATTTTGTTATACGCCCTAAGCAAGTCGAATAGCAATAATTGTAGGCAATCATAATCGATGGATACAAGGACTGAAAATCAAGAACCACAACCGGAGATGTGTATAGCTTGGTCTGGGGTTCCAAAATAAGTGGTAAGCATTCTAAAGCGTTTTGCTCCCCAACCTGCTTTCTGCTTGGAGATATCATGATGTAGTTTTCAGCCTTTGATAATCGGGCCATGATAGCTTCTATTTTATATTGACTTCCTCTGTAAAACACAGAATAGAAGTCAATCCCAACAATTCGGGCTTGTTCACTGGTTCTTGAAATTAATTCTTGATTAGAAATTAAATCTAAAGTGTAAAAGACACGATCAAAGTGATATTGTATGCATTTGGCACAATCTGTAGCAGAAATCCCTGTAAACCAAGAGGTAAGTGTTTTGTGAGAGTAAAGTGGTAGTCGCTGATGAATTGTATGATATACCACGTTTTCAAGAGAGTATTTGAGTAGGTTTACCTCACCACGTAGAATCCTCCAAACGTTGAAAACATGTCGACCAGTAATACTGATAGCAGACGTATGAGTGATTCCCCACTTGTCACCAACTTTACCATGGCCCTGATCTCGGACCCTTGAAAGCATATTACACAAATCATAATCATATTCTTTTCTTCCCCGCTCAATGATGTATCCCCAGGAGGAGCTATTGACCTCATAACCTGCAAGAATGTCGGGATCAAGATTTCGGACTGTATCAATTAAAGTGTTTATCACATCCAGTTCACATGATGCAGTTTGGATCTCAAAAGTGCAGGCTGATTGGTATCGCTTTTTTTCTTGTTCGGTTGTGCAAAGAAATATAGCTCCGCTCTCTAATTGAGACTTGTCACCCCAGTGGTCGCTGAACTGAGTTTGGTAGGTCCAAAATATAGAGGCTATTTCGTCTTCAGAAGGATTCGGATGGAAATCGCCTTTGGTGTTCACATGAACTTCTGCAATCATAACAGACAAGTATTTAGATCCATGTGTTTTTCGGGACGTTAGCGGCTTTTGAGTAACAAACTTGAAGTTATATTTTCCCTTCTGGGTAACTCCCCTGATCTGCGAAAGCTCTGGTAGAACCCGTGGAGTCGGTGGCTTTTTAGCTGCACACCAACCAGAAACTTGGTTATATGTGGGCGGCTTGCGAGCATAACGTAACTGCATATTTTCAATCTTCTGTGGATAGAGTGTGAACTTATGCGATATATTTGCAAATGCATGGCTGTCAAACGAAAAATTTGGTAAATCTTGAACGCCATCGCTCTTGAGGCGAAACTCCAGACCAGCAAATATCACTGGCTTCGGTGGAACATCCTTGGCCTTGGCAAAATAAGGTTCCTTATACACTTTTCTCTGCAATCCAAGCGATTCAAATGAGCCCATAACTTCCGTAGTGGTAGGTGGACGTGATCTAGCTCCATATAACGTGCCAATAACAGGAAAGCTGTTCGCAATGTTTTTCATTAAAGCTTTCACTTCTGGACTAGTTTTTGGTTGATTGGAAAAGGCCATGGGATCAGATGAAGAGAATAAGATATCCGTTGACAATGATTTAGACCCAAAGTCTATAGAGCCGTTTGAATCAGTACTAGTTACGAATGGTTTAGACTTGGGTCTGGAAATACTGTCAGATGTCTGATATAAAGCTCGCTTCGAGTTAGATTCACCTTGTGAAAGAATAATACGCTCCGCAGAAGGATCACTGCGCATTACTTCCAAAAATGATTTCTGAATACTAGTCTCATTTAAAATGATAGAGTCAGTGAAACTACCAAATGGATCAGAATCTGAGAGGTCGCCATCTTCAATTAGAATTTCCTGCGAAAGTGGGTCTAAAGCATCTTCAGTGTGATCACTAGGGTCCGAGCTGGTTTCGTTAAAATCAATACCCTCCAATATTAAATCTGGTTCAATCTCTTTAGGTACCTCAGCATCCTGTGCTTCAAGATTTGGTTTTGTGACATCCATCTTGGATTGCTTAAACATGGCACTAACTGTATCAAACGCTGTAGGAATTGATTTATTATCTGAATATAAAAATGATTCAAATGTTAAATTACTATCATCTGAATCAATCAATTTTTGTAAGGCCGATTTCAACTCTTCGCCTCTTCTCCATGGTGGACTCTGCACTTGGCTTCGACTAGCATCGACAGGTGGTTGAAAACTCGATGTCCCTTCATTGTGGCGTCGACTAGCCTCGTCGACCCAAAGGTCAGTCAATGTAGGAATAAATAAAGAATCAGGGGCGCTTGAATTCTCGCTGAAATCATAATGCAAGTTGCGCTGCTTGAGACGTAGTCTGTTTTTAATTGCACTTGCGTCTATATCAATTTCAAGTTCACAATAGGATAGCCTTGGAAAATAAATTGGATCTAGTACAAGATCGGACGATATTTTATCAGAATGATAGTCTTCGCAGTCTGGTAAAGGATACCTAAAGTATACATCAGATAAATTCATATATCCACATCCAGTTAAATTAAAATCCGTAAAAAATTGCAAGAGATATGGGATATGGGACTCATATGGCTGCATAGGTACGCCTAGCACTGATCCATTTCTTAGCAAGTCAGCAAACTTGGTCAGGTAAAACGGACTAAGAAGATAGATTTTAAGGTAATATTTCCAACCGACATGATACCCATAAAATGGAATTCCTTTGCATAGAATAATATTAGCAACAAAAATATTTCTGGCGTTATTGGGATCGCGTCGGTAAGCCTTGTTCATAGCGCTATTGATCGCGTCCGTAAGATTAGTCGTGTAGGTTTTGGCTAAGGTCAGTTAGTAAATAATATCTATACTTCAATACTGAGTCTTACATTCGGAGAGATTGCCATTATATTCAAGGTACAAGTATGGGTAAACGCCATGGATGTGAACTAACACATTTTGGCCCGTGGAGGTTGATCCAAACACCCGGATAATAGGTACGCTGTATAGCCTTTGTCCTGTCCCTGGGTTGATATCTCTATCAAAAGATGTTGGAGCCAGTTGGTATGAATCAACATTGTTGATCTGGATTTGAAAGCCATCCTGAGGGGAGGAAAAAGATGGTGCTTCAGGACGGTCCATAGAGATTGATAAACGCACTTGAATTTACTTCTCCCAAAAAAAACCTCAACTCTCAACCATGGATGTTCAAGATTTGCAATCAGAAACCGGAGAAGGTAGATTTGTGGTTTATTTAAGATTTCCTTTTCCTCGAAATGGTTTTCAAGATCCTGTGGTGGTAGGTATCTGAGTGGCAAAACAAGACCCAATCTAATATGAGCTTCTTTGATAGTGTGAATGGAATGACGAAAAGGAACAAAAATTAAGAGAATATATCTCCAGCAGGACGCTTCAGCGCGGCGATATCGATTGGATTAATTTGTAAGGACAATATATTTTTTGTTATTCTAATTGTAATTGCTAATATCGAGTAGGGCCAAGCGATTTGATGTTTCAGTGCCTTTTATTTTACAGCAGGCTATTTGGTTATATGAACGAGAACTGGAACATGTTCGAGGGCAAATGCTCAGAGTTAATCGAAACGTATTCACTAATAAGCCCCAAGATTTAGGTGAGTTCAATTGATTGTGTAGTATGGCAAGTTCTAATTGTTATTTAGTCAAAACAGTCACTCGAGACAACTTGTCGCGGCCGCGTGGTGGAGATAGACAAAATAGAGAACGGGCAAGTTCATCATTTTCTCCTAGGCGAGGTCAGTTCAGCAACACCGAAGATGGTACTTCTACTACTCCAACATCACGCAAGCTTGCCATTTCACGTACTGAGCCTGCTCCTACTTCTTCAAGCCCAAAGTTTCACTTGCACCAGGAAGGAGCCAGCTCTCCGTCGCTAGGAAAATCCTCCGACAGTGGTTTATCTGCAACATCTATTGGCTCTGGGCATGACGCGTTAGCCTCAAGTCGAAGGCTATTATCCATGTCACGCACATTTAATCGTCCGAAACCCCCGTCAAACCTGCGGGAGGGTAGACTTGCAGAAGAAGGCAGTAATAGTTTGTCTTCGCACAGCGAAAACAGTGTGCACAGTGGTTTTGAAGATGATCTCGACGAGGACCTTTACGATGCCTTTTTGCCTATGGATTTAAAACCCAGAAAGCCAGTCCAGGATGACTCTACTCCAGGTGAGTCTGTTACATTTAGTGACTTGTCTGATACTAGTATAAGTAAATCTGCACTTGAAGAAGCTTTGTTGTCTGACTATCGAACTCGAGGGCTCAACTAGCTTTTATTTAATGATCTATAATCTATAATCTATAATTTATACAATATGCAGTTGGGTTTGACACTTTGGACATGCGCATTTAAAGTGCCATTGCTCAAATAGAGACCTCTGTCGTTCCTCTACTGGAAAATCTTCAAACATGCCATATGAAATATACATTTCTTCCTGAGGTTGGATATCTCGGGTGGTCACGAATTCCATTCTTCGACCTTTCCTTAGTTTTTTGACATTGCACTCACACGAATGATTGAAGAAAGAGGGTAGTGGGTAGACTGATGAACCTGTACATTCACTTTCAATAAACACGGGAACTTGCCAGATTCCAAAGGCATTACCAGCCTCCTTGCCTAATATACTACGGAAAAGCTCAACAGTGAGAAATGGAGCAAGTGGTGTTTTGTCTAAAGCAGCTGATAAAAACTTGTAAACGTTAATATGCGAACTGAGCAGTTCTGGAAATGCCGTGATGAGTTGAAGTTCGTTTGATTGGAGGTCGTCAAAAGTGGCAAATTCATCAACATAACCAGAGAGTATCTGTTTGGTGGTATCATCAGTGACCGTCATAACCTTTGCAGCCAGGTAGGCTTTAACAACAACAACAGCGACTAGTCGGGCATTGTCGTGTTCTGCCGTGTCGAGATTGGGTATTGAGGGTTTCTTGGGTTTTTTTCGGTTGGCATGGTCAGTCTGAGGGGGTACTTCATTATTCTTATCGCTACAGATAGCGGAAGCCCAAGCTTGGTCAATGTACGTCTTAGAAATGTCAGTTCCTACATATATTTGACTACTGGACTCTTGTTGTTGAGTCTTTTTCGATGCGGATACTACGGTCTGGTCAATCAGGTTCAATACAAGTGATAGGGCGCCAAAGGGGTCTTGGAGTTTTGTCCAGCTGTCGCGGCAGTCGTTGGAGCAGAAAAAAAGTCCTGCAAATGCTGTTTTATCGAAGGTCGACGAGTTGGCGAGTTTTTTTGATTTGAGAAGATCTTCACATATCGGCGATATCGAGATGCCAGAGAGTTTAACTTTGCAAGGTTTGTAAAAATCAACTTTGAAGCAGTAAGCACATGCATCTTTCTTATACGGGCGGAATATAGTTGAGGTAAAAGGACTGTCGCAAGCAAGGACGACGGTGTTGGATGGAATTGCTACCGAAGCGAAGTACCCTCGTCCACCATATTTTGTTGTTTCTACGTGGATCAAAGCGTTTTGAGGTTGAAGGTTCAGATCCGAGAGCGTAGCTGTAACTGTGTTGATATCAGCTGAGATCTGGACCTGAGTGGTAGAGGTCATGGTTGGAAAGTGAAAAAAAAAAAAAAAAAAATAAGCTCAATAAGGCCTGTAGAAAGTGTGTGAAATGTGTCTTGGAATTTTTTTTCCCTTCTGTTCCTGTGAGCTTAGGCAAGTAGTATCGTGTCTGGGTACCTTTATATGTGTGTGAGTATATATGAGTATGAGTATATCTGATATCAGAAAAATACGAGGAGATCTATGTCTTGGATGCGTCTCGCCAGAGCAAATACGAAGGGTCAACGGTAGGACGTTATATGAGAATATGAGGATATTAGATGGACGATGGATGAGTTATGAGCATTTCATAGTCAAGTTACGGGCTTTCATAGTCAAGTTACGGGCTTTCATAGGTGCTGGGAATATTTGAAGAGTATTTTGGAGCAATGTTAGCGGTGGTAAAGGTGGTAAGTAATTGGCGAGGCATAGTGATGGTGGGTCAAATATGAGAACGTGTTCAAAACGTCTTTTCCACGTCTCAGTTCCGGCTGCCCTGCCTCGCTAAGACACAGAAAATTGAAAACTTTTGGCCTGATACACACGTAGACACACTCAAAGATAGAAAATAAATATTATAGGACCATAACAGCAGCGGCAGGAAGAGTAGGAGGAGAAATTATTATAACCATATTAGAATACTTTCATAGTAATCATCACCCCTTTCAAAAAAAATAAAAATAAAAAATATTCTAAAAAACCTCGCATTTCTCAACCCAAGTTTTTCTTTCCTTCCTCTTTCATTTCTTCATTTCAAATACAGGCATATTATTTGTTATTCATCTCCAATGCGTTTGAGACCACTTGTACTGAGCCTAGTTACGACTGCTTCCCTTCTTGGGCCAGTCCTTGCCACAGGAGCATCCGATCTTGATGTTGGCAAAGGAACTGAAGTGATCCCGCCAGACTCAAAGGAAGCTGAAGCAATTCACGAAGCTGACAAGGCACCCAAGTTTGCACCTAACGATAAGACCTTCCCAGAAGACTTTGATAAAAGCAGCTCCTTTAAAAAGTCCGAGCCAAAGCTCAGTGATCAAAAAATCGATATTCCTGACACAGAATCACTGGAGGCCAAGCCCAACAAGAAGTCCAAGCCCGTGGCCACCAAAGAAGACGCTCCTGTGGTGGTTAATGACTATGATCCTAATAACATGGGTGTCAGTTCTGAGGGTAAGACTCAAGTATCAGAACACATGGTAAAAGAAGAAGGTGGTGCTACATCAGAAAAGGACACGCCAGATGATTCAGCAGAATCCACCACTGCTGTTGTCAAGGATGATTTGCTCGAAAATGATGATCTTGCTGCTCCTGCTGTTCCCGAACCTCACTCTGCCATCGAACGATTGAAGACTAAGGATGAGAAAGACGTTTTCCATGCGTTGGCTGTCTCGGTCTCCATGACCATTATGTCTGAGATTGGTGACAAGACATTCCTGATCGCAGCCATCATGGCCATGAGACATAATAGAATCACAGTTCTTACAGCAGCATTTTCCGCATTGGCAGTGATGACGATTCTGTCTGGTATTATTGGTCATGCTCTGCCTGCACTGCTATCTAAGCGAGTTTCTGCATTCATGGCTGGTATACTGTTTTTGGTGTTTGGATTCAATTTACTACGGGAAGGACTCCAAATGGACAAGAATGCTCACGTGGACGAGGAGCTGGAGGAGGTTGAAGCCGAGATCAATGCAGTTGAATTAAATTCACAGAATGAGGATCTGGAAATGGGTCTTGGAGAAAAGGGCATGAAGCGTACTACAAGCAACCCTCGAATCTCGCAGGATGGATTGGATACAGTTGCAGGCGATGCTTCTTTATATCGACCCCGACCGCGCCGTGCTAACACGAGTGCTAGGGCAACAGTTGTCAATGCATGGACCCAGGTTGTTGATGGATTAGGAAATCTTGCATCGTTGGTTCTGTCACCAGTCTGGGTCCAGATTTTTGCCATGACGTTTTTCGCTGAATGGGGTGACCGGTCACAGATTGCTACAATTGCCATGGCTGCAGGATCTGATTACTGGTATGTGATTCTCGGATCCATCTTTGGACATTTTGTTTGCACATCAAGCGCGGTGATTGGAGGTAAACTGTTGGCTACGCAGATTACAATCAAGAACATTACCCTTGGTGGAGCCTTTTTGTTCTTTTTCTTCTCTTTGATTTACTTCTATGAGGTCTTTCAGGGATAATAGAGCAGCGATCAGGACAACCGATCCCGCAGTGCTGTAGAGATGGAAACCAAAAGCGAACCGGTAGAAACAAAAAAACTCACATAAGACCCCCACGCACATAGAGTACTAAGACTCATCAAGTTTCTTATCGTTGCTCTCAAAGTAGAAGAAAAAGTGTATAAAATGCTTGTAAATGACACAATTCTGTGATTTTTATTTTTAATTATTATTATTTATATATATAACTTTTGTTTCCCTAGTGTTAATAGAAAGGAAGATAAAAAAAATCTAAAATATAAAAAAAACGCAATCAACCTGTACTTTTGTTTGTTTTTTTGGTTTTGTTTTTTTTTTCTCTTTTCGTTCTCCCTTCTAAGCCAAAATCAGAGTCATCCAAGTGAAATAGGTTATCATCAACAACACAAAAAAAACATATCAATCATGTCCAAGCCCCAAGTTTTACTTTTAGGAAATGTCCACTTTGCTCAAGAGGAATGGAACGCCCTCAGTGACGTTGCAGAGCTCTTGGAATTGACTTCCAAAGACCGAACTGAGTTTCTTCAAGATTTGAAGGGCAAATATAGCCAAATCGTGGCTATCTACCGCACATTCCCATCTGTTGCCATCACAGGTTTGTTGGATGAAGAAGTTGCTGATGCTATCCCTCCATCACTTAAATTCATTTGTGGACATGGTGCTGGGTATGACCAGATTGATGTGCCTTTCTTTACAAAAAAAGGTGTTCGCATTTCAAACACGCCAGGTGCGGTTGATGCTGCTACTGCGGACACTCACATGTACTTGATCTTGGGTGCGCTCAGAAATTTCTCATTTGGAGAGCGTCAACTTCGAAAGGGATTGTGGCTTGAAGACGTTGCCATTGCAAATGATCCGGAGGGTAAAGTCCTAGGAATCATTGGTATGGGTGGTATTGGGCGTGCGGTCAGGGATCGCTGTGTTCCATTTGGGTTCAGCAAGATTTTGTATTATAACCGACGCCGATTGGCACCTGAATTTGAAAAGGACTCAGTGTACATTGATACTCTTGATGAGTTGTTTGCACAGAGTGATGTATTGGCATTGAACTGTCCATTGACCGACGATACCTATCATTTAATCAACAAGGACAGTTTGGCTAAAATGAAGGATGGTGTTGTGATTACTAACACTGCTCGTGGAAAAGTCATTGATGAGCCTGCACTTGTTGAAGCATTGGAGTCTGGCAAGGTCGGTTCAGTTGGTCTTGATGTCTTTGAAGATGAGCCCAATGTTCATGAGGGTTTATTGAAGCACCCACGCGCATTACTATTGCCTCATTTGGGTACTCACACTTATGAGACTCGTAAGAGCATGGAAGTCTTGGTCATTGATAACATCCGGGCTGGATTGACTACTGGAAAGGTTTTGACTTTGATTCCAGACCAAGTTGAAGAATTTGTTTAGATTAGGGTGCGGGCTAACCTCGAAGCTTTTGAAGTATAACATTTATTGTTTACTCAGTTTTAGTTTTAGGAGTGGGCACTATTAGACTGTTAAAAAAATATACCAATTACTTGAGTATCCTATACACATTAGTAAAAAACGAATAAGATGTTAACAGGTTGTATAATTTCTTCGTAATGTTATTATTGGTATACTGCATATCAAACCCCAATGATTGATTATTTTCTAATGTGAGTTCTCAATGTTCTCTGTTCCTAGAATGGTACACTCAATCCTACTCTAAATGTTTAACATACAGCATTCTTCTAAACTAAATCAATAGTGTTCTTAAATTTGTTACTTCAATTCTTGTTCTTGTTACTTGATGTCGTGGATTTAGATCATACTTAAGAACTGAAACAATATAAACACCACCAACACACATATCCGGCCACGGCCCAACATTTCAGAAATTATTATACATGATATTTATATAAAATGGGTGTACTTTATGAAGATCTGTTCAATAATCTCGTATATATAGTGAATTCTTTTGGTTGACGTTCGAGCAAGAAGAATTCGTTTAAATTAGTCTATTTAGTCTTGGTGGAGTTGAGTTTTTTATATATTTTTTTATTATAAACTCAAGGATATCCGGGATGATTTTTGATCTTATTCTTAGTTCAATTTGATTTTTTTTTTCTTATTCGGATAATTTTATGATTGTGATTTTGACACAATAGTATTATAAGAGTTTGGATTTGGAAGGCAAAATATTTTGAGTTAGCAAGAATTTGATATCACAAACTGGACCAAACCAGACAAACAGACATATGCAGAACTGATTAACAGGACAAGAAAGCAACAAAACAATAAAGATCATCAGTATTATTATCAAAATTAAGCTTAATAATGCAGGGACAAGACCAAAAACCGATTCAAGAACAGCAGCGGCATCAATCGTCTGGCCCACAATTCCGTCAGACCTCTTTACAATACCAGCAGCAACAATCAAATCTGCAACCTAGTTTCAATGTCCAAAATGTCAATCAAAAACGTATAAACATGCACCCTCCTCCCGCTCCTACAGCACCCGTCAATAATAGCAACAATGAAGATTGTAACACAGACCAGCAATCTGCAACACTTCCGTCGGCTATCCCACTTAACCCTATCTCATCTTTATTAGCCTCCGTTGGAAATCCTAATGTTATAATGCCGCCTCCACCCTTGAAAAAAGAATTCCCTGTACTTGAAGAGCATCTTCCGTCATCAAATTCAAACACCAAAAGTGGCAGTAACAAGATTAACACCAATTATAAATCCAAACAGCATTCAAAGGAAATTTTTATCGACATGCCTCATCGTGTGTCATCTTCGGGATTAGCTTCATCTCCACGTCAACCCGAGATTCAAGCACCTGGCAATTCATACCTGCAGCAACAGCCACAGCCAAGTATGCCAATGTACATGGCAGCATCGGGACCAATCATGGAGATTCAAAAGCCGAGCTTCACTTCAGAGCAGGATGAATTGATAATGCAGAGCAAGAAACAAGGCAAGTCCTGGGAAGAAATTGCTGCTGAAATTGGATGCGATTGTATCAAAACCGTTATTGAACGGTACAATTATCTTAAGCATAATGAAGGCAGTAGCAGTGATGATGGTATTATTACCAGTGGCACAATCCACAACTCCAATAGTAGTATCACCGATTTACTGCCCCCATTGCCTCCCCCTGATACTATGCGCTGGGATGATGACGACATTACAATGTTACAGGAATTGCTTGAGCTAGGGGAACGTGCAAAATGGAAGTATATTTCGGGGCGTTTGACTAAAGAGCGAAATAAACGAATTCCTGCTGTCGAATGTGAAAAGAAATTTAAATATATGTTTGGCGTTGCTGAAGCATCGTCTGCTCTGGGCTCTAGTTTAAGTTACGTTTTGTCACCTAACGGATGGTCCAGTTTAGAAAACGACAGTCAACACCAACAACTACAATGGCAAGAGATCAACAGAAGAAGTAACTATGAACCTCAGAGAGATGGTGAAGAACGTGATATAGCTGCGGCAGCAGCAGCGGCAGCAGCCGTGGCAGTTGCATCAGGAACACAGTATATACAGCTTCAACAGCATTCTACTGTAAACCCAGTAACGGTGGTGTCATCCTCATCAGCGTCTGTGTTTGGTAGTCAAGAGCCTAAAAAACAGGAAGTAGCACCTCGAGTGCATCCTACAAGTGCTAGTAGTAATGGTAGTTTAGCAAAGAGCACAGGAGAAAAGATGAGCGAGGGTGGCATTAATTCAATAATTAACTGGTAAATTTTTAGAGAGTATAGAAGAATAAAATATTGTTTAAATCATTTCATGTTAGGTTCATTTACTTACTTTCGTTTTTGTATGCAACTTGAAATTACATCACTGATACTTATTTTAATTTTTGCAAGCCATATTATCCCAAGAAAAGAAAATCAAAAAAATTTCATCCCTCACAACACTACACCACCATGTCAGACTCTGAAGACGATATCTCGTATGCCTTCCCTTACATGCTCGCATTTAATTTTCTGTATGAACCTAA
The DNA here is from genome assembly GCA_030570935.1 of Geotrichum klebahnii. NCBI lineage: Eukaryota > Fungi > Ascomycota > Dipodascomycetes > Dipodascales > Dipodascaceae > Geotrichum > Geotrichum klebahnii. The sequence continues at coordinate 157,174 of JAJLWW010000021.1, read as the reverse complement.
CCTCTTTAGAACAGCCTTTCGGCGTCAACGCTAGCCGCGCTCCGTGAGTTCCAGACTGAGCAGCAAGATCGGCAAACACAGTTCTCAAAGCTCTATGAACAAGCTGATACCGACTTTCGAGCAAAATCCATTGAAGACTTTCAAGAAGACTGGAACCTCTCACAGTTTTGGTATAGCGACAGTACACAGAAGCTTCTTGCGCGTGAGCTCATTGATAATGCAACTGAAGAGACTCGAATCATAATCATCTCAGCACCTTCTGTTTACGCAGCTTTACTGAAGGTTTGCACAAACCCAGCCATCTTGGATAATATCTACTTGATGGAATTTGATGATAGATTTAAACTGTTGGCAAAGCCTGGCAGATTTATACATTACGACTTTAATCGCCCACTAGACGTGCCAAAAGAGTTGAAAGGCACTTTTGATCGGGCCCTTATTGATCCTCCATTTCTCTCTGATGAGTGTCAATCCAAAGGTATGTGCGCATTTATACATATTGTTTTTGATAGTTACTAACGTAGGTATTATAGCTGCCATTACTGCAAGATTCTTGCTGAAACCTCAGCCAGCTGTAACCCGTACTCTCGTATGTACCGGCGAGCGAATGCGAGACCTCATTGCCAAAGTATATCCTTCGACAAGGCTGACAACTTTCCATCCTGAGCATGGTAACGGATTATCAAACGAGTTTCGGTGCTATGCATCGTACGAAAGTGATTCTAATAACTGGAAATGGGAGTCATGAATGTAATAACACTTCATAGGATTTGAATTTAAAATATATATAAGAGTAAGGTGTTAAGGTAACTTACTCAAAGCGTACGAGTGAAGAAGAACCATATTTCATTTCATGATTCGGAACATCTAAAAAAAATCAAACTATCTTATGCTTTTAATATCAAAAGAGCGACTGGTTTAACTAACAGAAATCCTTTAATGGAATTCAGACCAGTAAGTTAAATCAAAGGCTTGAGTATAAGATTAAGCATCACTGTAGTTAATTTACCAACCAGGCAATCAGTGGGTCGTGAACTCCGTCGTGCGAAACGGCTATCAGCCCTAAGAATCGGGCTTTTAATCTTAGTCTCAGCCTTATATTCTGTGCAAGCCGTGGCTTTAATTTCAGCTCATGAGCTCAGTATCCTTATTTAGTCATTGACCTTAAAGTTCTAGCCTCAGTAATAATCTTGCTACCCTCATCAGAGGCCCTTATTTTCAATCTTGGCATTCCCGTAACTAGAATAGTTTAACTTTTTACTGACTTGGCTTTGATCCTAATTTACACTTTACTCTACAAGTACTCTTTCTTATAATAATTCATCAAGAGCGGAGAAGATTCAAGTATCTCTGTTTATGATAATACCAAAGGTAAGTATATTAACCGAAAAAAGAATAAAATAATTATCAAATTCAAAGGAGTATGACTTTTGCATTTTCATTATCACAAGCCATTACAAGCGCATTAATCCAGGAACTCGTCATGGCATGGTTGACGCCATCATTATTCCAACAACAAGCCGAACCAGTCTTACAAAGAATTCAATGGGATACAGGTAAGAATTCATACAATTTACGTTATCATGAATCTAAAATTGATTTAGAAGGGGCCGTGCCTTTTGATATATATAGACAAATTTAAATAGGCTTAACTATATGTTTATATTTAAATTAAGTACAACTCGGCTACTTGAACCTAGAGTTCGCTAATTTTTGCCCATTTTAAAAGTAAAAAATAAAATAAAAAAGACGAGCCGCTTTTAAATGGTCATCACTTCTACATAAGGTTTGTGTGAGTTTGCAGATATTTGTATATAAATTGTTTTTTCAAGATTGTCCTCGAGTCGTTTGCATCATGAACAAAATTAATATATAGTTATATATATGTGTTTCCGGTTTTGTAAACGGTCGGTAAAGGTAAATAGTAAAAATACATTTCAAACGTTCTATTGTATGGTTATTATATATTTGATACTACTTGAGAGGAGGTTTTTTTTTTCAATTGTAATACATCTGCTTATTATGATGATCATTGTAACATCAATTCTTGATATTCAGGTCCAAAATTAATATAAGTTAACAGTTGATTTGTTTGTTTGTTTTATATTTTTGGTAACTTGGTATTCTAATTCAGGTACTGGAGATTTATATTCTTAATGACTAGACAAGTTGAGAGCAAAACAAGAAATGACAACCAAATTAAAAGCATTTCAAATGAAATTTTTTTTTAAATTTTTCAAGTTATTTCTATTTCCTTATTGATTAACTTTATTCCAGGTCTTGCTCTGTACTCTTTTCGCTTGTTTGTCAAAGTTGTTCAAGCACAATTATGATGAAAACTACGTAGACCTTTGATATAAGAATATTGATGGCTCTTTTAATAGCAAATTTGGGTTGAAATTAATTAAAAAATCAATTAAACAGAACTTGAAAGTTAGATATCCCCTTAACTAACCTTATAATTTTTATTAGTTACTCGTTTTACTTCTCTTTCTTTAGTTTCTTTATCTGCCTTACTTGCTTTATGTTTTTTATCTTACCGTACCTTATTTCAATTTAATTTAATTTAACACGTAAATTTATTAAGAATAATAGTATTCATCTAATTAATCAAAATAAAGAAACAAATAATTGCAAACTTTAGAAATCCTACAACCACAATATAAAATGAATGTCTCATATATTTTTACCAAACCAATTACGAAAATTGAAATTTAAAAACGAAAATAAAATACCCATCTCTGGGAAGAAAACCTAAGCCTCACTTCAAACGGCTTTCGCTATTTTTATGTTTTTCTTGTCACCGTTACACGTTACAATAATTTTCTAATAGTATTCATCGCCATCATCTCACTTCCCCCGCTAAACCCTGGTTCTAAGTCTAATCTTGCATGTTTGTATATACAAGATACACCTTGAGTCCTAAGCCAAGCAGTCGCGTGGAAAGAATCCAACAAACAGAACAAGATATTTGCAATACTTGATTGGTTGTATATTTAGAAATTTTGTTGTTCATTGTTCGATAAACCCCATACTCCTAGAACAGTCACCACAGCCACAAACACAAGAATACAAATGCAACTACCACTTAAACGGTCAGTTGAACTTCCAGATCCTGTTCCCGTCAAAAGGGTATGCCACATACATTTATTTTTTCAGGCGACAAATGAAATAAATCCAAAATTATAATTAAAAGCTTACCAATGTCAACACTAAACGTAAGACGCCTCCTTTATTCCTAGGTTTGTGTTGTTTTTTATTATCTCTTTCGTATCTGACATCTCATCTTTTCTGTCTGGCCTAGCCTAAAACAGAGAAACATCACCAAACATGTTGAAATTTATACGAATAACCTGCTGTTAATAAATTTCAAGGTCAATTGCAACTTCAGCTTTCACCGTCATTCTATTGATTGTCATGATGTTTCCTTGTAGTATACTTATACGAGTCAAGCTCAATAACACACATATCGAGACCGTATTTCGCTTGACCTGAACAACGAGATCTACGATCGTTGTCATTACCTAATATTTCATATTTCCCGTTTGCATTTAGTAGAAGCTGTAGTGGGAGGGTATAAATGCAGATTGTATTGGTTGTACTGGTAGTACTAATGGTGGTGGTGGTAGTGTTGTGTCAACTCATGATGCAGGCAACAAATAACAAAGCACAAAAACATACACATTGAGTTCTCAAGCAAAAGCAGATTTGGAAGTAGCAGCTAAAGTGAAGGACGTGATATAGCATCAGCAGCAGCAGCAAATACCAAAAGCAGCCGGGGTAGCCTTAAACAGAATTGCCAACAAAAAATTGTAAAATTCGGGATTGTTGGTGCTGCCGATATTGCAACACAAGATATAAAGCAACCTTCTTGTCCTGTCAGATTGCTCGAATTCAAGGGTATCGCTAACCAGAAATTAAATGAGTAACAGCAAAACTACAATAAGTGATATTTCCAATAACTCTCAGTATAGCATGGCACAACGAGGATTTGAAGGGCCTACTCCGTTACCTACCCATGCTCGGTGTAGTAGTGGGAGCAGTAGAAATAGCGTTGGGAACAAAAGCAAGGCTGGTGAAAAGAGCAGGCACAGTCGGAATAGAAGCATGAGTAAAGTACCAAGAATAGGAAATGAATATATTTTAAACCTCGATGAAACTAAAAATTTGCTACCTCCACCAGCAGTACATTATCAGCATTACCAGTTCAATCAGACTCAAAACCCCGGCATAAACAACAATAATATTAGACAATTTGGATCAAGGTCAACTCCTACTTCTAGAAGGGGTAGCAGCAGCGTTAGTAGCTTCACATCTACAATACCTTCACTCCAACATGCTGCTTCGTATTCGACAATGCTGAGTTACGACAGTGGTTTCGCCAGCGGGAGTTTTTCAAACGAAGAAGATGAAGAGGAAGATAAAGAAAAGGAGGAACCCGAGGATCAAGATTTTACAGAGATCTTTTTCCAAGAATTAAACAGGTCGCTTGAAGTACAAGATCCATTTTATGGGTATGACTTTGGAATGGGTAGTTCTGGGTATTATTCATCACCGCAAGCAAGCATCAATGGCAATGACAAGAGTGATCTGGGAATTCGAAAGAGAATTGTGCGACGTCTTTCGAACGCTACAAGTACAGTGTTGAGCAAATTGAGATCAGATCAAGAAGAAAGAGAAGAAGTGGTAGAACAGCAGCTTCAGGGGGATCAGGGGCCACGGCAGCAGCGAAGGCATAGCAAGATATTCACGCTTCGTTGAAGTGCGAGTATTCGTCAAGCATGAGCACTAAACGAGTAAGACGATCATGAAACGGCTCTGAGCATTAAATATGAACTTGAAGAAAGAGGAATGTGCAAGGTTAAACGAACAAAAATAAAAAGTTGAACTTTAAAGAAGCGGCATGTTTCATCATCCCCCTACAAATTGATCAACGATCGCCGTGAGCAATATCATCAGTTTATTATTAATAATATTATCAATATTATTAATATGGGTTATAAGAGCATTGGCATGGTTAGTTAAGTGGTACGATTATCTACGAAGGTAGTATGTATTTATGATATATATGATAGAGGAATAGACGAAGAGAATCCCGAAGGTATTTATATGGAATAATAATGAATTGCGATGGCGAAATTTCAATCATGTGATTTGGAATTGGAATTGCGTTCGATTATTTAATGATTATGCAATGTCCTATTCACATGTGTCAGCAATGACAAATGATGACAGACTATTCTTATAAATAATGAAATTACTGCAGTTTTCCTTTTGCCCATATGACGTCCACGAAAATTAAATAAATCAAAAAAAAAAAAAAAGTTGTTTTGGCTGTTTTGTTGTTTTTTAGGAAGGCAAAAGGTGGGTGACAATTTTCTGTTTTTGTTTTTGTTTTAAAAGGACAAAATAGGGTATCACGTTCTCTAAATTGATTGGCTAGATAAGACAAGAGGGCTTAATTGAGATAGCCCAAAGCCTGACAACTGGGATGTTGTTGATGATCTGAGTCATCATCATCCACAAACTTTTTTACAGCCAGCACCACATCTTTAAAGTAATGCTTTTTACAGTACTATAAGTGGGAGAATGAGAGGCACATGTAAGCATGATCATTACGTAATATTGGAATATTAATAAGCAGTGTAATAATAAATAAGCAGCAGAGAGATGAGTAAAAACAACCTCCGAAGAAAGAAAAAAAAAAAATTAAAATTTTGAATTTGTAAATTTTTTTTAAAATGGACAACTGGAAGAAGCAGAAAAAATGGGATTTTCCATATTAAATTATCCAGGTCAATTCGCAGCAGATTCGGAAGTTTCAGGTATTGGGCTCGGCCATGAACGTGGAGTTAGAATTGGACTTAGACTTGGCCCTAGGAATTGATATTGATGGTGATAATTAGAACTACTACTATTGATTTATAAAGTATCATGACATTTTTATTCTATTGATTTATTGTTCAATTGTTCAAATTTCCATTCAGTTGATATATATTGCTGATGATTCAAAGGCAAAAACACTGAAATGAACTTTGGCCTTTACCATTCCCCTCATGGTAATAAGAAAAAATAAAATAATAAAAATAAAATAATAAAAATAAAATAATACAAATAAAATAATAAAAATAAAATAATACAAATAAAATAATAAAAATAAAATCAGTCAATAAAATTAATTTTCAATTTCTAATTCAGTATGACAAAAAACTTGATAGATTAGACGTCATAATAAAAATTAAAATAAAAATTAAAAAAAATATCAATTTTTTATTTTCATAATAAAAAAACAGTCGATATTCGTATGAAATAATTTTTCTCCTCGGTTTGATTTAACTCCTTCTCTCTTAATATATAAAAGAAACATTGGCCTGCTTTTTTTTATTTAAAACTTTTTTTTTTTTTTCTCTTCTCTTTTTTTTCATTATTATTATTACAATTATTCACTACTCATATCCTGGTTCTTCATACATTCAAGCATACACACAATGATCTCCAGCATCTCTACTAGATCCATCCCAAGAAGCTCTGTCTTCTCCACCACCACTCTCCTCCGCCGCGCCTTCTCTTCATCTACAACCGCTTACACCAACAACATTTCTGGTCCCGAAGAACACCACAACGGAGTCCATACTTCAGCTGGCGCTGGTAACGGTTCAGCAAACACTGACGCTGCTTCTCGCTATGTCACTTTTGCTGAATACAGAGCTCAAGCTAAGCAGAATGGTCCTTTAGCCGCAGTTCGTCAAGCATATCCCAGATCTTTGAACACAACTATTGAGCTTGAGAAGGCCGCTGCCGCTGCCGCCGGTAAATAAATCGGTGCGGTTTTTGGAAAATGGAAAAATTAAAATTTTTGCGAAAAAAAAAAAAAATTAAAGCAAAAATAATTTAGTTTCCTTATCTCTCTCATGTGATTTTTATTTTATTTTAATAATTTTTTTTTTTAAAGTGTCGTTAGTTATTTGTGTTTTTTGTATGTGAAAATTTGGTTGTGTTATTTTTTTATTATTATGTTGTCTTGTTTGTATTTAGTTTATGTGAATTGTTTCATCATTTTTTTCTTTTAAAATTAAAATTATTATTCTTGGTCTTGCCTGTCTTTCCTTCACTTGAATTCATTGTAGAAACGTCAATCAGTCATACAATCATATGTCAGTAGAAGAAATGTCAACATGAGGAACGTTTTTCAAACAAGTGACAATATTTTAATTGTAATAAATGAAATGTCCCAATATTTAGCCGCCCATATGTATAGTATGACAGCTAAACAACACTTCCATACAAAAAAAAAACGTTTTCTTTGCATGGTAAAAAAAATTTATACTTTTTAAACGCCGGTTCTAGCGCTTATTTTATATAAAGGCTTTAGAAAATAGAAAATTAATCCGGCTATACTAGGAATAATTCTATGAGTATGGTGATTCTCTCCAGTACATTCGGTAATAAAAGGCAACAACACTATACTCAAACCATACCAATGACTTCGGCAATATTGCCGACTTGTCAATAGATCAAGCATTGTCACGTGGAACATAATTATCTAAAGATGACATATCATTTATAAGCAATATATTATATGACTAAAATTATTACATCACTTGTTACAGACCATGACTAATGATTGCAAAGCATAAATGGATCATGATCTCAAGGTATGGTAACTTCATTCTTCGATACCCAAAGTTCATCAAAGCAAACCTACATAGAACATTAGAACATTAGAACTACGGAACTATCGGGACCTTGTAACCTTGCAGACTTGGCATCACTGATAGTGTGAGCTTTTCAAAAACAAAACTAACACAGTCCTGAGCTTTGTTAAGTCTTAACTATACGAGAAATTTTAAGTTTTAGTTTTTTATATTTTGGGAGTGTTTTTGGAATTTAACGTTAATCTTTGAGTCGCTGTTGTCGGTTAGTTAGACTTTAGGCTTTGGGACTTGAGCCTTTGAGATGGATATAATAATAAACCATTATCATCGTCATCATCGTCGTCATAATCGCCATAATCGTCATAGTTGGTTTATCATTCGTAATTGTTTTAATTGATTTTCAAAGTTTTGGAATTTATTTTTTTGAATTTGGAAATTTTGGAAACGTTTGAATTTGTTAATTTGAAAGTTTTGAAATTGAATTTGTAATTTGGAATTATGGATTTTGTCAACTTTTGTAAACTTTTGTAAACCTTTGTAAACCTTTGTAAACTTTTGTAAACTTTTTGTAGGTTATTATAGCATAACTGTTTGACTACTGATTGACGTTATTGATTGACGTTACTGTTTGATAAAGTGTCTTACGACATGTCCTACCTAACAAACGTTTAACAAGATGTCTAACAAAGCATTCATCTTCATTCCACTCCATAACTGATCCATTATCAATTACAAGTTGCCTTTATATTTCATCATCATCATCATCATAATATACGGCATCACTAAACTGCCTTCATTCTTAGATTTCTTATTATTTTACCTTTCACCTTGTTTCATATCCTAGTTAAACAAACATATAAAAAACAAGGTTAGGTTATATTATGATTACTGTTTGTTAATTTTAATTTTAATTCTTGTACCCCTAAACCTTCAACTTAAAAGACCCTAAATAACGGTTGGTAGTGGATTATATAACTACTTGGTCATCTTTATTTTAATTTTTTATCTCTTTTCTTTTTATTTTCTTTATACTATCTTAAACTATGCTACATGTTAACTATTGACGATGCAACAGACTTGGCTGTGTGTTGACTTATCATTACAGAGTCGTTGTATTTCATTCCTATCGTCACAACCACATCCCCTCCTTCTACTTTTTGTTCTTCTTTCTGTTCCTCTCCCCTCCTGATTCTCCTCCTTTTTCTCTGCCCCCTCCATCATCATATACCTCCAAGCTAAATAATATTTTTTCGATATTGTGTGTGACTGACTGACCTAGGAGGGTAGGTGGAGTAGTAAAGTAGCATTGGTAATACTAGTAATAATAATAATAGTAGTTAGCTTCTTCCCTTTTTATTTCCCCACATCTGTCTTCCAATCATTTAATGGGCAGGCTGACCCTTATTTTTTTTTTTTTTGTTTTCACATGAAGGAGGAGTCGGTTCACTCACATGAATAAAAATGTATCGTCATTAGTTGTCATCGTCATAGTATTGCTAATAAGCAACAACAAAGAGCAGGACCTTAATCTTATGTGTTTTGATAGATTTAGTGAGATACTCGATTTTTAGTTGGTTGCTATGGTTACATTTGTTCACCAGATAAATCGCCATAACCCAGGCTGATGGTTTCTACTAGATAGGCCATTCGTATTAAATATCTTGGTGGTGTTAGTAAAGGTTATCTCAAACATTCTTGTCTATCTATGCCATTGATTTTATTTCATTTATTTTTTTGTTATCTCTAGATTTTCAACGATACAGTATGTGCATTTACGTATTTACTTTTTTGTTTTATGCTGGTAGTGCGCACTTTTTGCTACCCCCTTCCCCCTCCCCATCTCTTATGCATCTGCACCTCATCATAACTTTTGGACTAGCGCTGGTGTGCGTGCACAAACACAAACACACAACGCACATACAGGGCGCGCGCCTAACTTTCAATTAAAGCGTACAAAGCAACAAGTACTACTACCGCTAACGGCGGGCGGCGTTGAAATGGCTCTCTCAAAAACGAGTTACACATATACGTTACGCCGTTTCTATAGCAACGCTTATGCAAAGTATATCATGCAGCAACTCCCAAAAGTAACAACTACCATAAACAATCAACTACATAACAAACCAATCACATTTAATTTTCCTTCACAGCAACTCTTGACGAGCAGGATTCGCCCGTTAATGCGTTAACCCTAAACCACAACCTAACAAAGATGGACGACCAACCTATGCGATAACGGGTATGTTTTTTATTTTATTTTTTTGTTTTTGTTTTTGTTTGGGATATTGATATAGCATATTAACAAATCTGAACAAACTGGTCAATATGACCAACATGACTAATGAATTAGAATGCATGAAATGCGTCAAATGTCAACTAAATGTCGCAAAACATTAAAATACTTTGGGTATTAGTGTTATTTTACTGTTACGGCGATTATAGTGAATGCTAGTATACGTAGCCAATCACACGGATGTCCTCAAAAGTGGGCAGCATAAGAGTTTGATTGGATAGATGTGATTACCTAATGTCCCACATACTAAACGAAAAAAACAAAATATACAGCCAGATTTTGGCTGGGTAGTAACATTGTTTAACAGTTAAATCTAACTACATGTGGGGGAAATAAGTACGCGCATTGCTCATCCAACCCCCCTCTCAGCCTTCACCTACCAGTCTTTGCTCAGTGAGTTGTTTTGTGTCTCTCTCCCCTACTCGGCTTCTCTTACTCCCAAGGAGAAGGAGAGCGAATAAAACAAAACGGCCAGAGCAAACGAACAAACGTTCAGAGCAAACGAACCCAAACAAAAGAACCAAACAAGAGAAATAACTATAACGTCTTTTTTGGTTTTTGTTCCCTTTTGGTTACCAGCTGCTACCCACGTTTTTTATTAATATATATATTTATTCTTCCTTTATCAACTCCAAATAAATTGGCTCATTAGGCGTTTGGTTTTTCATCATACCAGTAAACCGTTGATACCAGCATCTGAAGACTTAATTCTTATATTTATTATCTGTGTTAGACCGATATACCAGTAAACTTATAACACTTATCAAACATAAATGGAACTTACAATTGACCTCATATATGAGATATTTCTTTTTACTTTTCCTTGCTCAATCTATTGATAACGTCCATTCCTCTGAGACTGCGATATTCACACATTCTTACTCCTCTCACGTAATTCCCAGTACATTTGTACACAATAACGTACCGTACCGTAGTACATTAAATTGCCTTTATAGGTACCAACCTTTATGTACATGATAACTGGTTTTTGTGTTTCTTTGCTTTTTCACGTTTTGTGTGATTTTGTCTGATCCGTGTTTAATTTTAAATAATTTAAATATCTGAACAATGCCCACCACCTTTTCATCGTTTTTTTTTATATTTAATATTTTATTTTTTTCCATTTTTCTTTTCCCTTCTTTTTATTTCGTTTGTAAAAGTTTTTGTTCTCAGACTTTTCTTGTATTTTATCATCATCGCCATTCTGTAGCTTACTTTTACTACTCTACACCACTTTAAACACAAATCCTTACTCTGTTCAACCTTTGCTCTTTCAACCTCATTTATCTGTCTCATATCGTAATCTCTATTGGCCCTTTTTGTTCACCCGACCGTCGCATAACTCAACCACTTAATCTGCTACACAATTCTGATTAAAGCTTCGCTTTCTGGCCCAGACTTTGACTAAGACATTTTTCAACGACAACCAGCTCTAGATTTCGGTTCCTGTTCTAGGCCAATCTAGCAGCGTTACAAATCCACCTTTATCCTACAACTTATATACAGCTCTTAGTTCGTGGGATAAAATCTATAGCTCAGTCTTTATACACTCCTTTCCATATACAACTTTCACCCCTCCCCCCAATGATTAGTTCGCCATGAGTAGCATACCTTCACCTAAAAACTCTCTGGAAACGCTTCATTCAACATCATCTTCATCTACTGCCATGACAGACTTTTCAGCTTCTTCAAACGCAGCCTACACTCAACCATGCACATCCTCGCCCACTAAAAAATATCCTCCATTGGAGGACATTTTAGCTAACAAAGCACCCCACCCGTATAACCTTGACGCCTTTATGTCGTTTCTCTCTCAAAACCACTGCCTCGAGACTGTGGAATTCACTATGGACGTTGCCAAGTACACTGAGCTATTTGACTCTAATCAAGTTTCGAAGGACGTTTTATTGCACATGTGGAATCGGGTGGTTGACACTTACATTCGCCCAGATGGTGCAAAAGAGTTGAACCTTACTTGCCAAGTCCGCTCCCAGCTTATCAAACTTCGACCAGCTTCGCCGCCATCACCTGATCACTTGGCATATTCCTTAGAACTGGTCAAAGACATGATGAAAGAAAATGCTTATCTTCCTTTTATCACCAGTATTCGATGTGCTTCATTCCAGCCATCAGCAGCTGCCATTCCTAGACGCAACAGCGACCAGCCTGCATCATCCATCATGACCACCACCACAACCACAACCACAACCACAACCATCAGTCTACAATCATCAGACTACTATTGCATGCCGCCTTTCTCCTTGCCGGCCATTTCTCCTTTTGAGTCCAACCGGTCCAACCGATCTTCACAGTCCGCCGACAGCAGTGTCTGGCACCAGCCTGTTTCCTGGACAACTCCCACTCCTACTGAAACACTCACTCTCACGTCTATTTCCAAGTCGTCCTCTTCGTCAATAGACTCCATCTTTGCTTGTGATGATGAGTCTAGCTTTGTACGAGGCAAGTGCGATTCTCCTGTCACTCCACCACACTCTCCTTCTGAGACCTGCACCCATGAGTTCTGTTCTCAAGCCTCTACTATCCAGCATCCCTCTGTGTCTATGCCTGATAGGCCGCACGGACACTGGAGACGAATGTCGAAACGCTTGAAGTGGCGTAGAGGTTCAGAGAAGAGCATTTCGAGTTCATGAACGTGACGAAGATATCTTTTAAGGAAAGAAAAATATTATCCTGACAAAAGTCTTGCTGCATTTAATTTTGTGTTGTAATTGCTGTTTTTTGAAAATGTTATTTATTATTTTTTTGTTTTATAGGTAATATTAATCATGGACTTTATTTATTTATTTATTTATTTATTTATTTATTTTTATTTTACTCAGAATCATTAACCTTGTCAACTCTCTAAGATTGAATACTTTTATACAGAAATCAAGCCAAGAAATTCTTTACAGTTATCCAGTTTAATAATGTACAAACACTGTAAACAGCATGCTGAAAAGCATTTTGAACCAGCCAAACCAACGTGTACCAAAAATCCAAGCGCTGAGTTAAGTTAAAAAATAGTGTCATTTTGACGATAAATCAGTTTTTTTTTTCCAAATTTAGTTACTTGTATAAGATTTATTTGAATGGTTTTGTTTTAAGCTGGTCTTGATCATTTGTTTAACATGTAGTGAAGGTTCTGATAGTCTATAGTATCTAATAGTATGTACAAATGTGTACTGGTATATCATAAATATAGTGAACTCTTAGGTGAGTATTAATGAATATCAACAAGACACCAATAATCTACATTTACATTATACTTACTATTAAGTATGTACTGCTTTATTTCATATACCAGTTTTAATTTTGTTTTTTGTTATTATATAAAATAGTTAAACGAGATATATAATTATGTAAATAGCCGGGCATCATAAGTCGTTCATATATATACGTTGTTATCGTCTATTTTGTAGCCATGATATTGACCAGTTTATCAAAATTTAAAATCAATTTATTAATAAATAAAACTATCCCAAATAATTGATACCAAGTAGTCGATTTGGAATAACAAGGCACTTGAAGAAGATCTGAAGTATGCAGTCAATGCAGTAGGTGAAATCAGTTACATGTAAAACCCAAGAAGATATATTTTCCTCGAATCAAGTACATACTAATACAGCTTATCTCAGGTTGATGTATTAGATCTTGCAAATTTGCAAGTATGTCAATGACCGGAATTGATTGATCTGAGCTGGGTTAGACGAATTACAGGGTTTCATTGTAAACCCTTCTGATTGTGTTTTGAAATACTGAGACTAGGTCTTAATATTGGAGTATTCAAAACATAAATTCACGTTAGGCATTAGGGGGATGAACTTTGTTAACATTGAAATCCAAAGAAAGTATTTTATGTTTTACTGTTACGTATATCTTTTACATCATCTTTCTTGTTTTATATATCTAAGAAATACTGCCAATTAATGAATAATTTCAAGTTCAACCGGTTTTTAGAATAAACTTAAGTTTACTATATATCGTAAACCAAGTTATTTATATTTTTTAAATTTACCGTTTATGTACTATAACTGCCACCTTGTAAACTAGAAGCTACGTTTTTAAGGCTATTCTTTTGTCAACTAAATCTTCTACTCTTGTTCATTGCCTTATTGGCTTTAATGAGTAACTTGTCTTTAGATGCTTGATTTTGAATGGCTTAACATGTTATGAGATAAACAAACTGCATGTTATGAATGGGCTTAGAATTGTGATATAAGGAAACTCAGGATTCACTCTGTCTACGTTATTTTCTACACCAATTCTACGTTTATTTAACATTTAATAATTGGTAAAGTCATTTTGCTCAAGAATTCAATATATTCTAAACCTGAAGGTACATTTTATTTCAGCAAATATAAATTATGAAACGAGACTTAAAATCAAACCAGACCTTCATGGCAATTATTCTGAAGAACTATCACCTTCCATTTAGAAATAAACTAAATTGCTAAACGAAATATAACCCCAATATTTCCTTTACTAAATGGACTTCTATCTGTTCCCGTATATCAATACATCAATACGTTTAACCTAATGTTTGTCTGATTTCTTGTGCCTTCTCTTTTATTTGCCTTTGAATTATTCCGTTACACATCCATCACGCACAATATTATAACATATAAATGCACACCCTGGAATTAACATCTCTATATTAATCGTTTATACGTTTGTACAACCAATGTAAACGAAAGAATTAGAAATCGAAATAAAGTGAAATACCAAAAACCTGGAAAATATAACTAAACTACCTTCGTATCTTTTTTTGTAAAAGTCTGATATACCCTCTGAACTCATTCATTAAGTTCCGCTATAATAACATGACGTTGATAAAAAATTAATTAAATGAGACATGTGAATCTCAAAACAAATATTATCTGTTTGTGGTTATAATGTCACAAAAAACTAATACTAGATTGCACCTAGATCAGCAAGAAGCACAAACAAAATTGTAAAAGTCTGAGCCAGTAAAGAATTTATTCATAAAATCTACCAGTCTAGATTTAGTGTAAACACAAAGGGCAATTTCAAAATGAGCGTTTTGAAGACATTACCGAACCTTGGGCACATTCAGGTCGGCTTTTGTGACACCTTTAATAACCAAAACAAACAAACTTTTGTCTTGATCTAGTAACTTCATCTTTTCACAAGCTCATAAACTCTTAATGCTGACTGTTTAATATTATGACGTCCCATCGGTGACTGGTCTTCCATCCATGACTATGCTAGTTAGGCTATGTAAGGTTTGCCAAACTCCTGTTTATCTCCACTAAAACTGCTTTACTTTACGTTTATAAACATGACAGAACTTGCTTCAGCTGTACAAACACTAAAGTATGTCTCTGACTACCACCGTTGTAAATAGAATGCCTGGTGCTGAACAACGTATTATAGTATTTCCCAGATAAGTCTGAGCCCAATTCTTTTGTGAGATACAGAACGCGTTAAGCGGTGTTTGCATAGTAAATCTTCGCTAAGTGGCAATTAACTCCCTCTGCAGGCTTCCTTTGCAGGCTTCCGATATTGCATACAAAATCCCCAAATCCATTTTAACGCTTTTCGATGGTAGTCGCTCTCGCACACTGAACAACGGGAAACTTCCGCTTTCTCTATGGCAACAAAAACCACTGCAAACACTTCCTAGCCGGGTGAAGATGCCAAGCGTCTTGTTCTTTAGACGTTTTGAACAGGAATGTCCCTTCTATCGTGGATAATATACAGCCACTTTAGAGTATTCAAGAATCAACGCTTAAAAAGTGCGCCTGGCCCATGTGTCAATAGTGTTGGCTTGTACTGACCAGCAATGTTTAGCTGAGCGAGTTGCCTCAGACTCTAAATTGTCGGTAACGTACGGCGACAAGACATTAAACTTCGATGAAAACAGCAAACTTCAATGAAGTTTGTAAACAAGTCACACCGCCTGTGGTAAAGCCTACGACCCTTATATCTACAGTATGGGATGCGTTTTCAACCAGGCTGACCCTTATCAACTACACAGCCATTCATGATGAACCTCCTGAAAATAACTGAATAAAAAACAATGGGCCATGCTATTTCAGATATCCCAGGTACAATTTGAACTGTATTAGCCTGTAAAACCTATTTTGAAATCCCCGCTGCACCCATGAGACACAGGAACTGGTGGGCAATTCTGAACCCCAGAGCTCATACACGTTCCATGAACCATTAGACTCCACCATCAAACAGAATGCCTCTCGTTCTTTGTAATTCTTTTGCTGATCATCTCCTTCTCATCGTATATCAACACCTGGGTTAGGTCAGTTTCTCCAAGATTGTCGTCGTTTTGAAGACTTCGCATTTTTTTTATCTTTAAAAATTTAACCCTTTGCCACGTCCCTAACATTTTTATTTATTTTTTGTTTTTATTTTCATTTTCAATTTTTAATTTTTTTTTAATTTTTTTTTAATTTTTTTTTTTTTTCCCCCTTCTGCTTTCCTCTTTCTTTCCTCCTCCTTTTCCCTCCTTTTATTTGGCATCCTGCTTTCTTGTACTGCCTTCAGTAAGTCCATTGTATTTTTGTAAATCATTGCCATCGACGGTAGTGCTCTTTGTTCTTCCTCTATTTTCCCCTGTAATTCTTGGTTGCTAACGAATCAACAAGGCCACGATACCCAGATTCATCATGACTTCCCACTACGCTGTTTCCGAAGATGTAAGTGCTCCCTATTTGCTATAATTTATTCAATTTGACCGGTTTGTACCTTTGCTAACATTTTTTGTAGGAACTTATGTACGTATTTACAGTCTAGTTGAGTGCTGCCTCCCCCTAACTTTTATATTAGCGCATCCTACCCCCAGAACTCTGCTCCTGACGCTGGTCCTGGATATCCCGGTAATGTGACGCCTGAGCAGCAAAAGGCTATTGACCAGCTCCGTGCTGAGCTAAAGGAACTTGGTTACAAGGACCGCTTGGACACCGCCTCCATGCTTCGATTCCTGCGAGCCCGCAAGTTCGACGTAGCTTTGGCCAAGGAAATGTTCATCAACTGCGAGAAATGGCGAGAGGATTTTGGTGTCAACACCATTTTGGACGATTTCCATTACAATGAAAAGAAACAGGTTGCGCAGTACTACCCCCAGTATTACCACAAGACTGATAAGGACGGCCGACCGATCTATGTGGAGCAACTGGGTGCAGTCAAGATCCAGGAAATGTACCAGATCACCACTCAAGAGCGAATGCTTAAAAACCTGGTTTGGGAGTACGAATCGTTTACCCGCTACAGACTTCCTGCCTGCTCCCGTCAGCAGGGTCACCTTGTTGAGACTTCTTGTACCATTATGGATCTGAAGGGAATTTCCTTGTCTACTGCTTCGCAAGTTTACTCTTACATCCGTGAGGCTTCCAACATTGGACAAAACTACTACCCTGAGCGTATGGGCAAGTTCTACTTGATCAATGCTCCTTTTGGATTCGCTACTGTATTTTCCATGATTAAGCGATTCCTTGATCCCGTCACTGTGTCCAAGATCTTTGTACTTGGCTCCAAGTACCAGAGCGAATTGCTCAAGCAGGTCCCTATTCAGAACCTGCCTGTCAAGTTTGGTGGCAAGAGCGAGAGCGAAGAAGGCGTTGAGCTTGCTGACGACGGTCCTTGGAGAGACCCTGATCTCATTGGACCTGAGGGCATGGCACCCAAGTCTTCTGCTATTGAAGATAGCCCTGCTGCCAACCCTAACAAGGCAGCTTCAATCAAGGATGAAGATTCTGCTGCCAACAGTACGTTATACAGCGGAACCACTACCCCCGCCACCATGTAGGAGCCAGCAGAGCAAGAGAAGGAAGAATAATATTTAACTTGTAATTCATATTAATAGATTTTTTTGAAAGAATGCAAGAGGCAAATGGACGTCAGATTGGATTATGTCCACGTGACATGTTCCTTTTTGCAATCGAATTGAATATTAGAATGAATATTTCCAAGGTCCTGACGAGGTCTAAAGTATGAACGTTCATGGGTCTTGGTGAAGGTTCATTTTATTTTCAATTATAATCAAAATCTTGTTTAAGAGTGCATAGAATTCGGGTGGACATTACATTTGACTGATTCCAGATTCCAGATTCCATCTGAAGTCATATTATTATTTTTTATTTTATTCTATATATAAAATTAAAAATTCCACTAATTTTTTTATTTTTATTTTAAATTTTTTTGTTCCTTCTCATTAATTCTTTTTTATCACCGCCACCAACAAATTCACCCAATATTTTTATTATTTATATTTATAGATAGATATCCTTTATCTGTATCTATATCCTCATATATCTAGTTCCTATCAAGTCCCATCACTAGATATCATATCTCACAATGTCGACTAATGCTCGAAGAAGACTCATGCGTGATTTCAAGGTTAGTGAGTAGTTTTTGTTGTTCTTGTGAATGATCGTTATCGCAGGATTATAATGGTTAATCTTATTTTTGTCCTGACGTTTTTTTTTTGTTCATCTTTTTATGAAGATATTTATATCTTCAGTTTTGAAAACAACCACAAGTTTTTTTTTTTTTTTTTTTTGAATTTTTGAATGCCAACCAAAATACTAACACAATGTACCTTTAAAGCGCATGGAACAAGATCCTCCTTCAGGAGTATACGCATCCCCCGTTGCCGACAATGTCATGACCTGGAACGCCGTCATAATCGGGCCAGGCGACACCCCGTTTGAAGACGGCACATTCCGACTGACTCTTGAGTTCGACGAGCAATATCCCAATAAACCACCAAGCGTTCGGTTTGTGAGCGAGATGTTCCATCCAAACGTCTATGCCACTGGTGAGCTATGTCTAGATATCCTGCAAAATAGATGGTCCCCGACTTATGACGTGGCGGCTATTTTGACTTCAATCCAGAGTCTGTTGAACGATCCTAATACGTCGTCGCCGGCCAATGTGGAGGCCTCGAATTTGTATAAAGAACATCGGAATCAGTATGTTAAGCGAGTAAGACAGACTGTGGAAAAGAGTTGGGAGGAGGACGATGATGATGACGACGATGATGAAGCAGGTGATGACGACGATGATGAGGACGATGATGATGACGATGACGATGATAGTGAGGATGATAGTGATGATGACGAGAGTGAAAATGAGCCATCAAATACCGTTGCCCGATGATAAAAGAGTCTTGTTATCATTCCTTCCCTTTTCGTTTTTCTCCCCAGTTACCTATTACTATACTACTACTACTGTTTGTCATGACTTTTTGTTTCTTGTATCTAGCATTTTTTCTTTCCTTCTTTACAGAGAACGTAAACAAAAAACAAAACAAAAAATATAATCATAATAGATACTGTTTTACAATATGTTGCCCAATCGTCTTGTATATAGTTCCATTTACGTAGGTTTACAAAGGAAACTCGGAAGGAAATGAAGGATGATCGATTCGGTCATCACCCTTCTTTGGAGGCTGTTTTGGAACAGATAGAATGCCCTTCTTTTCCATCAACCTAAACTGAACACCTTTCAGGAGATTATACAAGACAGTCAGAATAGGCGCAGGGACACCCAAGTTCTTTGCAATGCGAAGTGGGTTACCTAGGATGACCTCTAATTCAATTGGGTTGCCCTTTTGGACATCTACCATCATGGATGGTTCGTAATAAACACCTGAATCAGAGTCAATCATGGTACGGGGTAAGTCATCTGGTAATTCATAGCCCGCTGCTTTTGCAATGGCCATGATTTCTTTCATGGCTGGAAGCGTCAGTGCTAGATCCATGCCGCTCAAGTATGCACGGCCTGAATCCACTTGTGAAATAGCACATACTGTGTTGATACATGAGTTGTAGACGAGTTTTCGCCATCGTGCTTGCATGAGTTGAGGATGGTACTTGCAGTCGACACCAGAAGCTGCGTATAGTGCAACAAACTCATGGGCTCTATCAGCAGCTACTTTGTTGATTGCATTTTGTTCTTCAGTGTCTTCTTTTTCATTGCCCTTTCCAACGGGGTAGTATCCAACACTCATACAATCATGCTCAAATTGGACAATCTTGCCTCCATAGTTGTGGGATCCAATCATGGATACGCCAGATAAAACAATGGCACCTGGGAACTTTTCTGCCACAGGTCGTTCGATATCAATTCCATTCTGGATCAACACTACAGTAGGTAGTTTTCCAGTGGTTGGATCTTGAATCATGGCAGGCGCAATGATTTCTTCAGTCTTGAAAAACTCCGGTAGCGCTTTAATGGCCACCACAATAAAGTCAAAGCTAGCATTATTAGGCAAGCTTTCAGCACCTTCCTTAACGCTACTGACGACTATAAAGGGCTATTAGAAGAAGAAAGAAAAAAAAAAAATGAAAATAAAGGTACAAAACACAAATCTCAACTAACCTCGAGTAGGTCTCCAGTTTTCAAAGTTACCATGGTCCACAGATTCAATTAAAAACCCATCGTCCATAACTTTCTGGTAGTCACTTCGCAGAACGCTAGTGACTTGGGCATGACCGCCAAGTTCCAGGCCAAGCGATGCAATGGTGCCGACACCGCCGGATCCCACAAGAAGGACCTGAGCTTTAGTAGTCTTGTATTTATCGAGATGGTTGCTCATTTTAGGAGAAGATTTTGGTATCAAATAGGGTGATAAAACAAGAGGTAAAGAAGAGCAAGAAAGTAGAGTAAAAACAGAAGAGCAAGATCTTAAAAAAAAAAAATTAAAATAAAAATAAATACAAAGTATGTATGTCCAGGGATGGGTAATTGGGTGAAAAATCGGAAAAAAAATATAAAACGGCCTAATTCAATAGCCGCTATCGCCGTGTGAATATGTGATATGTTTCAAAATTAAAGCGGTACCGCCGTTAAAATTCCCAAAAAAAACCATTTCATATCCATAAATTATTCTTTTGTCACAGTTATTGATATGGGTTTCAGACGGAATAATATTTAACGGGTTCATAGAATAGAATATGACCAACAAACAAACGTGTAAAGCAACAACTATTGTTCTGGTTGTGGGAGATGGAGTCGGCCGTACTGAGCTTAGGGCGGATCTGGATCCCGACATTCACTAGCTCTTTATAGGACACTCAAACTGAAAATTGGGCAACACATGATGGGAGCACCAAGTTACGGCGGTGACTATATCTATTCTTGCAACATTGAATAGTGGATATAACTCAAGAGTTATGAGCAGGCGACCTTGGTGGAGAGTGAACTTCACGTGCAGGGCACGGCGGTTACTTGAGACCAAATGAGCTTAGGACCGAGTTATCAATAGGGAAGTTTATAGTCACCATAGATGAAGGGATGTAAGTATATGAAATAAAAAGTTGGAGAAGAAGAAGAAGGAAGGAAGAAAAAAAAAAACGAAGAAGAAGAAGAATTGTTATTTTTAGAGAATTTCTGATGGCAGAAATTGAAATTTTTCTTTCATTTCTGAATCAATCAACATTTTTCAACCCCAAAGCAACCGAGTATCACGGAGAACCCCAGAACATACACCCCATCACCGAAATACCGAGAAGATACAATTGATTATAGCAACCGAGGCAACAAGTGCCAAACCAGTAGTAATAACAATAATACAAGCCAAAAAAGCAAAGCCACCATCGATATAGTACCATTTCAAAACAGCTGGACAGGTTAGACCACCGGCTCACGTAGCAAGGCAAACATGCCAGGCCAAAAAGAGAAGATCCAGACCCATTGAATAAGTATGGAGGTATAACCAGAAGCAGAAGGAGAAGGAGAAGGGAAGGTAGAAGCCTAGAAAGAAGAAAAAAAAAAGAAGGAAAAGAAGGTTTCAATTGCCGTGGGGTATTAATTGCTTGTTTTATCGTTTGAAATGGAATAGGCATAGATTCCGTAGTAGAGTGATTTATAGGGTATTGGCTGAGATATTGATTCAGCAAGTTCAGGTATTCGATTCAGGTATTTAGTTCAGGCATTCGATTCAGGCATTTGAGTTTGGGATTTCAGTTTGGGATTTCATAGGTCTGGTATATGGTATTTGATACTATAGAATACAGGCAGCGGTATAGATCTTTGATATGACCAACGGCACCCGGGCAGTCTTTAGCCCATTCTCGATCCAGAAGGGAAGCTGCAATCAGTACTCGGGCGAGTCAAGGTAAAACTTTGAACACCGAGGGGTAGGCAAGGGCATCAACCTTTTGCCACAATCACTTTTATCATTTTTACTCCACAAATCATCAGTACCACTACCTTAACCACTACCAGTTACCATGATATACCATCCTGTTTAGGTCATAAGTGCGCCATTGAAGTAAATTTTTTTCTCTTCTCCTCCCCTGAGTTTTTCATTGACCAAATTGCAAAAAGATTCCAAAAACACTGAACAAAGAAGGAACAAATGAAATGAAAATTGAAAAAGGAAAGAATTTAATTTCATTTAGTTTATTATTTAATTTCATTTAATTTATTATTTTTGGTTCGTGACCTTGTTTATTTTATTTCAGTCCACATAATCATAATAATAAAGAAAAAAATAAATAATAAAATAAAATAAACCACCTCTACTAGAATGAACATTGAAAAAGAATCAATAATAACAAAAAAGGTTTCAAACATAATTAGAATCCCGTAAAACGACGCTCATAAATAATAAAGGACCGCCGTAATAAGAAGTCAGCTATTGTTCTGCATGTCAAAGGTCAAACAGAGCGTATTGAAATTCCTTTGCATGGTTTCAACAATCTTAAGTTACTACTATTTAGTACTTTACTAGGCAATTTCCATCATCATCTTCATCACCATCACCATCATCAACAACAACAACAACAAACTACAAACTCTGTTCTTTACGTTTGTGTGGGTATATCCCATTTTAAACGACAGCAATCTCCAATCGTGTCTGTTACAGTAACAAGCAACTTTGGACTTGATTGGTATATTTTTAGTGTTTTTCTTGTTCAAAAAGTTACCAAAAAAATAAAATAAAAACCACCCCACGTACATGGGCAAGTATGTATCTTAACATGGGGAAGGGTATTTTACAATAACCTGGATAGTAGGTACGAGTGACTTTTTGTTTACCTTTAGGGCATAGTCTCACAGTCTCTCTCTTTCTGGGTCTCGATTCAATCGACAGATAATCGACGGACAATCAAACAATCGGACCATAAATATTAGACACTCTAATGACAATTAAAATGAATTAAAATAAATAAACAAAATAAGTAAATAAATTAAGAAGGAGAAAACAAACAGAATCATACCATGTTGTATGAATATGGACAAGTAGCAACAGTAACAGCAAGAGCAACATCAACAATCCAAGTCCATTCTAGAACCAAGTTTTGGGCATTCTAATTTCACATATACGATATTATTTACACACTAGTTAATCAGATGTAAATGTATAATATCGCGCTGTTGTAACGCGTGTGGCTATTTGATATACAGGAGTAGAAAAAGGTTAAGTGTCCAAAGGCCCTTTAGTCTTTGACTTAAAGACTTGAAAGTTGACCTGGAGGGATTTCTAACACTAACAGTCTAAAATTATTACTATTATTATAGTGTATATATAAATAGCAATTAGATACAATGAAGGAAAGAGAAAAAAAAATGATCACAGACCAGAACAGATACAATGGTATGAACTTTATATACGTAAGAGTTAGTGACAAAAAGACATGTAAAAGAGTCGGTCTAAAGAGCGAGCTGAGTTTAGGATTTATTGATCTACTATAATAAGAACTAATATAATAATACCAATACCAATAATAATATTAATTAATCTAATAAAACTTGTAGATATGCGTTTTTTGTGATGCTTGTTTTAACATTAACTTTTTTCTTTTCTTCCAAACTCTGTCTTCAAACTCTGTCTTCAAACTCTGTCTTCAAACTTTGTATTCCAAACTTTGTATTCAATTCAATTTATTTCGCAGGTCTTTAGGCTTTGGAAACGGTTTGCTAAGCCTCAACCTATCAGCAATAGCCAAATTCAAATAGTGTGTGCGCCTTCAAAGTATTATGAAGTAAGATTTGTTATTTTTATTTATAAAAACAAAAAAAAAAAAAAAACAACGGTTGTGACAGTTCGGAAATGTTTGTGATCATCATTTTTGACTTGCCCCTACTTTTTTACAAAGGACTATATAAAATTATAGAAAATTGTTTGTATTGATATAAATGGTATATAAAAAACACATTGAAATAAACCAATTAATTTAATTCAAACAGTGAGAACCAAGTTTGTAAAAAAAAGATGAACATGAAAGACGAATGAAGGTACTTGTAATTCGAGATGGAGTAAGAGCAATTAAAGGGACATGGATTGGACATGGAGGGGGTCATAATAATAGCAAATATACATAAACAAGTAAAGTAATAAAGTAATAAATGAATAAATGAATAAATGAATAAATGAATAAATGAATAAATGAATAAATGAATAAATTAATAAATTAATAAACAAGTAAATGAAACCGAGTAAATGAAGAAATATATATAAATATATAACCAAATGTATAACAACACTAGATACAAAAAGTTGATGCCATACATGTTGGCGAGATTGCCACTGAGTTTTTTTGTCATCACCATCATCACTATAACCTATTTATGCCAATTGGAATAGTATATACTGTATATATATAGTACAGATGACGGTTAAAGTCATGTTTGGTTGACTTTTTATTAATATCAACTGTTCATACAAATTGTATTTTCAAATTTCAAACTTCAAATGTAGCTTAACTATCAAGTATTAAAAACAATAAGACATTTTCTATCATCCCCATTCATTTTTTAAATCCCAGCAGCATTAGAGAGACCTGTCAAAAAACAAAAAAAAAGAACTAGTACGACCTATAAAATAATTAATTATAGCAGATGGATTAACATTCAAATTTCACATCTTACACATATCGCAGAATCTATTATATTCACAAAAAAAAAATAAATAAATAAATAAAATTAAAATAATAAAAAATAAATAAAATGATTAATCGTTAGGTTTCTTTTGGGGGTGCTGGACCTCAGACAGAAGAAGATTACAAGTCAATAAAAAAAATATAAAAAAAAATAATAATAACAATAAAATAATAACAATAAAATAAGAAAAATAATAATAATAACAACCACTTCAGTCTCAACTTCGAGGTAAAGGCTGCTGCCTAACCTGACTTGCATATGTTTCACTCCAGACTACCCCATGAACAGCACGTTCGTGTCTTAATCGATTCCCTGAATCAGCGTGCCAATGCGTGGTACAAACTCTGCACCCTGGAAACTTCTCCTTCCCATCGGGACACCAAAACCGACACTCAAAGGTTGGGTTCCCATGCTTGCGTGTATAATGTTTTTGCTGCTCCAGTTTGCGGACAAACCCAATTTTAGACCAGGGGCATGTGGGCTCAGGGCATTTGAACTTACGTCCACTTGGTTCTGGCCCGCCTCCTCCACTGTTGTTGCCATGGCCGCCGTGGCTGCTGTTTCTATAGGCCTCGTACTCGGCCTCAACTTTCTCAATGTGTCTGGCATACAGAGCAAGGTCACGGTCAAAGAACACAAGTGTGCAGTGGGAACATCTGTACTTGCGGTTGCGCCATTGTCGAGGTTTGCGCCCGTTAATGTCAAGCTCGACGGGCGGTGCAAGAGGATCGACTGCAGAGGGAGATGCGGTAGGTCCACTAATGCTATGGCTTTTGGTCATCACGGGAAGCGGGGGAAACGCCTGATGAGGAGGTCTCTCAACGACAATACCTGAACTCTGACTCCGTCCACGATCAATGAAGCTCACTGGCATTCGTCTTTGGTTATGAATGCTGGTAGGCGGGGATGGCAATCCGTGCCCTACGGCAGTGGCACTCATTGGCAGACCTGCCGGACTAATTGGTCTGCCTTCCTCGTAGAAGACGTTTTGCAGTTCTTCCTTGGGTGTGGTTGATGGCATTAGTGAGTTGCCATTGTTATATTGTCCGGCATTTGGAAAGTAGCTGTTTGGCTCGTTAAAGACAAAGTCTCCAGGAGAGGACATGTCCGAGATGAGATCTGAGCTTGAGCTCTCATCACCAAATGGAGCCACAGGGGATGGCAGTGATAGGTGGTGGTTGAGGCCTGGGGTGGAAAAAACTGCGGACGACAGGTATTCATTGTAGAGTCGTGCGGGGGGGACTGAAATTTGGGAGTATAATATTGATTGCTGATTTTGGTTTTGGTTTGAGTTTTGGCTTTGTTGCGAACAAGCGAACTGGGTATTTTGTTTTTCTGGTTCATGAGTGGTATTTGCATTATTATGATGAGTGTTGTTGGCATTATTGAAAGACGAAGTCATATTCCACACTGGTAGTTCTTGTTTAAGGCCAAAGGTTTGTTGGTACAAGTCAGCAGCGAGGTTTGTTTGGGACGAGGAGGAAAGATGGGCAGGGCTGTCCCAGGATGCTTGGGCGGTATTGCTGGTACTGTCATCATCCTCGTGGTCAAATGGAGTAGAGTGGTGCGAGATGCTGTTATGTTCACTGAGATCGAACTGGAACGAGCAGGCAGACGAAGACGAAGATGGGTGAAGGGGGAGGGAGATGGGGGTTGGTGTGGGCATGGGAGACTGCGATAGGTCCTTGGTGTTGTTATCTTGGGCAAAGCCTGCGAATGAGTTAAACTGGTATAGCTGGGCTTCAGACAGTGTCTGATCCGACTGCCTGTTATATTGGGGGAACGGGGACATGATTAAGTGGGTATGTGATGAAAATAAAGAAGGATGGAGAGGGAAAAAAAGAGAGAAGGAAAAAAAAAAGAGAAGGGAAGCAGAATGAAAAGATTTTAGGGAAAGAGCACACCGATCGCGATATATATATTAAAAGAGAATTTGGTGTTTTTTATTTAATTTTTATTTAATTTTTATTTAATTTTTATTTCAATTTTTCCTTTGAATTAAGTTTAGCAGAGGTTAACACAATTTAGTAGAATTTAGTATACTTTAATAGAATTTAATGTACTTTAATATAGTTTAATATAAATTTATTACTTTTAATAGTTGAGTGTTATTACTTTAATTATTCCTGTATATTGGTTATCTCCAAGCAAACCATGTGCTAAGCCCGAAGCGGTAAAGAAGCTGCAGAAAAGTCAAATGGACAGCATTTTCGTTCCCAGTCCAAATTGCTGACTCTGGCTACTATAGGCGCTGCCAAATGGAAAACAAAAAGGAAAAGGGAAAAAGAAAAGTGGAAAAAAAAGAAAGGTTAAATTTCGGGGGAGTGAAGAAGAAGAGGAGGAGGAAGAGGAGGCGAACAGAACAGCGCAGAAGAAAAAGAAGAAAAACAAATGAGGAGGAAGGAAAGAGGAGGAGGAGATGCATGAAGACCAGGGAGGAGACCGAGAGAGCGAGCGATAGATATAAACAACACTGTATGTGTTATGCTCAAGTTACTAATGGACATTCAATCACCGAACGTATAATAAAAATATAAAAACTCTTATAGCCAAACTTATAGTCAAACTTATAGCCAAACATAAAAAATTTCACTTTTGGTTTAATCGTAACAACACTGAAAATTCATTTAGACGATAAAACAAAAAACACAGCTCATACAAGTATTCACCAATTTCAATTTAATCAATCATCATGATGATGATGACTCAAGGTCTGACTAGAAAAATGCCCAGTCATGCCCAGTCCTGCCCAGTATTTGTTATTATCAATATCTCTTGACTTGGCTTTATTCGTTTCCCCGTATACTAACCTACCACATTTTCTATCGATTCAAGGTGTGTCTTTCTATCATTGTGATACTGATTAGAGTGTACAGAACTGATAATCAAACAGTAATGTGTAATCATAGTGTAGTCAAAGTGTAATCATAGTGTAATCAGCATAATCAGTGTAATCGTAGTGTATCCCTCTCCTCCTTCCTAACTCAACTCTTAAATTGGTCTTCCTCCATGTGAAGATCTTCTATGAGACACAAACATGAAAACAAAAAAAACCCACTTTGTGTTGTTATTTTTTTTTTCTTCAATTTTTTTAATTTCTCTTTGGATTCTTTTCTCTTTTCTTTTTTCTTCTGTCTTTTAGTTTTTTCTTTACGTCTTTATGGTTTCTTTTTATGGTCTTTTTTTTGGTTTTTGCAATTTATCCTTTTCGTTTTTCCCTTTTGGAACACAGACATAGTGTTCGTCATTTATAACCAATCAAATGTTATCCCAGCCGTTCTCAGATCTTCTTCTCGCAGACAAATGGGGAACGGGATTCCCGAAAAGACAAATCCCGTCATTTTTAAAAGATAAAAAAAGCAAAGCAGCAAAAAAAAAACAAAAAAAAATATTATCATTTAAAAAAAGAAAATGTCTATATCGATTCCTAAATTAAATGATAAAAACATGTATAATATTATACTGAATATCACCACACTGAACATCATATCAAACATCATATCGAGTATCGCATCGAACATCACACTGAACATTCTGACCATCACACACTGACACACTGATCACACTGATCACACTGAACTATCACTAGGTAAAATATCTTCAAGGTTTAAGCTTTTTCTGGCCTTGAAATGGATCGATATCCATTTATCCACCCAGATGTGCTTACCGAGAGCTTATATAACATTTGTTTGCAGTTAGATTGGATTTTCCTCTTGATATTCCCTAACAATAATATTACTTAATCTAATTTTATCTTAATTTAGTTGAGCTATAATATTTAAGTTCATGTTTTTTTTTTTTTTTTTTCTGATCGCTCCAAATAAAATTTACCAAATAAAAATTCGTCAGAATTTCAAGGCCGAGTTGAGTCCTGTTGAATTAGGGTTAGTTAATGTTATCTCTGGTATATACTAAATAGATTGCTCATCTTCTTACAGTACTGAGTACCGCTGAATGCTTCTGTCGATAATATGCTGATGTTTCCACGCTAACTATTTGCTACTAACCAGCAACTACCATCAACAAATACCAACAAATACCAACAAATACCAGCAACTCTCAGCAACTGCCAGTAACCACTTGCCATTGCTACTGCTGATGATTACGCCCACTTTTAGGTTCATGTTCATGCGCTGTTATGCATCTCCAAATAGTACAAAAGACTGAACAGTACTTAGTTGATAATGTTGGCAGTGTTTTGGAATATCCCCGGTTTGGTTGGTGTTTCATTTTTGGACCCTAAATTCTGCCTCCCTAAACATTCTTTGGAAGATCAACAACTACCACTACTTACTACGGTTAGGGTGTTACCTGTATAGTGAATCATGACATTGATTATCATTCAATACAAGAATAAAAAGTTAAACAACAACATTTATCTTTTATAGTTTCGAATATGCTCTAATATAAGGTCCTCAAGTAATCTATGCTATACAAGAAGGGTAATTACCAACAACAAGATGGTTAAAATGCTAGCCAACACAAACACGTGTATTATCTAATTCCTGACTAGTAGATGAGATTGAAATTCAAAATCAAAATTATCATCATCTTAATCCCTGTTCGTTCGAAGTTTAGATACGAAACTTTTCATTTATTTTCCATCTCTCATTCACCAGATAAACAACAAAAAGAAACCCACTTTAAAACAAAGAAATCTCGATTAAAACAAGCCTTGACTCTACTTTATTTTATCTCATTTCATTCATTTGGCTCGCAGTCGTTTGCCCTGTCAAATGTAGGTCAATGAGGGGAGGAAGGAGACTCCCGACTTTTTTTTATTTTTTATTTATCATTTGTTTTTGGTTTTAAGTTTATTTTGTAAGGCGAGGTCAGACTTGTCTTTAGCGTTGGAAAAAAAA
Source organism: Geotrichum klebahnii (assembly GCA_030570935.1). Taxonomy (NCBI): domain Eukaryota; kingdom Fungi; phylum Ascomycota; class Dipodascomycetes; order Dipodascales; family Dipodascaceae; genus Geotrichum; species Geotrichum klebahnii. The sequence goes on along the minus strand of JAJLWW010000021.1, from coordinate 127,496 downwards.
AAAAAAAGAAAAAAAAAAGTGAATCTGAGTACAATATATATAAACAAAAAAATTCTATTTTAGCAAAATAAAAAGCAAAGTACCCATTCAAGATAATTACACAATGCAATGCTACTGCAGAGATACTGCAAGGATAATGTAAAAGCTAATGCAAAGACAATGCAGAAACGCTGCAAGACGCATGGGTCATTTGCACAACATTGCCCTCTTTGTTTAAATATTACCAAAAGCATGAAATGGAAAACGGAAACAAAAAACAGGAGAGCTACAAATATCACCGCTGACACATGTCTGATAAATCATGAAAACATTACTAATAAATGACACATGATTAACTATCAATTACACATAATTAATCATCCAGTGACACATCTTGTACTCATCAAGGCAAGGGTTTTGTTTCAAACCACTGTTTGGTCTTGGTCTGACCTCTCATTCTCTCACCCTCCCGTTGCACTAACCTACACTCACTACACTACAAACACCACACACATATTCACCTCCGTTTACTGCACCCGTTTTTGTTTTGCCAGCCCAACAACTTTTTTTTTATTTTTTATTTTTACTTTATTTCTAATTCCATTCCACATACTTGTTGACAGCTAACAGCAGCAGTAGCAACAACAAACACCGCCACAAATGCCTCCTGCAATAGACTCTTCACAAAAGCCTCTGGCTGATGAAAATGACCTGGACTCTTCTCTTCAACTCATCAACGAAGACAAGGCCTTTAATTCCCAAGTCTTTGACTACTTTCAAGACATCAACATTCACAATTGTGGCCTAAACTACCATGTTGTCTCTGTCTTTGGTTCCCAGTCTACAGGCAAATCAACCCTCCTCAATGCTCTTTTTGGAACAAGCTTTGATGTCATGAACGAAATTCAAAGACGTCAAACAACAAAGGGAATCTGGATGGCCTGCGCCCAAAACACTCCCCAATTGCTCAAATCGTCTTTCAACGAAGACTCCATCTCATCTAGCAACAATAGCATTTTCTCCTCTACCAATTCCCAGGCAAACATTCTTGTCCTGGATGTAGAGGGAACTGATGGCCGCGAACGTGGCGAAGATCAGGACTTTGAACGCAAATCTGCACTTTTTGCCCTTGCAACCTCGGAAGTACTAATTGTCAACATGTGGGAAAACCAAGTTGGCCTATACCAAGGTGCAAATATGGGTCTCCTGAAAACCGTTTTTGAAGTCAATCTCTCGCTATTCCAAGCTGGCACCACCAAGCCCAGCCGCTCCCTCATTCTATTCGTCATTAGAGATCACATTGGAACCACCCCTCTCTCTAATCTTCAAGCAACCGTCATCGCTGATCTCTCTCGTATATGGGATGCCCTGTCAAAACCACCGGCTGCACAGGATTCCTCCTTGCACGATTTCTTTGATCTCCAATTTTTTACCCTTCCCCATAAAATCCTCATGCCTGAACAGTTTGCTGCTCAAACCTCCCAACTGGCCCAATATTTCACCCAACCTACTTCCTCCTCATATGTCTTCAAGCCAGAATACCACAGGGGCGTTCCTATTGATGGATGGCCTATCTACTCGGAACAAATTTGGGAGCAGATTGAAGAAAATAAGGACCTGGATCTGCCCACTCAGCAAATCCTAGTTGCTCGCTTCAGATGTGAAGAAATTGCAACTCAGGCCTGGCAAACCTTTGAAACTGGCCTCCACGAGGCTCAAAAGACTTGCAATAATGCTCTAGGAGGCCCTCTCATTGTCGCTGACTTTAATGCTTTGGTAACAACTATCCGCTCTGGTACCTTGGATATTTATGATTCTTTAGCCTCGCGATACTCAAAAGCTGTGTATCGTGCTAAGCGCGAGGATCTGCTTACAAAGGTAGACACCCGGTTAATCAACTTGTACAAGGCACAATTGCTAGCTCTGCATAAATCTGCTATTACTACTTTTAATGATGTAATTGCTGAGGCTGCCAAGCAAGAACCAGGCCCCTCTGCAGTTCCCTTTTACAAGGTCTTGGAACAGGCCAGAAGCAATGCATTGACATTTTTTGTCAACGGAGCTATCCAGTCTAGTGTTGATCCTCATGTATTTACCCATGACGAGGAGTTGGGATACTTGGAAGCTGAGCTGGCTACCGCTGCGACTGCGGCCAAAACAACAGAGATGAAAAAGATTTCCCAGCGAGTTCTCAAGAAAATTAAGCTCAGCTTTTACAATGATCTGGAAACTTACTTTGAAGCCCCAGAAGAAGATACTTGGGACAAGGTTCTGGTGTTCTTTAATAACACTGTCATGTTTGCTCTCTCATCTGCTACTACCATGCCCACTGCTGCCAATGGCCTCACCGAGACTACCCAAGGTACTCCTGACTTTGGCGTAGGTGCAACTCAAGAGGAGAATGAAAAGGGTGTTCGCAACATTCGCAGTGCAGCATGGATTGCTCTAGACTCCAGACTCAAGGACATTACCCGCGATGACAATGTTCTGATGAAACTACGTGAACGATTTGAAGATCTCTTTAGATATGACAGTGAGGGCGTGCCTGTTGTATGGAAGGCTGGAGATAACATTGAAACACCTTACATTAAGGCTCGCGACGACGCGTTAAACATTCTTCCTATTTTTGCCTCTGCCACATGCAAATCGGGCCGTGCTGTGGTCCCTGACGTTGATCTTGCTCAGTATTACGCTGAGAACTCTGAACAGTCTGACGCCGCTTCCGACGACTTGGAGGTTGACAATTCGACATTCTCTGTGCGTATTCCCCCGTCACGACAGCAAGACATCACTAAGCGATTCAAGAAACAGGCCGAAGCGTCATATGTCGAGGCCAAGCGGTCCACTACCCAGGTGTTTTCACAAATCCCAGGTTGGTTCTATGTGATTTTAGTTCTGTTGGGATGGAACGAGCTGATGGCCGTTTTACGCAACCCATTGCTTTTTGTGTTTTGTATCTTGGCTGCTAGTGGCGGATACTTTACATACACGCTCAATCTCTGGGGTCCCATGCTCAGTGTGTCAGGGGCCATGCTTGAGAAGACAACTGAGATTGGCAAGCAAAAGCTAAGAGATTTTTTAGAGGTTCCAGAGGAGCTGAAGAATGCTAATGTAAGACAACGCAAGCAGCGGGTAAGAACAAGTCCTATTTCTTCTTCCTCGTCGTCATCATCATCGTCTCAAAAGGATATTCCTCTTGAAGATATGTCTCATCTTAGGACAGCTCAGTAATCAGTTTATGTAAAAATAAAAATAAAATAAATACATTTATAAGAAAATCAAAATGTGTATATTATAACTAGACCAGATTGTTTTATTCTTAAATTATGATTAATTTGTTTCATAACTGGTGGTTTGATTATTGGGTCCAAGCCTTGTAAAAATCGTTTGGATGCCAGGTCCTTAGACCAATCAACCAAACCAAAAAAAAAAAAAAACGGAAATAAATCAAAGTTTGAATTGATTTCCTTGGGGCTTTCGGTATTGTCCGTCACTCTTTTTCATTGCACCCTCCAAGCAAAGGATTTTGCTTAAATACACTGTTATTTATATTTATTATATATTTATATTCAGGTTCTTGGATTATTTCTTCACCATTTGCCTTCATTTTCTTTTCTTTCTTAGTTCTATTTAATCCTCAATTCTCTTGGTTTCTGTTTGTGTTGTTATTTCTTTCAAACTCATACAATCGATCTCACCCAACTCCAAAAATAAACCTTAAAATATCAATCACATTCAAACCAATTTAGAGAAAATAAAAAAATTCAAAAAAATAAAAAAATAAAAAAATAAAAAAAGGAGATTCTAATATCAACACTCCACCGACGACGACGACAAACTTATATTTTGTACTCTAAAAAAAATTTACAACAACCCCCAAAAAACCAACCCCTCAAATGTCGCTACGTGCGCTCATTTATACATATAGACTTACGTTCTTGGTCCATGTTGTTGCAATCTGTTTAACACTTTCAGCTCTTTGGTTTCCAAACTGGGTGGTTGGAAGTCCAGCTTCGTCTTCGGCTACTACTACAAGTGTTTTGGGGTCACCAGTGCCAGTGCCAGCAGCGCAAGTTCAACTTCATGTTGGTCTGGCTGAGGTTTGTATAACTGATATCACGTCCAGCAGTATCACCAATAATAAGAATAATAATAATAATAATATTGATTTCAACGGCGGTATCAAAAGTCCGGGTGTTTTGTTGAAATCATGTACAGCTTTTCCAAAATGTCGGTCTACTCCATCTAAGAACCCCACCATTGGCCACGGCAACAACGGTGACAACGGCGGCAGTGGTAGTGGTAGTGGAAGCAGTGATAACTCCTTTTGCGTGGCATGGCAGACAGCTGCATTCCTAATGTGGGTTACTGTAGTGCTTCAGTTTGGAACTGCGATAGCCTATGTGTCTCCATTTACTTTAGGTGACCTTTATTTTGTCCAAACTGGGTGGCGGGTGATTTCTTATTTTCTGGCTACCACGGTTGTTGTGCAAGGTACCGGTGCCATGACCTTGAATGTTTTGTATACTGTATCGCCGGCCTCGAGGTTTACAGGCAGTGCTGGAGGAGGGGATATTGGTGGTACCACTGCGTTTCTTTATAATTCAATCATCGGTACGGCTTTTTCCTCTCACCATGCACCGCTGGTACTATCCTTAGGCATGTCTTGGTGGATGGCAGCTGTGGCAACCTTGTTATCAGCTACTAATCTCGTCATACTTGTCGTGGTAGGATACTTGAATCCACCTGACCAAGAGTATTCTTTAGGTGATTATGTCTGTATTATGGATGAAGAAGAAGAAGATCAGTCGGATTATTATTATTTCTTGCAAAGATCTCAACTCGAAAATCTAGGTGACTAGAGTTATCTAAAAGGAAGAAAATGATAATAGTATGTGTCTCTTTTTCTTTATGTTAATTGAGGTTTAATAATATTCTCTAGGGGAAGGTTCGTTTTCTTATGTTTATGGTTTTTTTGTGATTTTATTCCATGTTCTTTGTTTTGTTTGATTTAAAAAAAAATGTTAGTTGTTATTTAACTGTTATTTGTTTGTCATTATTGTTACCATTTGTTCTCTTTCTTTCGTGTTAATTGATTATTCTCGTTTCGTTCTTCTTAGCCATGCTCATATCAAGTGCATCCAAGTCAGGTTCACTTGTCGCCAGAAACGCGTGTTTCAGTACATCCCCAGCCGGGATCCGAGACCCAGCATCATACTCCAAAAGTCGCTTAAGCAGGTCCAGCAAGTTCAAATCTGTATCTGCAGGTAACTTAGTAGCCAACTTAACAGGGAAAGTCACCGTTTGGATCAGCTTGAGCTCTTCATCTTCATTGTCTCCACCAAACATTGGGATCCCTTGAATTACTTCACAGATTACACAGCCAAATGCCCACATATCAACTGGAAAGGAGTAATCAGTGCTCCCGCTCAGTATCTCCGGAGCTCGGTACCATAGCGTGCATACGTCTGGTGTGAGCTGTCCATCATCATTTTCAGCCTTCAGATCTCTTGCCATTCCAAAATCTGATATCTTGACTATCCCACCTCGAGTCACTAGGATATTCCCAGGACTTATATCTCTAGATAAAATTTATTATTAATATAGTCATTATAATTATGGTCGGTTGAATGGTTTTAATATCATAAGAGCCCACATATCACATATGAGAATTCTTTTCTTTTCCAACTTACCTGTGGACTATGCTATTATCATGCAAATAGGCCAGGCCTTGGGCAACTTGTTTAATAAAACATTCAAGTTGACCTGCCTCAGGAAACGGCACCTTATACTCATCTAACAAGTATTCAATCGAAATGGGTGCGTATTCCAAGACCATCACCGGCTCAACTTCTTCTTTATTCTTTGATTCCAATTGACTATCTTCTAGTAAAATATCCAACAGGTTTGTTATATTTCGATGCCAAAGCCTATCCAGAATATCGAGTTCTTGTTCACGAATATACGTTGATCCCTCGACATATTTCAATGCTACATCTAGACCATCTACTCTTCGCACGCCATGTCTGTCCGTCACTTGTTAACCTACATTATCCTAGTTCCAAGCAACAAAACAAAGCACCCTACAATAATGAACGAAAACAATATGCAGGTATAACTTACTGTACCCGTGAAAAACCTACAGATTAGTGCTCATTCCGGATACCAAGAATTATTATTTCTGACTTACTGCCTTGTCCAATCCATTCAAGTCGGTTGTAGATGAATCGGCTCCTGGCCATGCTTTGGTTGTGTGCTTGCCCTCTCTCGTGAATTCGTAAATAAAAAACCCAAGAAAAAAACAAAATGAATAGAAATTCTAAAAAGTGAAAAATGTAAATTCACAAAATCACAGAATATAAAATCAAAAAATAAAATGAAATATTAAAATACATTATGGTTACAAGGGCAAGGGCTACCTCTTAAATATCCTCCATTTCTTCATCATCCTCTTCATCATCATCATCGTCGTCTGGATCAAACAGGTCTAAATCAAGTTGGGCAGGACTGATTTGCGTCTCATTGGCATTCACTGCATCTGGTCTATTATCCCCGTAGTCTACCAGCGAATTACGACGACCTGCTGCCATGCGGACCCCGTTTGACGTTTCTGTAGTGCCATTGATATGGCTAAACTTGCTAGTAGTATCCTCTTCTGTACTCGTTTCTACTTTACTTGTCACATTATTGTCCTTGTTGGATGGTGTATCTGAAGTTCCTTCGATTGCTGAAAGGGCAAGCATGCCTCTGCGCATCTCGTCCTCAGTTGGCCACGGAAAGTTTGCATGTTCAGGTGCGGCTTGGTTATAACCAGGAGGTGCAGATGTGAATTTTGTAATTTTGGTCGCGTAGTGTAGTAATTCCTGTGCCGAAACTCGTGGGTTCAACGGTCCTGTGCTCTCAACCAATATCGATGCGGCTACCGTGTGGTTAACATTACCATTCACTCCTTCGTGAATATGCTCTTGTTGCTTCTGATATTGCTCATATGCCTTCAAATACTTGTCATCAGGTCGTGGAAGTCCTCGAAGCGTCCGTCGACAGTCGGCAAGCGTTACTAAAAGGGTGTCTAGTTGTTCATCAAGAGAAGCCGACACTTTCCTTAGTCGTAGCAGTTGTTGTGCGGCATGGTGATGCTCCACCAGCTCGGTGATCGAATCAGTCAGCTCCTCGTCCGCTTCAATCAGTTCCTTTGCAATTTCAACGTTTGGTCGAAACTTTGCAACAGACTCTACTAAACTCGCTAGCACATTTTCAAACTTCTGGAGTGATTGGCCAATTGTTGGTTTGGCGTATGTCTTAATATTCCTTGAAGAACCCACTTGAATATTCACCTCCCCTGTATTTTGCGCTAGGTTTCGCCCACTTCCCCCATATTGGCCAAGTTGTGACGGGGTTGTTGGTGATTGACCGAGGAAGAAGAGGTTTACTGATGACTGGCCCCCACGAAGCTTATGGCTTGATCCTGGTGTAGTAGGATTCTGTGACGGTATTAACGAAGGCGGTGTGAATGGCTGAATGGGTGTCGGCGTGGACATACACGAGTAAGGCTGCGGCACCATCTGTCCAGGTCTTAATGACGACGATGCCATCATGGATATATATCTGTGTGCTTTGTTTCTGTGTTAGAGAAGTTGCCGTTATGCTGGGATATTGATATTTTAAAAAAGCAATTGGGTTTAGGGTATAAGAGCCACCAGGGTAACGGGCTTGCGTCCGCCACTCCTTCTCATCGAAAAGCCTCTTCCAAGTTTTGTTTTCTTCATTTTTTGTCAAGTATTGGACAACTTATTACCTGGGTTATTAATTGATAAATATTGGGGGAAACTGTTTTTCTTCATACTACTTAAATTGTATAAGAATTTAGCCCTTTTTATTTCCGTGATACCACTTTCTTTCTATTTCCTATTTCCTGGGAGTATGCTGTGTTAGGTTGACACTTTTCTGCCCTTGACAGGCTCTTTGGCATTCCTTCCAGCTAAAGAGCAAAATTTTGCCTTTGATTTTTGTGCAACATGGCTTCATCAAATTCTAATAGGTACTACGACGATGGTGATGAGTTCGAAACTCCACAATCGTCGGCCTCAAGGCCACTTATTGGCAAAACATCGACTTCGTCCCTGAGCTCCAAAGTTGTTAATTTGTTTCAAAAAAGCTCTTCAACTAGTTTATCTTTACCGCTTACCGACGATGATACTTCTTTGAAAGATCGACATATCACTCCAGTATCTTCAAGCTTCAACTCACATCTTTATCCCACGAACGCAATTTCAAACGCCAAATATACTGCATTCTCATTTCTTCCCCTTATATTATTCGAACAATTCAAATTTTTCTTCAACCTGTACTTCTTACTTGTTGCGCTATCACAGATCATTCCGCCTCTTCGTATTGGTTACCTTTCCTCATATATTGTTCCTCTAGCATTCGTCTTGGCAATCACAATGAGCAAGGAGGCCTGGGATGATATTTTACGCCGTCGTCGAGATCGTGACGCCAATACCGAATTATATGAAGTGCTAAATTTAAAATTACAATTTGTACAAGCGCAGAACCTTAAAGTTGGTTCTCTGGTCCGTCTCCATAAAGATCAGCGTATTCCTGCTGATATGATACTTCTTCAATCCTCTGAATCTACTGGGGAATCATTTATACGTACCGATCAGTTAGACGGTGAAACTGACTGGAAATTAAGAATCGCTTGTCCATTAACACAGTCCGCTGAAATAGCAAGTCTCAGTGAAATTACTGTCACCGCTTCTCCACCTCAAAAAGACATTCATACATTTCTGGGTAGCTTAGAATCACAAGGCTCATCTGTGGGGTTATCTGTTGATAATACACTGTGGGCTAATACTGTACTTGCATCAGGATCTGCAATCGGCTGTGTGATCTATACAGGCATTGAAACTCGACAAGCCTTAAATACATCTCGTGCTGGCTCTAAAACTGGTCTACTTGAGATTGAAATCAACAATCTCTCCAAAATCCTTTGTACATGTGTGTTTGTGCTAAGTGTAGGTCTCGTGGTATTGAATGGCTTCGGTGAAAACTGGTACATTGATATCATGCGGTTTTTGATTCTTTTCTCTACCATCATTCCTGTGAGTTTACGTGTCAATCTAGATATGGGAAAGTCAGTATATGCATATCAGATTGAGCATGATAAGAGTATTCCTGACACAATTGTCCGCACCAGTACGATACCTGAAGATTTGGGTCGGATTGAATACCTTCTTACTGACAAAACTGGTACGCTTACTCAAAACGATATGGAGATGAAGCGGATTCATGTAGGAACTGTGTCCTATGCAGGAGATGCAATGGATGACGTTACTCAATATGTTGCCGGGTCCTCTGCTTCAGCCCCTCGAAGTAGACGGGAAATTGGAACTAGAGTCAGGGATATAGTCTACACTTTGGCCATCTGTCATAGTGTCACGCCTTCCTTTGAAGATGGAGTAATAGAATATCAGGCCGCCTCCCCTGATGAAGTTGCCATTGTCAAATGGACCGCCTCTGTTGGGTTGTCACTCTTAAAGCGCGACCGTACTTCCCTTACTTTACTTCATCAAGCATCAAATACTACTATTTCATATGATATTCTTCATGTGTTCCCTTTTAACTCTGATAATAAACGCATGGGAATCATTATCCGTGATAAATCAGATGGTGAAATTTGGTTTATGCAGAAGGGAGCTGATGCTGTAATGGCCTCCATTGTTCAAAGCAATGACTGGATGGACGAAGAAACAGGTAATATGGCTAGGGAGGGTCTTCGAACTCTGGTTATTGGCCGAAAGCGTCTCTCAGCTTCCCTATATGAAGAATTTCTTTCAAAATATAATGAAGCAAGTCTATCCATGACTGATCGTGATGGCTTGTGCGCCAAAGTGGTTTCTCAGTATTTGGAACATGACTTGGAATTGCTTGGCTTGACAGGTGTTGAAGATCGTCTTCAAAAGGATATGAAGCCATCTTTAGAGCTACTACGTAATGCTGGTATCAAAATTTGGATGCTTACAGGAGATAAGGTTGAAACTGCGCGATGCGTGGCAGTTAGCTCTAAACTGGTTGCTCGAGGACAATTTATCCAAACCGTTACCAAAGTCAGCACTAGAGATGTCGCCTTTGAGCATATTAACTTTTTGGAGCAAAAGCCGGATTCATGTTTACTTATTGATGGAGAGTCTCTTGCTTTGTTTCTAGCTCACTTCAAAGATGAGTTTGTAAAAGTTGCAGTGAAACTTCCAGCAGTAATTGCATGCCGATGCACTCCTCAGCAAAAGGCTGATGTTGCAATTTTAATCAAAGAAGCAACGAAGAAACGGGTGTGTTGTATTGGTGATGGTGGTAACGACGTTAGCATGATCCAAGCTGCGGATGTTGGTGTTGGAATTGTCGGAAAAGAGGGCAAGCAAGCTTCCCTAGCTGCGGATTTTTCTATTACCCAATTCTGTCATCTTACAAAACTCTTAGTTTGGCATGGTCGCAATTCATATAAGCGTTCTGCAAAGCTGGCTCAATTTGTCATCCATCGTGGTTTAATTATTAGTGTATGCCAAGCTGTATATTCAGTTGCTTCTGGCCTCAAACCTCTTGCACTCTACCAAGGATGGTTAATGGTTGGTTATGCTACTGTTTACACTATGGCCCCTGTTTTTTCTTTGGTTCTTGACAAAGACGTGGATGAAGAGCTTGCTAAGCTGTATCCTGAACTTTATAAGGAGCTTACTGAAGGCAAGTCACTTTCATACAAGACATTTTTCGTATGGGTGCTTGTTTCTCTCTACCAAGGCACAGTAATTCAAGGTCTTTCACAGCTATTTGTTGGAATTGAGAGTGAACTTTTCACAAAAATGGTAGCGGTTAGTTTCTCTGCACTTTTGATGAACGAGTTAATAATGGTGGCCCTTGAAATTATTACATGGAATAAAACCATGTTTGCTTCTGAAATATTAACATTTCTCTTTTATGCAGCCTCGTTTCCGTATTTGCAAGACTATTTTGATCTTGACTTTGTTACTACCTTTGGTTTTTACTGGAAGACAGCCATAATCACGGCTACTGCTCTTATTCCTCCTTGGATTGGAAAGGCTTTGCGGCGCAAGCTTAAACCTCCAAATTACGCAAAAGTACAACAAGTGTAATTGTATATTAGTTAAAATTTAGAGATTATTCGTTAATTAAAACAATAAAAAAAATATCTCACTTGGCTTCGTATAGACATGTAGATGCACTCAAATCCGCTGATTTAAATTTAAGTTTCTTTTAATTATTTTTAAATCACCGTATGTAATCAAATAAATATATCTTATCTATAGCTTAGCTAGTTTTCCAAAAGACCAAATCCCTTAGCCCAAAGATCGTGATTCTCGCGAATAGCGTAGGTCAATGTAGACTGCAAAAATCCTTTGGGTCCCAAAAATTTAAGTTGGTCAATTACATTATCCAGCATTATCGATATTCCAAAATCATGTCTTTCTAATTCAACGTGAGTAACGTGAATATGAAAATGATAGTAAGACGGTTGATCTAAACATATTAGAATCTGAAATTCCGGAAAAAAAAATCATAGCTGCAAACTTACAATGAATAAATATTTTAAGCTGTGATCTGTCTAATGAATATTTCTTGTTTACAACACTTAAGATCTCATCTCTGATACTAGTCAAGAATGGAATATGACTCGAATTGAGATCTCTAAGGGACGAAATGTCATGCCGCAGTACAATAGCAACAAGGTATAACGTAGAAAGTGTCTGGCGATCCCATTTCCTGAATGAAAAATTAGTAAAATGACATATTTTACTCAGTTATTGGCAATTCTTACAAGTCTGGCAGTAAAACAAATCCATTGATGGGATCATCGTTTCGAATCAGAAGTCTATCTGCCTCTACCCCATCATGAAGGATGTTATAAACCCACTTAATTCTGTCTCCCTTCATAGACTCAATATAAGGAACCACATATTTTTGGTATAGCTCAGGAGTCTCAACAACGGTACGCTTCACCTGCTGACGGTATTTCTTAATATGGGTATCAGTTGCAGGGTAGATGATGTTAACCTTAGCAGCAGGATTTTGCAAGTCCTGTTTAATGGTAGCAACGCTCCAGGAATACACATCATTTTCATCAAGCAATTTCACATCTTCCACTACCAGACCATTGATATCTTTTACAGCCTCTAAGTTAAACGGGAGTTTTTCCACAGTGACAATAGCTTGTTTGTTTTCCACAGAGCCTAGCAAAATTGCAGTTTTTGTCGAGGGATCTGAATTCCCAGACAGAAGTCAGTACGTTTCACTTAACCACATGTGCGGCATACCTGAATTAAGCGTTTCTTCGTAAACAAATTTTGAAAGTAGGTTATCCATCTTTGCCATTCTCTTAGATCGCTCTTAAGACCCTTTGATGGTCTCTCTGTCTTGACAGAGGTTTCAGGGGCTCATGTTTACAGACCAAGTTTGTGCCGGTATGTACGCATGTGCTCGTGTTTACTGTTGGTAGTTGGAGCAACCGTACAGTCAGATTTCAATGAATTATTATAGTCGTATTAAGTAATCTCGAGTTCACAAAAAAATAAAATAATAAAAAATAAAAATTAGAAAATTAGAAAATTAAAAAAAAAAAAATTTTAAGCTGCACAAGCCCATTATTCAAATCACCACCTAGACATCCTCCCTTTTCCCTCACAACCTTCCGTTTCCTTTTAGCTCTTGTCTTAATATAGTTGAGCTACTTGTGGAGCTATATCGACTTTTGACTAATTACTCTTTGTACCTTACAGAAAAAGTGGTGGCCGATTATTTTTCATAAGGGTTACTTGGATAAGAATTATCACATATCATGTCTGTTCTTCCACCCGATGCCCTGAGCTCACTCAATGCTCTCCTTGAGAACCTCATTTCTTCTAACAACGATGCCCGTACCGAAGCTGAGAAAACTCTTAATGAATCCTGGATCTTGGGTGGTGAAACTCAACGGTCACTGCTGTTGGTGGGGCTTGCAGAACAGTCTGTCCTCGCAGCTACTCCTACTGTAAGAATATCCTCTGTCTTGTTAACTGTTCCAGTCAATATCTAATTTTAGTAGTTGCGATCATTTTCTGCCGTCCTGTTTAGACGAGTTGCCACTAGATCACCAGAAAATAGTGAAGATGTTACCCTTAGAATTCTAGATGTTCTTCCAGATGAAGTTTTGGCCCAGATTAGACAAATCTTCCTCCAAGGATTTACTTCTGACCAGCCTGGAGAGGTTCGACATAAAATTGCTGATTCCATATCTGAGCTTGCTAAATCTGGTCCCAAGGCTGTATGGCCTGAGCTTCTTCCTGCCCTTTTCAACGCCAGTAAGAGCGAGAATGCGAGCATTCGTGAGTGTGCTTTCAGAATTTTTTCTGCTACTCCTGCAATTGTGAGTTTGGAAATGATCCCTTCGCTGGGTCCGGTTTTTGAGGCCGGATTCAGTGACTCTAATGAGAAGGTTAGAATTGCTGCTCTGGATGCTTTTGCTTCTTTTTTTAGGGCTTTGCCCAAGCATAGCTGGAAGGAGCTTCAGCATCTTTTGCCTAACCTGCTTAATGTCCTTACTCCATTTAAGGAAGAGAATAAGGGCGATCAGCTTGCATCTGTGTTTGAATCTGTTATTGAGCTGGCTGATATGGCCCCCAAGATGTTCCAACCCCATCTTGGAATCATTCTTCTATTTTGTGTAGATGTTGCTCAAAACAAGGAAATCGAGGACACCGCTAGAATGTCTGCTCTTGAGTTGCTTTCTACGCTTGCCGATGAGGCCCCTAATATGTGCAAAAAAGAGCCTGAGTTTTCAGAGAAGCTTATTTACTCTTGCCTCATGATGATGACCGAGGTTGGTGAGGATGACGATGATGGTGCTGAATGGAACAATGAGGATGATTTGGCTTCTGCCGATGATGCTGATGAAGTTTACTCTGCTGCTAAGCATAGTTTGGATCGTCTGGCTCTCAAGCTTGGTGGTGATATCATTCTTCCCAAGCTTTTCCAGTGGATGCCCCAAATGTTGGGATCTAGTGAATGGAGAGAGCGACATGCTGCTCTTATGGCCTTGTCTAACGTAGCTGAGGGATGCGCTGCTGTTATGATTCCTGAGATTGACTCCATCCTTGACATGATCCTTCCCAGAATCAACGATCCTCATCCTCGTGTTCAGTGGGCTACTCTTAATGCCTTGGGTCAGATGTCTACTGATTTTGCTGACGATATGCAAACTAAGCATAGTGCTCGTGTGGTTCCTGCTCTGATTTCGAGAATGACCAATGACTCTGTTCCTCGTGTTCAAGTTCACGCCGCTGCTGCCATGGTTAACTTTGCTGAAAATGCCACCAAAGAGATTCTTGAGCCATACCTCGATGGCCTGTTGTCAAACCTTCTTATCCTATTGCAGAGCCCCAAGCGATACGTCACTGAACAAGTTCTCACTACTATTGCCATTGTGGCAGATGCTGCTCAAACCAAGTTTATTAAATACTACGATACACTCATGCCTCTTTTATTTGATGTCATGCGCTCTGATACTGGCAAGGAATACCGGATACTTAAGGCTAAGTCTATTGAGTGCTGCACTCTGATAGCCGTTGCTGTCGGTAGAGAAAAGGCAGCTCCTCATTTCTCTCAAATGGTTGAGATTTTTGCTGCTATTCAAAACTCATCTACTGAGGATGACGATCCTTGTCCTTCATATCTTGGACAAGCCTGGGGTAGATTGTGCCAGATTATGGGCAAGGACTTTATTCCTTGCTTACCTTTGGTCATGCCTCCTTTGCTTGAAGCTGCCAAGGCCAAACCTGATCTTCAATTGATTGAGGATGAAGGTGAAGTCGAAGCATTTGAACAGCAGGAGGGCTGGGAGATTCTTCCACTTCAAGGAAAATACATTGGTATGCACACTGCAGCTTTGGAAGAAAAGGCCAGTGCTATTGATATCTTGGGAATTTATGCTAGTGTGTTGGGTGAAGACTTCTATCCTTATGCTAAAGAGATTGTTACCGACATCATTTTGCCTGGTATGAACTTCTTTTACCATGATGGTGTTAGATACTCTGCTCTGCAAATCATTCCCAACATCATTCACACTGTGCAAAAGGCTGTTCTGAAAGGCAAAAACATGACTGCTGACAACGCCAAGAGAGACCCTGCTGTACTCGAAATCTGGAGTCCTATTTTTGAACGCTTGATTGATTTGCTGTCTATTGAGCCCTTGATTGAGATTCTTGTTTCTGCATATGCCTGTGTATACCAGTGCATCGAAATGATGTACCCAGGGTGCCTTACTAAGGTTTATACTGAAAAACTTGCTATTGCCATTGAGAGCAGTATGAAGGATTACACTGAGCGTGTTAATGAGCGCCAGAGCAATGAAGATCAATACACTGAAGATATTAATGAAGAGGGCGAGGAACTGGACGAGGAGCTGACCGGTGAAATTAGCAAAACTGTGCATGCTATTTTCAAGTCTTCTCGTGTAGAATTTTTCCCTGAATTCCAGAAACGCATTACTCCTATTATTACAGCCTATCTTAACGGCACCAGTGATCAGATTAACTGGGCATTGTGTGTTGTTGATGATTTAATTGAGTTCACTGGACCTGAGTCTTGGAACTTAAAGGATCTTTTCTTGACTCCTCTTGTTGATTCACTGGTTTCTGGTGTCTCTTCTATCAGACAAGCTGCTGCTTATGGTATTGGTGTTGCTGCACAACACGGAGGCCCTAATTATGCTCAAGTATGTCTTGGAACCCTTGAAAACCTATTTAATATTGTCAACGTTCCAGAAGCTCGATCTGAGGACAATGTTCATGCTACTGAGAATGTTTGTGCTACCATTGCGAAAATCCTGAGATTATACGGTGCTCAGCTTGGTCCTTCTTTAGATCAGGCATTGGTTGAGTGGGTTAAGACTTTACCCATTATCAATGATGAGGAGGCTGCTCCATTTGCATATCAATTCCTTTGTGATCTTATTGAACAGAACCACGAAGCTGTTGTGTCGCAGATTCCAAAGGTCGTTGAGTCGGTAGCACTTGCCCTTCAGCATACTTCCATCCAAGGTAAGACTGCCAAACGTACAGTAGATGCCACTAAGGCTCTCGTTTCGCGATTGCCTGAAGATCATGCAAGAGCTTTATTGCAGGCACTGCCTCTCGAGGCCCAAACTGTTTTGCAGCAGGCATTTGAATCAAACTGAAAAGGGATATATAGTTAATGGTCGGTATTAATAAAAAAAATGAATTTTAAAATAAGAAGTGATGCCCAAAACAGAAGGGATTTGTGTTGATATCGTGATTTACATGCGATGCAAGACATGATAATGTAGGAATAAAGAACTAAGGAAGTATTTCACACTTCATAATCATATTATTAAGTAGACATAATTATTACTAGAATATACCAAGTTAACACAGTTATAAAGATGGTTTTGGTAAATATGGGATAGTGTCCAGTTCCAGCTATAGCAATACGTGGATTATGTCGCTTATAATGGATACTATGACCAAGAAGGTTTTTAGAAACTTGACCGTACTTAAATTTTTTGGCATGGAAGCATCCCAAACAAAAAGGAATAGGATAGTTAATAAGAAGAAATAAGCTAATTTCATGTTGAAATTATTATTTTCGAGAGATGGTGGTGGTATATCGATGACGGGAGAAATATATGAACTAGGTTAGTCTAATTACAATCAAAATAATAATAATAATTAAATACAAACTTTCGGTTTGTAAACTGTATGAAAGAGGTTCTAGCAATGCACATGAATGAATAGAAGTTATTGCAGTTTTGTGCTTTTTGTTAAATCAAAAGTATCCAAATGTGCTACTGATGATTTTCGATAATTATTTTACCATCTCTAGATGCGAGCATTATCTGCGATCCTCAGAATTTGGCCTTGTTAGACTAATTCAAAATGAGAGACTTGGAGTACATAGGTCTGATCTATTTATTGGTAAATATTCAAAGTTGTTTCTTTTTCGTTGTTTGATGCTGCGATGATCTTCAAATAACTTAGTATGTTTCCAATTTATTTTCTGGATCTTCAGTTTGAATATAGAAAGATACATATTAGTGGGTAGAATTCAATTTTGGTCTTAGTTAATTGTAGTATTATTGTCATTGGGGCTGGTATCTAAATACCTGTCAAATTATATTGGCAAGATTAGCCAGTGCCCTTTTGGCATTAGAATATTAAATACTGAGTTTTACAAATCAACCAGGGAGATTTTTGGTCTCGGATAAAATCTTTTTTTTTTAATGTCAAGGGTATTTGATTAGTATGAAAATTAAAGGCGGTTTGGAGATTCAATATTAGATTTTGATTCTGATTTTTGATTTGATAAGGGTCCTACTCCCCCTGTCAAAATGATAATGTTTGAGGCACAACTACGGGATTTGAATTAACAATAATAATTTAAGTTTCTTTATTTTATTTTCATATTGAAGTATTTAGTTAAATTAAAAATGGATTACCAGACTTTGTAATTTTCTTTTATTTGTTTTCGTTTTTTTTTTTTGTTTTTTGGGTTTTAATTAATTTTAATCATTTTACTTCTATAGCGATAAGTAGATTATAATTCATATTTATTAATTATTATAGCAAATCAGCAACCTAGTAATTTTTATTTTCTTTTATTTTATCTTCTCTATTATTCTTATATTAAAAGAATCAAGTAATTTTCGCTATAACGTACATTTCGATACTCAAAAGTGAGATTGTTGAAATGTTGCAGTTACAGAAATCACAAAGTAGGACTGTAAATTTAGCCTATATTAATTTTGCTTAATTTTTTTTTTGTTTCTTTATCAAATGACAATTCAATGGATCACAAAATAAAAACAGATAATGCACGTATTTAATTTACTTTTACTTTCATCATTCATAAATAGACTGGTTATTTAGTTGTGTATTAAACTTCTACTCTCTGTTAGATACTTGATTATTAAAATATCTATTTAAATTTAGTTACTCAAAATAACTAATGCAACTGTGTGGGTTACATACCGAAATTTGGTATAATCTTTAAAGTGCACAATATATCTTTTATTCTCTTTTGCAATTATTTTTATATCAGAAGTATGGAAACAAGAGAAAAAGAAAGGCCCAAGAGCTTCGGCAGTTGAAAGCCTTTGTACTTGGCTTTAATGACTTGAAATTTAAAATATTATATACTTGAATTGAAGTCTATGGAATATTCCACCTTTGATATAAAAATAATTAAATGGCACTTATATTTATTTCAATCTATACCTGGGATTGTGATGCAGCAATAATAAAAAGGATGAAAGCATGATCTGGAAGAAAACTGTCAAGAATAGCCTAAAGTTGTAAGAAATATCTGCGACATATTATGAAGTAGCATTATGATACAATATGCATATTCAAAGTCAGATCGTCATAGTCTTCCCCAAATATATCGCTCTAGTCATAATAATTTCTGTGTGCATAGTGATGATGATTTCTATATTCAATTTTAAATGTAGCATAGTTATATATAGTGCTATTCCTGTTTTAAGGCTATTTCTATATTACTCATTACCACATTAAATCTCTCCTGTAAACCCTCACAGATCTCAATAATGCGAGTTTCAAGTTCTTGTTTTTCTTTCTCAAGAGTGCTTATTGTTTCATGGTACTGAGCTTGAATTTTATGTCTAACATCTCAAGGTGTTAGCAAATTATTTTATAAACAGATGATAAGTTAATAATACTAACTCTTCATCTTTCATTCGGTCTTTGATGCTTTTAGTTTCTGGGCCATCTCCAAGACCTAGTTCTTCTTGCACTCTTTTCTCAAACATGCTTTCTTTGTTAATCACCAAAGCTGCCCGTTTTGAATCCATTTTAGATCGTACTTTTCGGACCTCAAGTTTGAACAGGTTTAGTAAACTAGTATCCCAAGTTAGTTCAAGTTGTTCGTTTTTTGATATCCATGTATTTCCGTTCTTTATGGATAACTCAAAAAATTCCTGAAGATTTATACTCTTTAATAGGATCATTTGAAGCTGATTCTAAATCATTACTTGACATTGTAGAAGATTGTGGTCGCATTTGTTGCAGTGCTACTTTTTTTTATATCATGGAATTCTTATTTAATAGGTATAAGTGAATAGAAGAGATGGAATGAAGCATACCATTGTACTAAGACACCGCAATTAAATATTAAAACTATTGATTTTTTATCACCACAAGCTACATGTCGTGTAATTGTATCCAGGGAACATAATTCTTGTCACGTGGAGTGTGGTACAAAGAAACCAGTTTGAAACTATCAACTGATATACAATCAATATCCCAGGATATATGCATACTGAAGTATATAAATTTCATATATTGTAGTGGTTATTTGTCCTGTGTTACTTTCATAGCCACTGACGAGGTAAATAATCTTTCTTATTTAACCTTGTTTGTGTTCCATGAATAAGAAGTTAAGATGTTATGGAATATGAACAGCGGACGTGAAGAGAACGTAAAAATAAACAAATATCTGATAAATATAGAATAATAACAACCAAATGGTATTTTCAGAGCAAGGGAAAAAATGATCATCTCATTTAATTCATTTTCTAATAAACTTTTGGTTTGCACATCGAAAGTAAACGACGAATACATTTAATAGAATTAAATGCACTCCAGTTAAACTGTTATTTACTCAACTACCAAAAAGGAGCAAAATAAAAATATACATGTGTATATCAAAAGAAATGTTTGGTTATTTTCAGTGCAGCATCTAGTCAATTCAGTCGATTTAAAGGTTCTGTAAGGTTGATTTCCTATCAATAGTCATATATACCTCAATTAAGTTTGAATTATATTAGGCACTTGTAATCTCTCTCTTCTCTTTGTTAAAATGAATTTGAATGAGCCCTTCAAAGGTTGACTATTATCCATAAATATGGTCAGCAGTTTATCAATAATTTATATCTCCATAGCAGCAGAGAAAGTTACGGTAGCTTGCATTTTGCTATGAAGCAACTTTGTAAGTTTTTAAGAAGGCTAAACTTGTCGCAATAGTTTTGAGGTCTGTCCAGAACACAATAAACTCTCAGTAACGTTCCATGCTACAAATATAAACGGCCCGTTTGCTGATACTGTTGTAAGGCCATTCCACTATTTGCAGTCTTGAACCCATGCATGGGTATAGATTACATCTGTAAATTGTGATTTTGTGCTCACATCAAATCCTCAGTAAGGATAAGAAGTTCAGATACCAAGTTCCATTGTTGACGACTTTTCTTCTAGAAATTCAAGCAAGAACAACAAAAAAGCTGTGCAAATTGTGCAATATCTGGTTAGATAGCTTATTTGAAAGATTCATTACAAGTTCCCTTAAAATGCAGCCACAAGAAACTTTGTAAACCAAGACCTTATAAACCAGATTTTATGATTTATTTTGTGTAGTTCAATTGACATCACATTATAAAGAACGATATTTCATTGGAGTAATCTTCACTTGTGTGGTCTGAGTAATTGTACAATCGCTAGATGTTTTTTTCTATGTGTAAGAGCTGAATGCTAAATGGTTCATTAACTCCAGACAAAAAATTACATGTTGGGTTTATATAGTTCAAATGGATGCCAATAATTACAACCCATATGGTGTTCTTCATGTATGTTTTTAACAAACAGCTAGTATGATTCAGGAAGTAAATCGTGAAATTTATTGGGTCCATAATTCAATTTCAGAAGAATATTTCTCCTAATTTTTGAGGTTATGAAACCTTTCAACTGTTTTCAAGAACTTGCAACTTATCAGATATCATTAGCATAATTAGGTGTCAACGTTGAACTGTTTAGATCCTCCACAGCATTCACATATCTTTTTGTAATTGTTATCTACATTGTTAGAATGGGAAGACTTGGATCCGCTCATGAACAGTATCTGACAGTAGTGTTCTTTGGTTGCTACTTGAATTTTGAAGAGAATTGATGGGTACATGAGTCACAGAACTTTCCGTGTTGGTTCACTATAAAAGTATCAAGAAGGTTACTTCTTAACATTATGGATGGTTGGTTATAACGACATTAGTTCGTATATGGAAGGTTAGTATTTTAATACCATTAAACAAAGCACACTCACCAAATTTTAATGAGAAGACTGGTTTTAGTTCTTTTATTTGGCTTGAAATCATTCTTATCTGTATTATTTGGTATAAATTCATCAAGTGAAGGTGTAAAATACGGATAGACGAATGTTGTCTCGAAGTATAAATACTTCGGTTACAAACGCAAGTGTCCTGGAAATTTGGCATTTATGCAAGGATTCCCAAATATAACAGGGCATACGAAAACAATTAAAATAAGAAAAAAAAATAAAATTAATGAGCCATATGATGTCAATAAAGCCTAGATATGACATGTAATGGCTTGAGATTAGTTTCCTTGCTCAATGATAACTGTGACAGTTGTTGAGATACATTAAACCAGACAAAATAAGTTTTGTTACGCTATAATTGGTTACTGATGATCAAGATCAAGATTTAGAATTAGTCTGTGCAAGATTACGTATATCCACGATTGTTTTAGTTTTGATTCTTTGAAAGAGTCTAGCTTCAATGATAAGATGACGCTTTGTTAATTGGAATTGAATTGGATCCTACTAGTAATAATCCTAGTGTCGTTATCTAATGCCTGGTTTTTAGTTCTTAGGTGAGCTTGGCTTTTTAGAGCTGCGCTTAGGCGGTGGTATGGGCTGAGGACAGGCCTGGATGAAAAAAAATATAAAAAAATAAAAATGAAAATAAACATGAAAATAAAATTACCTGAATAGCCAAATTCTTAAATAAATCCCTCCATAATTTTAACCATCGGTTCCCTAAAACTAACGAACAGAGACCAATTTGTCCGTTCTACGCCTTTTGAAGAATAAAAATCAGTTCAAATGCAGTGATAACACCTGATGGTACCATGGCAACACATAGTAAAGTTTGCTTAACATTGCAAATAGAATTTGCACGCACATGAAAACTTATTTTTCCTCGCCTATTTCATGTGCTGCTAAATACGGAGGAAAAAACGCAATTACTTGGTGATATATTTATATAACAGGTAGTAATTAGTAGATGTGCTTATCTATTTCCTCTTTGTCTTTTTGCATATCGAATCTAAAAGAGACTGGTGTTGCTGATGTTGTAGACGAAGTTGATAGGAGAAGGAGTGGAAATTCAAGATAACAGTTGCCATGAATTGAGACTTTGAAGGAGGAAGAGTTAAATTGATGAGTTGGCCTGAGAGTAAAAATAAATGGAAAAAAAAATAATATATGGAGTACTTTTATTTTGTTACACGTTGATTGTGGTGGTTCAATTGGCGTATATTCTACCAGAAAATAATTTGTAATCAACCTTAGAAATGCAAATTGATTAGGATTAACATCGTCGTTTTCTTAGTCTTTGCGCGCCCAGGGGTTAAGATAAAGGAGAAGGGAAAAAACGAAAAAGATGGAAAATTTAGAAAATTTAGAAAATTACATACTAGTTGTGGTGACAAAAGAAACGAAAAGGAAGATGGAATTAAGAGCGAAGAATGAAAATGTAAAGGGATTAAACGCCCCTCATACCAATTGATTATAAGATAATAATTTTTGTAATACAATGCGTAGGCTGTCAGAGACATTTTTATTATTTTCTATGGAATTGACTCAGATTCATTCCTGTGAGATGAAGAAAGATGAGGGAAATGTCGAAAACATTCATTATGTTTGTGTTGTTGTTTTTGTTTTTGTTTTTGTTTTTGTTTTCGTTGAACAATAATCTAAAAATAAATCAAACACTTAAGACGTAGTGTTTCCGATGTAGTAGCCATGGCAACTGCAATATCCATGGTGACAATACTAACCAAAAACGGTCCAATATAATGTTAAATCATTGACAAATTAAGAATAATTTGTTTTCTTTCTGTCCAAATGCACTTAACCCCTTCCAATATATCACCAATACGTTGACCCAATAGATCCGACTCTCCTACGCCATATAACCCTTTCCAAGATGACGATGATGTTGATATATGCTCTCGTCTACATGATTAAAATGGACTGTTTCACTCCTTTGTTGCTGCATGAAAAACACGAAAGTCAACAAAAAAACCAAAAAAACAACAAAAGGAATCAAATTGAATGCAGGACAACATGTGAAGGCACGAAAAAAAACACGACAGGTTATGTGTGTTGCAATAAAACTGGACAGATGCAGTCGTAACAACTATGATGTTGTTGTGGTGGCGATAGTTTAAAATATAAAAAACAAATAATAATAAAACAAGTAAAAAAAAAAAAAAAAGCTAGGCGAAGAAGGGGCAGTAGGCTTAGTGTCACTATATAGGAACCAAAGGGCAAGGTGCATTATTTTTGGGTTTGGAAAAAAAAAAAAAAAAATTTTTTTTCTTATTCGATTCTATGTGAATTAATTGTTGACCTTATACCATCTCTAATCACCTACCACAAAATAGAAATAATAATGATAACTGAGATAGCATAGAACGTCAGAAGAATATCGTAAGAACACCGTAAAAACATTATAAGACAATTCTCTATTGTAATTTAGATATCAAAAATTTGCTTCTTCTTCTCCACTAAATTGAAATTGAAACTTTTCATATCTTGACCTCTCATCATTGACCGTCGTCATTAAGCTTTGTTGTCGTTATTTTTCAATGAATCATGATTGGTTGAAATTTAAGCAGCCAAACGAGGGTTTTTTGTAATTATTTTTTCTTTGTACATTACATAAGCTACTCCCACTCTGTTTATTCGCGCATTACTCAGCATTCTCAATGATGTACTACCCGTACCCACTCACCACCAAGCACCCACAACTTGTTTGAACTGTGCCACTGCCACTGCCATCTTTCTCCTCCCCCTGTTTAAGGTTTCGTGGATTTATTTCGTGATAGTGTTGTTAGTCAGCTATGACGAACTAGTATGGGACCTATGGATCGCCTACAAAGGAGAATACCATATTGAATAACCTTATATTACCCTGTCTAAACCTAATTTCATAGCCTATTTGGATTTCCCATATAACCATTGGGCTGACAGGATGAATGGTAGGTTGGTTGGTTGGCTGGTTCGTAGGCTGGCTTTACGAATAACCTGAATCTGAATACTACAAATGTCAGAAAACATTGTATTTTAACCATAAAACAGTGGTAAAAAATAATTATATTATTATTCTCATAAAGACTCTAAATATTTCATGTTCAACTCCTTTCTAATAAAATCTGAACAAGAAAGAGAAAAAAAAAAAAACAAAAATGAAAAATAATAATTCCGTGCTATCACTTCTTTACTATGGAACAACATAAAAGAAATGTTAAATAGCAACAGCTTAGCAACAAACCACAACAACAACCGGTTTGTGACTTGACCAACCCTTCTTCTATCAATTTGGTGCTACTACTGCTGCTGCTACTGCCTGCTGCTGCTTCTGCTATGCCGTAATAAATTTTTTATTTATTTTATTTTATTTTATTTTATTTCTTTTTATTTTATTTTTTTTTAATTCTGTGGATGTGTTCGTGTGTCCTTTTTAACTTTTATTTTATTATTCCTATTATTACTATTAATATTATTATTATAATAATTATTTTCATTTTTAGTTTTTTTTTTTTCACTTTTCATCTTTTTTTTTTTTCCCTTCCTCTCCTTCTCTTTCTCTTCTTCTTCTTCTTCTTCCTTCCTCCTTCCTTCGCTTTCTTTTCTTCCTTCTCTTTTTCTTTCTTCCTCTTCAACTCATTCACGCCATTCATTCCACTCCATCCTACCACTCCGACTCCTACTCCCACCTACTCCCTCCACCCTTCGACATTCCTTTACCTCGTTGCGTGCCCTTTATTCCCTCGTTTCATAGTCCTCCTCTCTTTTAATTCATCTCTTATCCTCCGATAGTACAATTCTCGACTAACACATCGGCATTATACTTTCTTACCTCTCACTCGCTTTTTTTTTTATCTGCTGTTTTTTTTATTTCTTGTTATTTCACCTGGTCTGGTTTTAAGGCATCGTAAGTATTTTCATCATCAGATTTTTCTTATCTCCCTTCTCTAACCTCATTTTTTTCTTCTCCTTTCTAGATGTCTGCAAACTATAATCGGCCTTATGCCGATGACCAGTACAATAACCAGCATGATTCGTATTATGCTGATGAGTACTCGGCTAACCAAAATCAAAATCATCCTCAGGCTTATGACCAGAATGACTACGACTACAATAACGCTCAAGGCCATGCCCAAAGTAGCGCCCAAGGCTACTACGATGACGGCCGTGACGGTCATCAGGGAAATGCCGGTCATCAGGATCATGATGGCCAGGGATACTACAGAGATGATGATTCTTATTATGCTCAAGCTCAAGGCGGCTCTCAACATGTGCAAAACCCTGGTAACCAGCAATATATGGATGACGACGGATACCCAGAGGATGCTTACGCTGCTGGTCCTGTAGATCCTTACGCCTCTTCGTCTCAGCAACAACATCAACTCCAACAACAGCAAATGCAACAACAGTATGGCGGGTACCAACAACCAAACAAAGGCAAAATGATGGACTCTGATGAAGGTTCGGAAACTTTCAGCGATTTTACCATGCGTTCCGATATGGCCCGTGCCGCAGAAATGGATTACTATGGCAACAATGGTGACAGGAATAATTACCTTCCCCAGTCATCTACTATGGACTCCATGGGTCAAGATGGCTATGTTCCCAGCGCAGATTCCCGTCAGGCCTACCGCACTACTGCTTCCTCTCAAATGTCTTATGCTGGTAACCGTTCATCCGGTGCTTCCACTCCTATTTATGGCCTTGATTATCAAAATGGCCCTGCTGGTGCCCGCTCGCGCGAGCCCTACCCTGCTTGGACCTCTGAAAACCAAATTCCATTGTCCAAGGAAGAGATTGAAGACATTTTCATTGACCTTGCCAACAAGCTTGGTTTCCAGCGTGACTCCATGAGAAACATGTATGATCATTTCATGACATTGTTGGATTCTCGTGCTTCAAGAATGACCCCCAATCAGGCTCTTCTCTCTCTTCATGCTGACTACATTGGTGGTGAACATGCTAATTACAGAAAATGGTACTTTGCTGCTCAGCTGGATCTTGATGATCAAATTGGTTTCCGCAACATGAAGCTTGGAAAAACTAATAGACGAACTCGTAAGGCTCGTAAGAAGAGCAAGGCAGCCGCCGCTCCTGATGCTGATCCCCAGAAGACTCTTGAGCAACTTGAAGGTGATAATTCTCTTGAGGCTGCTGAGTTCAGATGGAAAAATCATATGAATCAAATGTCCCAGCATGAGCGTGCCCGTCAGGTAGCCCTTTACCTCTGTTGTTGGGGTGAAGCCAATCAGGTTCGTTTTACTCCTGAGTGTCTTTGTTTCATCTTCAAGTGTGCTGATGATTATTACTTGTCCCCAGAGTGCCAGGCTCGTACTGAACCTGTTGAAGAGGGTGACTATCTCAACCGTGTTATTACACCTATTTATATGTTCATTCGTGACCAAGGCTACGAAGTCCGCGATGGCAAGTTTGTCAAGCGTGAAAGGGATCACGGCAAAGTTATTGGTTATGATGATGTCAACCAGCTTTTCTGGTATCCCGAAGGTATCGAGCGAATTATTTTTGAAGACGGTACTCGTCTAGTTGATATCCCTAGTAGTCAACGTTTTGGCAAACTTGGTGAAGTCACTTGGAACAAGGTCTTTTTCAAAACTTACATTGAGTCTCGTTCTTGGTTCCATATGGTTGTCAATTTCAATCGTATTTGGATTATCCATCTTACCATGTATTGGTTTTATGCTGCATTTAACTCTCCTACTCTTTATACCCCCACTTATTCGCAATTAGCAAACAACTCTCCTTTGGCTCAAACCAGATGGGCTGCTGTTGCTATTGGTGGTCTTGTTGCTACTCTCCTTCAAATTTTTGCTACTCTCTCTGAATGGGCTTTTGTGCCACGTCAATGGGCTGGTGCTCAACATCTATCCAGAAGACTCATGTTCCTTTGTATCATTTTTGTCATTAACTTAATCACCCCCATTTACGTCTTTGCTTACATTGGTATTGACACTTATTCCAGATCTGCACATGTTGTTTCCATTGTTGGTTTCTTCATTGCCGTTTTCACCTTTTTGTTCTTTGCCGTTATGCCTCTTGGAGGTCTTTTTGGCTCTTACCTGAACAGAAATACTAGACGTTATGTTGCTTCTCAAACTTTCACTGCTTCTTTCCACAAACTGAAGGGCAACGATATGTGGATCTCATACGGTCTTTGGGTTAGTGTCTTTGGTCTCAAGCTCGTCGAGTCATACTTCTTTTTGATTCTTTCTCTCCGTGATCCTGTTAGAGACTTGTCTACCATGACCATGACTAGATGTGTCGGTGAAGTTTACTTCGGTGATGTTCTTTGCAGACATCAAGCTCATATCACTCTTGGTTTAATGTACTTCATTGACTTGATTCTTTTCTTCTTGGATACTTATCTTTGGTACATTATTATGAACTCCGTTTTCTCTGTTGCCCGTTCTTTCTATGTTGGTATTTCTATCTGGACCCCTTGGAGAAACATTTTCTCTCGTCTTCCCAAGCGTATCTACTCTAAGGTTCTTGCAACCACTGATATGGAAATCAAATACAAGCCCAAGGTTCTCATCTCCCAGATTTGGAACGCCATTGTTATCTCCATGTATCGTGAACATTTGCTTGCTATTGATCATGTTCAGAAGCTTCTTTACCACCAGGTTCCTTCCGAAGTTGAAGGCAAGCGTACTCTTCGTGCTCCTACTTTCTTCGTTTCCCAGGATGACAACTCTATTGAGTCTGAGTTTTTCCCTGCTAACTCTGAAGCTGAAAGACGTATTTCCTTCTTTGCTCAGTCTTTGTCTACTCCTATTCCTGAACCTCTTCCTGTTGACAACATGCCTACTTTCACTGTCTTTGTTCCCCATTACTCTGAAAAGATTCTGCTTTCTTTGCGTGAGATTATCCGTGAAGATGATCAGTTCTCTCGTGTTACCATGCTGGAATACTTGAAGCAACTTTACCCTGTTGAGTGGGATTGTTTCGTTAAGGATACTAAAATTCTTGCTGAGGAGACTTCTGGATATAGTCTCAATGAGTCTTCTGATAACTTTGACAAGGAAAGTGAGGCTGATAAGGATGGAATTAAAAGTAAGATTGATGATCTTCCCTTTTACTGCATTGGTTTCAAGTCTGCTGCTCCTGAGTACACTTTGCGTACCCGTATCTGGGCTTCTCTTCGTTCACAAACTCTTTACCGTACTGTTTCTGGTTTCATGAACTACTCTCGTGCTATTAAGCTTCTTTACCGTGTTGAAAACCCTGAGGTTGTTCAAATGTTTGGTGGAAACACCGAGAAGTTGGAGCGTGAGCTTGAGCGAATGGCCCGCCGCAAGTTCAAGTTCCTTGTTTCTATGCAGCGTCTTACCAAGTTCAAGCCTGATGAGATGGAGAACACAGAGTTCCTTCTTAGAGCCTACCCCGATCTTCAGATTGCCTACCTTGATGAGGAGCCTCCTCTTAACGAGGGTGAGGAACCCCGTTTGTACTCTGCTCTTATTGATGGTCACTGTGAAATTATGGAGAACGGCCGTCGTCGTCCCAAGTTCAGAGTGCAGCTTTCTGGTAACCCTATTCTTGGTGACGGTAAGTCTGATAACCAGAATCATGCTATTATTTTCTACCGTGGTGAATACATTCAGCTTGTCGATGCCAATCAGGATAACTACCTTGAAGAATGTCTTAAGATTCGCTCAGTTCTTGCTGAATTCGAAGAACTCAATGTCGAACATGTCAACCCCTACCTTCCTACTCTTCCTACTTCTACTTCTGGTGAAACTCATCAAGTTTCAAACCCTGTTGCTATCCTTGGTGCTCGTGAATACATTTTCTCTGAGAACATTGGTATCCTTGGTGATGTCGCTGCTGGTAAGGAACAGACTTTCGGTACCCTTTTTGCTCGTACATTGGCACAGATTGGAGGTAAACTGCATTATGGTCATCCAGATTTCCTGAATGCAACTTTCATGATCACTCGTGGTGGTGTCTCTAAGGCTCAGAAAGGTTTACATCTTAACGAAGATATTTACGCTGGTATGACTGCCCTTCTCCGTGGTGGCCGAATTAAGCACTGTGAGTACTACCAGTGTGGTAAAGGTCGTGATTTGGGTTTTGGATCTATTCTTAATTTCACAACCAAGATTGGTACTGGTATGGGTGAACAAATTCTGTCTCGTGAATACTACTATCTTGGTACTCAACTTCCTTTGGATCGTTTCTTGTCTTTCTTCTATGCCCATCCTGGTTTCCACATCAATAACTTGCTGATTATTACTTCTGTTCAACTGTTTATGATTGTCATGATGAGTATTGGTGCTTTAGCCAATCAGAGTATCATTTGTCTCTATGACAGAAACAAGCCTATTACTGATCCCCATATTCCTACCGGATGCTACAACTTGCAGCCTGTTCTTGACTGGGTTCGTATTTGTATTCTTTCGATTTTCATTGTGTTTTTCATTGCCTTCATTCCCCTTGTACTTCAGGAGTTGACAGAACGTGGTCTCTGGCGTGCTACCTCGCGTTTCGCTCGCCATTTCGCTTCCTTGTCTCCTCTTTTCGAAGTGTTTGTATGTCAGATCTATGCCAACTCTATGTTGATGGACTTGGCTTTTGGTGGTGCTCGTTATATTGCAACTGGTCGTGGTCTTGCTACTGCTCGTATCCCATTCAGTGTATTGTTTTCTCGGTTTGCAGGAGATTCCATTTATCTGGGTGCTCGTTCATTCCTCATGTTGCTGTTTGCTACTGTTAGTATGTGGCAGGCCGCATTATTGTGGTTCTACATTACATTGTTTGCTATGTGTGTTTCTCCATTCCTTTTCAATCCCCATCAATTTGCCTGGACCGATTTCTTTATTGACTACCGTGATTACATTAGATGGCTTTCTCGTGGTAACAACAAGTGGCACAGAAACTCTTGGATTGGTTATGTTCGTCTTACCAGAACTCGTATTACCGGATTCAAGCGTGCGGTGTCTGGTGATGTCTCTGAGAAGGCTTCCGGTGATGTTCCCAGAGCTCCTTTCACCAATCTTTTCTTGACTGAGATTTTGATTCCTCTTATCGTTGCTGCTGCTGCTTTTGTTCCTTACACTTTCATCAATGCCCAGAATGGTGTCCGAGATGTTGAACCTGTTAACTCTGTTTTGCGTATTATTATCTGCACCTTGGCTCCTATTGTTATTAACGCTGGTGCTTTAATGGTTTTGGTATTCATCTCATGTTGTGCTGGTCCTCTTCTTGGTGTTTGCTGCAAGAAGACCTCTTCTGTCATGGCTGGAATTGCTCACGGTATCTCTGTCGTTGTCCACATTATCTTCTTTGAAGTTATGTGGTTCCTCCAGGGCTGGGTGTGGACTTCTGCTTTGCTTGGAATCATTACTTGCATGTGTATCCAGCGCTTCTTGCTTAAGCTTATGACCGTTTTCTTGCTTACTCGTGAGTTTAAGCATGACAGCTCTAACCGTGCTTGGTGGTCTGGTAAATGGTATTCTGCTGGTCTCGGTTGGATGACTATGACTCAGCCTTTGCGTGAATTTGTCTGTAAGATTGTGGAAAGTTCTTACTTTGCCGCTGATTTTGTTCTTGGACACTGCTTGCTCTTTGTACAGCTTCCTTTGCTGTGTTTCCCTATGATTGATAGATGGCACTCTATGCTTCTGTTCTGGCTCAGACCTTCCAGACAGATTCGTCCTCCTATTTTCTCCTTGAAACAGAACAAGCTTCGTAAGAGAATGGTTCGCAAGTACGCTACTTTGTACTTTGGATTGTTCCTTCTCTTCCTTATTCTCATCATTGCTCCTGCCGTTGCTGGAAAGTCCATGGATACCTCATCCTTGACCAAGAATCTTCCTTCATTTGCTAAGGGTATTGTACAGCCTACCAAACAAGACAATAATGATACTGGTGACAATGCTCCTAGTACCGTTGAGACTGTCACTCCCGTCATCTCCAACTTCTCCACCAAGCCTTAAACGAAAATCACCCCAATCAATTTTTTATTTAGACATACTAGATTATTATCAAAAAAATGTAGCAGATAAACTCCAAAATTATTTATACCTATATCTAACAAATTTACTTTTTGTACACATATTTTATATCCAAACTTTTTACTTACATTGTAGTTTTGGTATGAAAAATTACAATGATATTAATTTACAGGCCATTAGTTTTTTGAAACAGTCGATGATATTAAATAATCATAAATCCAAAATTAGATAAGCAAATAAGAAATTTTCACCAAGTAGAAGTCGTTTTTCCTCTCCAACTTTTTGGCTCATATCCAAGTATACTGGCTAAAACACAATAGTTTGATTTAGAACAATAACTCGCATTAAATATTGGTTTGATTCATCTTATTTTTCAGTTGCTTGTATTTAACCTGAAGACATTCACATCCAGAGAATCTCAGTTTCTGCTAAACTTGATCTGAAAATTTTCATCATGACATCTCCTACTACTCAGTTTTTCGGTACGTCGTATTAATCTCATCTAACTATCAACATCTTCTAACATTCATCCAGCCCGGATACCTAAATCAGTGACCTTGGAAAAGGCATATCCGGATTTCACCGGCTTGGAGGGATTCTCAATGTGAGTATAGTTTTTATTCTTGTCATAATTTGTTGGTCTAGTCAGATTTTTGTGGCTAACATTTTTCAGACCTACCGATGGTGTGAGATGTTCAGTCTACTCGTCAAACGGTAATATATTTGCATACGCTAATTCTGAAACCATTACTCTCATTAATCCCGATACAGGTGCTGTATTGCACACCTTATCAGCACCAAATATTTTGGAAATTGCTTTTTCACCTCGTGGCAGCTACATCATGTCCTGGGAAAGACCTAAGCGTGATGAAGCATCTGGTAACTTTGCACCTAACTTGCGGTTATGGAGCACCAGCAGCGGCGAGTATATTAGAGCATTTACTCAAAAGGGTCAAGCTGGATGGAAACTTCAATTCAGTTTTGATGAGAAATACTGTGCTCGATTGGTCAAGAATGAAATCGAGTTTTTTGAAACTTCAAATTTCAAATCTTCTTGGGCTAGGCTACCAGCTGAGGGATGCTCTAATTTTTCTTTAAGCCCTGGCCAGAATTATAGTATTGCAGTATTTATTCCAGAAATTTCGTCTAGACCTGCTAGTGTGAGAGTGTACCAAATTCCTAATTTTAAACAACCGGTATCTCAAAAGACGTTTTTTAAGGCTGAGATGGCTCAAATGAAATGGAACAAGCTCGGTACGGCTTTATTGGTTTTAGGATCTACTGAGGTAGACAAGTCAGGCAAGAGTTACTACGGCGAAACCAATCTTTATCTCTTAGGAATTGCCGGATCTTATGATTCTCGAATCCAACTTGATAAGGAAGGAACTATCCATGATTTTTCATGGTCCCCTAATTCAAGAGAATTTGGTGTTGTTTATGGTTACATGCCCGCCAAAACTACAATTTTTGATGCCCGTGGAAACATTGTCCACTCTTTCCCGTTGGCTCCTAGAAATACAATCCTGTTTTCTCCTCATGGCCGATTCATTCTAGTAGCTGGATTTGGAAATTTGCAAGGTACCGTTGAAATTTACGACCGCCAAAAGCAGTTTTCAAAACTCGCTACTTTTGAAGCTGCCAACACTGTTGGTTGCGAATGGTCGCCTGATGGAAAGTTTATCCTGACTGCTACAACATCACCCCGTCTACGTGTTGACAATGGAGTCAAGCTATGGCATTACACTGGCAAACTTATTTACAACAAAGAGTACGCCGAACTATTTTCAGCTTCTTGGAGACCACAAGACGTTAGTCTGTTTCCACTCCGCAGTAATGGTAATGCTAATAGTAATGGATTGGAAGCAGCTCCAACTCCACATGAGTCAGCAGCTCATGCACATATTAGCAAATCTGGAGCTGCTCAGAAATCCAAACCAGCTGGTGCTTATATTCCTCCTCACGCACGTAATAGATCCGGGGCTCCTAGTGTTGTGGCTCGTACCTCATTGTTCCAGCGTGAACTTGAGTCTCAGTCTATCAGCAGTGGTAGCAGTGGTGTTATTGGCAGTGGCGGCGGTGTTATTGGAGGTACTCCTAAGGCCCCTCCACTTTCTAAAGCTGCCCTTAAAAACAAAAAGAAGCGTGAAAGCAGCAAGAAGCATCGTGAAGACGAGCAAGAGGAAGAACAGCAAGAATCCGCTGCCCAAACTACCACACCTGCCCCTGATGCGACTGATGGTGATTTTGGTACCCACCCTACTTCCATTGAAGACAAGAAACAACGTTCACTTTTGAAAAAGCTTAGAGCTATTCAAGACCTTAAGGCTCGACAAGCTAATGGTGATAAATTAGAAGACACGCAGGTTAAGAAGATTCAAACTGAGGCTGCTATTAGGCTTGAGCTTGCTGGACTTGGCTGGTCTGAGTAAGCATGGACATATACTTGTGTATATCTGTGAGTGGGTGGAACTGAGTTGATTGGACTGAAAAGTTAGGTAGAGATCAAAGTAAATAGATAAATAAAAATATAAATGAAGTAAGTTTGATTGTGTAATATAATACTAGTCAGATTATCAGGAGAACAATTTGTAAACCTGAAAGTATGATAATGCTGACTATGGCTGGCTACAAAATTTATTAGAATTGAAGTTTACATCTATACTGTTTTCACTAGAATATATATTTTTTATCATCTGGATGAGAGTGTGAAGGACAAGATAGTGAATTGAAATCAGCAAAACTAAACCAACAGAACTTCATACGATGTACTTGAGCAAAAATGAGATTTAATAAAAGGAGTTTCCAGAAAATAAAAAGAAAGATATGGGGTCAAACGAAGAAAAACAGGGTCATGAATCTTTGGAGTATTCAGTGCTGCTTTGTGTAATATTGTAACATTCTTGTCGATGAGAAAGTCCTTGATGACAGGTTATTCAAAGCCTCACTAGTACCTGCAATATAAATGTGAAGGGGAAAAATTTCATTGTAAGCTATTATAAGACGTCGTAAGACGTATTCAGGCCATGACAGTTTCTATTAAAAATAGTCACAAATCAGTCTATTGTACGAAATCTGTATAGGCCATATATAATTTATAGTAATCTGTTCTGTATATCAAAGTGAGTTTCTCTCCTTTATGTGTGATAATGTCAATTGGAAAAATAAAGTTGATGGTGATGAAATTACATTATATCTTTAATTTGAGCACAAACTTACACGGAGTTGTAATCGCGTATAGTCATGCCTTGGTGGAAACATAAGCCGAATAGTATATTTATCTTTAAACTCTAAGTCTTTCTTAAACCTTGCTCGCAATTTTGTAGCACCACTTGCAGAATTTTACAAACTACTTGTATTTTAAACTATTTTTGTTATTAATATAGATATAACGAATTTTTAGTAACTTAATATTGTATTATTAGTTTGTTTTGAGAGATTCACAGCTCACAACATACAACACTCAGATTACAGTCTAGGTTGACATTTATTCTCAGAATACTAATCTGAGATCACTAGTTAACAAGAGAATATTATCCCTTGATATATTGACAGTAAATTAAACCAGTTAATGAAAAAACAATCTATTTTTTTCAAATAAAACGTGAGATTACGTGCGTATTTATACTGTACAAATATACAATTTTAAAGCTGAAAGTAAGACTGTTCCTTGTGGCCCAATGGCAAGGCGTTCGCCTACGATTTCCAACGGAAACGTTAGCTTGGTCACAGCGAAAGATTCCAGGTTCGACCCCTGGCAAGGAAGCTATCTTTTTGATGTACGCGATCTTGTTAAATGTGCTTATATTTTGGAACTTTTGCCCCTATCAGGGCAATCGCCAATCCTTCATTAGTATGTAAGGGGTAGTAGTCTTGGCCTCTTAGATGATTTCAGGAACTGTAAACTACAACCTAGATTGTAAACTACTGCTATGCTATTTTTTTCCTAGTTTACAAGTACCTGAATTTGGAAGAGTTCAAAGTCGTGAAATACATAACATGGAAATAAATAATAACACCCAATAGAAATCCATGAAATTAAAAATTAAACCTAAAAATAAAGATAGCAAAACCGCTCGCCACAAAACCATTTCATGCTATAACTGCTTCTTCCAGGCCCTTCAAAAAAATAAATATGGTGCTGTATTTAACTAGTTCCCATAACCCAATCAAAACCAATAATTTGACGATGTAAGGTTTTGTAAATCTTCGACAGACAGACTAGTCTGAAGGACCGAAAGATTAACCTCTCATAAAGCTACTCAACTAATTGTGATTTAATAACTTTTAGTTTTGTTACATGGGTAAAGCGAATTTGAAGCTGTTCAGTTTAAATGATTCGATTTTGATACCTCTTTCAATATTGACACTCTAGATATCTATGAGCTCAACTGTCCTGAATCGAATATCAAAAAGTTGAATGAGGTTCAGATGGCTCAACAGGATGAAGACAGCTCTGACATTCAGTGGAAGTGAGAAAACTGAATATGAAGAAGAGGATACAGGAATATAGAAGGTCTCCGTGACTTTGATTCTAAAAGCATTAATCTGAGCTTTCACTTAGGCACTTATTAAGCTGCCCAACAAACAGACATCGCTATTAGCAGTATCTAATGTTTAGTACAATATTTTTGAGTTTTCTCAATCTTACAGTAGCTGGAATAAAATGAGAATAAGTCTCCAAATGAACCTTATTAATTTAAGTTAAATAGCAAGCTAAATTAGCACTAGACTTTGTTTGGTACACATATTGTTATGCAATATATGCTCTTACCGACTTTAGGATATGAAGTATCCCATTGCGTGAGTGAATTAATCTAGATAGAAAATGATGATGAAAATATGCTTATTTTACAGTACTAAAACGAAAAGTTGGTTCACATTATACGCTTGACAAAAAAAGTATAAAAAAAAAACATCTCATTACATTAACTAATGATAATATACATAATACACAAAGCAAAATGAGACAAAGTCCTAAAAACTAAACTAATAATAATAAATTAAAATAAGATAATCGTATATTCAAACCATTCAATTTCAATGAGGAGGTGTCCGAGGACTTTGATCTAGATCTGTTAGGCCATCTCCATTATTTCTACTTATCGGGCGAGACTTCTGCTTAGGGATACTACCATTAGCAGAATTTCGTTTACGAGGTGATTTTGAATGATTGCTCCGATTGCTATTCCTGCTGATTGAGCGTTCTTTAGGGTGTGAGCCTTTATATTCGTCAGCATTCGAGTTTAGGCCACCGCTTCGGCTACTGCCCATGGATTCATCGCTGCGTTGGCGTGCTACCTGGCGGCTAACTCCTTTTCTTGCTTGTCGACTCACTGCTGAAGCAGTGGGAGAAGTGCTAACATAACCTTGTGGACGGGAATGGTCTTCAGTGTCACTAGGTATAGTAATTGTTGAAGCACTTGAATCGCGGCGCCGTTTTTCTGGGGATTGTGGAGCAAGCGGAGCCTGAGCAAAAACTGGAGACGAACTTGAAGCTGTCAAATATGAAGGTCCGTCTGTAAAAGCAACAGGACTCATCAGACCACCACTTGTTTCTTTATGTTGCTGAGATAGGCTACTGTCGGAAGCAGGATTTTGAAGTCGTAATGGCGGCAAATTGATACTTGGTACTTTTCCAGTAGAAAATCTTGGAAAGTCAGCAGAAAGTGGCGGAATAGGCCTCTTTCGAAGAGACTCGGGACTTTCAGAATCATGTTTGGTATGGGGACGCCGTTGCTGCTGTTGTATTAATGCTTGAGAAGCTAAAAATCCTAATGCGTCGAGCCCACTCTCTCCATTTTGCTGACCTAGAAAGTTGGCTTTTGATTTGCCTGATGGAGGTGTACTGGGTATATTTGATGAGCTAGAACCAAAAAAGCTACCCATTGGAGGAGGAGTAGATTCCAGATTGCTTCTCTGTTTTTCTTCATTAGTTTCAATTTGAGGTAGCCCCTGGCCTTTCATAAGAGCTTCCTCTAGAGCTTCCCTATGTAATCTGCCTTCTCTGAGTTGCTTTTTGATTCTAGCAATTTCCTTGTCACGTTCCTCAATCTCTTTTCCGGCATCCCTTAGCTTCAGTTTGGCATTTTGTAACCTCCTTCGATAAGTACCACTATCTGATCTGGTTTCTGCAGCCGCTACTGAGTTCTGATGGTCAATCTGCTCGTACCGTAGTCTGTCGACCTCTCGCTTTACAATATTATTTTCCACTTCGAACCTTTGGGCAGCCTCATGAGTTTCAATAGTGAGCAGTTGATTTTGTAACTTGATTTGAGAAATTAGACCCTTGAACTTTTGAATAGTATTTGTAGCATGGCGTAGTAGTTCAGTAGCATCAATTAGCTGAGATTTACAAATATCATCAGATTCGTTTTCGATGTCATCTGCAGTCAAATCCAAAAGAACTTTCGGAACATTGAATTCACTCACAGTCAATGCAGCTGTATCCTCGATAGTTGCCACGGTTTCCTTGGATGCCGATTTAACGGGAGTTGGGGAAGCGTCACTCACCGCGCTTTCGAAACCTGTATTCCTTGTTGGTGGGGTAGAGGGGGACGTTGAAGATTCAGCTAGAAATGCGCCGCCACTTACTAAGTCTGGACTAGAAGTAGTAACTGAAATAAGTTGAGAGTCTGGGATGTGTCGAAGTGGTGGAGATGATCGTATGTTATGTGTGGGCTTTATTGGTGAAGAGGGAGTCGAGGAAAAGCCTGGCTGAAGGTCCTGAACCATATCATGACGGGCTGGGTACTTCACAGGCGAAGACGAAGCAATGGAGCCCAATTTCTCTGGTTCCATATCAATTTTGTCTGTGATAAGATCAGACTTAAATGGCCGATGTAGAATGTCGCGATTTCGAAGTTCACTTAGTGATTTATATGTCGTCGCGTTGCTGCTCGACTTGGGTTTTTGTCCAGAAGGATTTGGAGTAGGAAGCAGAGAAGATTCCAAGTCTGGTGGAGTCTGTGGCACTTCTAAAACCTCTTGAGAGGCCTGTGAACCTGATGTGCTTCCTTGTTGTTCTGTAATTGAAGGGAAACCAAATGGTTAGGAATGTTATATGAAAGTAGAAATAGAATAAATAAAAAAAAGATAGAAACAATGCGGTCAGTGCGGGCGGCAGGTTTTGTGTTTCCTTTTTGTTTAGGTCTTACCTGTCATGACTATTTAATTATGGTACCAATAGAGAAACCGGCCACAGTTGAGTTTTGGAAAAAACAAGGCAAAAAAAATTAATTACGGAACGCTTCGTTTGGTAACTTTAAGTATCAATGTTGTGGATAAGGAATGTCTGACTTTGGTATGGAGTGGATTTACGAAGGTCGCGTTTATTTGGAGTATTTTATTTGGAGGTGTTTTTTTTGGTCTGTATTTATTATTGTTATTATTGTTATTATTATTATTTTTATTATTATTATTATTATTATTTTGGATTGGCCATAGAGAGGACCTCACCTATGTTGCTATGGAAACAACATAAGACTTGGGACTTAGATATTAAGACGCAGATTGTAAATTTACCTTAACCTGAAAACCAACTTACTTTTAACTGCTTTCCTTCAACAGCGATACAGGCATTCAGCTATTCGTGTGCTTCCTCATTGAAATAAAAAAAAAAGAGATCTAATATGCTACCAGTTTACAGTGTCAAGCCAACACCGTAGCTTTCACCCACAACATCACTGCCAAATTCACGATCTCTCAGTCAGCAATGGACTACCGAAAGCCAAAGGAAAAAAGAAGAGAGAAATTCAATTCAATTTCATTTGTGACTGCTTTTTTATTTCCAAAATGAGACTAAAGCGTGGGGCTAGGTTCTTTAATTTTGATTAGTCATTTTATTTCATTAACTGACTCATCAATTACAGAGCTTATTCTCTCTCCAAATTTTTCCCTTTCCCTCTCTTCCATTTCGACCGACCGTCCAATTTCACGACTACCAAATTTCACCTCCACATACTCGAAGATGTCTTCTGCCGCCGTCTCTTACGCCGCTCTCATCCTTGCCGATGCTGAGATTGAAATTTCTTCCGATAAGCTTTTGGCTTTGACCAAGGCCGCTGGTGTTGAGGTTGACTCTGTAAGTTTATACCTCTACATGCTTTCCCACACGTAAACCATCAGCCATGTAGTTGCAATTCGACATTAGGAATAAGGAAACGATAAATTTTGATGTTGAAATAAAACATAATGGCGGATTTCGGTTGTTGTGTAAAGTGTTTACTTGATCAGTTCTTGTTCTCTGTGATGACTAGCAATTATATTATTGTTCTTTGATCTATGGAATATACCCGACTTTCATTTTTCTAGTACTGATTTACTAACTACTGAGTAGATTTGGGCCAACGTTTTCTCCAAGGCTGTTGAGGGCAAGGACCTCAAGGAACTTCTGTTTGCCTTCGGTGCTGCTGGTTCCGCTGCTCCTGCTGCTGGTGCCGCCCCTGTTGCTGGTGGTGATGCCTCTGCTCCTGCTGCTGCCGCTGAGGAAGAGCCTGAGGCTGAGGAGTCCGATGAGGACATGGGAATGGGTCTCTTTGACTAACCTTATGGACCAAAAAAATAAATCTCTATATATTTAAGGAAATGGATGGGTTTTTTACACGGTTACTTTCTAATCTCGCGGATAGAAGATTGGTTTACAGTCAACACTAAATATGTGCTAATACCAGAATAATATATATATATGATGTATATATTTTATTTTTTTTTATAGTACAAAGCCACACATGAAAACAATACGAATAACATAACAATGCCGTGTTGGACCACCCTTTTGAAAGGAAAGGACGTTTAACGGTAAGATTTCTGGTAACGGGCACGGGCACCGGGACCACCGAACTTCTTGGGCTCAGATCTTCTGGAGTCAGCAATAAGAAGGGTTCTGTCGTAAGAAATGAGAGCCTTCTTTAGCTCGTTCTTGCTCTGCTCATCAACAAACTTCTGGTAGTAAGCAACAATGCCCTTGGCAATAGCCTGGCGGATGGCGTAAACCTGGGAAACGTGACCACCACCGTTAACTCTAACACGGATATCAACGTTGGCAAACTTGTCAAGACCAGCAACGAGAAGGGGCTCGTAGACCTTGTAACGGAGGATCTCAGGCTGGACAAGGGTGATGGGAGAACCATTGACCTTGAGGAGACCCTTACCGGCCTTGACGTGGGCAACAGCAGTAGCAGTCTTCTTCTTGCCGAAGGTCTAAAATATAATAGTTAGTAAATGGCTCATAACATAGAATTAAATAAAAGGATATGTGACATCATGTTTCAAGAGAAATGGGGTTGTGAAGGTTCGGTGCAATAGTCGATATTCATAATCTAACAGGGAAAAATCTTGGTCGGGAATCAAGAAATTGTGCCTACAAAAAGTCGAAAAATAGGAGTGAAATAATTCGACCTGATCCATTTGTATCCGAAATCTAAGTTGATTGATAATATAAAATAATTAAACCATTGAAATTCAAATTATCATTATGTTGAAGATTAATTTTGTCGATTCTCATTTGGTGTAGTTATTACTGAGGAACACTTCATAGGAACACCACCATTTCTCTGAACGACAATCACTATCAAGATCGGTCGAGGGTGTAGGCGTTTTTTCAAAAAAAGTTATAAAAAAGTTGTTGATTCACTAACCTGGACGCTGGGGATAGTTGGCTTTTCGGAGCTCATTTTGAAATGTCGAATGTGTGGTCGTTATTACTGAAGCCTGAAAAAAGGTTGCAAAAGGGAAAAAAGCTGAGAGAATTTGGAAAATTTTTGGTGTATGTGTTTCTAACCCTCCCCGTTGGCTCAGGTCTGACAAAAGCAAATATGACTAACATTTACTATTGTTGATTATGTATTATTATATAAGCATTTGAACAATGGTTGGGATAACGAAATGGACTGTATTATTCACCACAAAGTTCAAATGTTTAGTAATTACTAGAATAACAACAGTCCGATTTACAAAAACAGATATTTAGGGTTAATATTGATTAGGGCTTTAAGTTTGTTACATAATTTGCTTAGTAATTATTATAAGCTTAACATTCACCTATATGGCATTTAATATGGATTTTAAATATGGTAAGCTATGTATATATATTATGTGACCAGACTTGATTAGTCTAGCTATAATCACCCTATCAGTTTCTATCATATTCATATGAAATACACGAGCAACCAAATTGAATTAGTATGATATGTTTCCCTATTAATGTTTTTGATATTTTCTAGTTGCTACATCTTTTCCTAGACAAGGGTAGCAAATGCCACCAAGAAGCCATACTTTCATATAAATTGGCCTTGAGAATTGGCGAACTCCAACGCCGTCTAGTTAGGCTTAAAAATGGTCAACATCGCGTACAACGGTCTTGGTTATAACGAAATACTCTTTTTCCTTGGACTGGCATGGTTACAAACTCAGTGCCGACATGTGGTCCTCATATATAACCGTTATATAGATAAATTTGGACATGGAAATCCTTCAAGGGCTTTCACAACCAAAACAAACAAAACTCTAATCAGGCATAAAAACAATTGATAAAGAATTGAACATTAAAATTGTCTTCAAGTCTTAAACACGATTGTAGTTCAATCCCCCACTGTTTAATTGGATTTTGAGAACGCATTTTACTAAGCTTCATAACTAAGCATGAAAGAAACTCGTTTAGGAAATGAACCCTGACATTAACAAAATTTTAAACATTTGATAAGGCACAGAAATGCCGTTGGAACTCTTTCTTTCTAACTCTGTCGGAGACTGATCTCAGTGTCTCTTTCTTTTTGTTTCCTAACTAAACAATGTATAAATTTACATAAATGTGAAGATTTTTATGTACAAAGATAATATACACGGAGGCGTTTTTTCCTGTCTCAATATGATGGCTTAAAGGTTTAGAAACAGAAATAACAAAAATGGAAGCCAGCTACCAGGTAGAATGCAAGCCTTCTCTGCGAAACAGGATATATAGTTACCGTGCCATGAAAATAGATGGAATATAGCCAAAAATAGTAGGAGAAGGAAGAATGAGTATATTAGATTAATCCCGAACGTTTGTAGAGGAAGTTGAACAAGAAATCTCAATACTAGATGAAGAAGGTGTAGAATCGGGATTAGAAGGATCGTTAGGGCTTTCATTTTGAGACGCTTTAAGTTGTCGCTTTTCTTCTTCAAGAATAGACAATCGCACTGCTTCCATAATCATCATATCTTCAAGTTCTTGTAAACGTGGGTTAATCAAACCTCCAACAGCATCTACCATAGACCTGGGAACACGACGAACACTTCCGTCAGAATCTGCCCGGGATCTACCATTGGTCGATGAAGTTGAAACCCCATGATGTGCTGAACCTCTCCGAACATTACTTAAAGGAGAAGACGCTGATGGTTGAGAATTGGACAACCGTC
Source organism: Geotrichum klebahnii (assembly GCA_030570935.1). Taxonomy (NCBI): domain Eukaryota; kingdom Fungi; phylum Ascomycota; class Dipodascomycetes; order Dipodascales; family Dipodascaceae; genus Geotrichum; species Geotrichum klebahnii. Next base: position 85,026 of record JAJLWW010000021.1, on the reverse strand, counting down.
CCATGCGATTTGCACGCGAACGGAATGACCGTTCACGGGACCTTGAACCTGAACCCAAGGAATCATCAGCGAAAAAGGCAGACGCATGCAAAGCGGAGGCAGCAGCCGACTTCCGAGCAGCATGAGCTCTTGCAGTGATTAACTTAAGATTCCAATCGGGTCTAATTTGATCAGTAGTAATAACTTCAGGCGAAGAAGCAGGAAGAGAACCACGTCTTTTTGTTTCTGGAGCCATTAATGACAAAGCAGAAGAAGAATGTGAAGTAACAGATTGAAAATCTTCGATAATGCCACCAGTATTATTCCTACTACTAACAGAAAGCGAAGAGGGTGAATTAAACAATCCTAGTGGAGAAAGAGAATTATGACGTTTAGAATTGGCACCTATTCCAGTGCGATATGGGGGAGGCGAAAATGTTACACCCATATCAGGTGCCATGCAATAAGGACAGCATGCTGGTTCTGAAATCAAGCCAATATCTTCAGGCAAAGAGGTAGATGGAGAAGCAAGAGGGTCAGGCTCTTCATCATGAGGTGGATGTGGTGGTTGCCTTTTAATTTCAACAAAGCATTCAGTACAGATAGGCTGAGCACAGCATCGAGTCAAATTGATTAGCTTCGGATAAAAAAGAAAACATATCGGGCACTCTATAGCCTCTTTGTAAAGTGTTACTTCTGGGGGAGGGCGGATAGGAATCGGGCCAGGAGTAGACTCTGACGAAGTATTAGCCCAAGTGCGGGATAAAGGGGACGAAATTACCTGTGACGAAATTGCGGAAGGGTCCACATGAGAACTGCTCTCAGTATTTTCACTTGAGAGTTCTGTGGCAGCGTTCTTCAAATTTTCACTAGGTAGGGGACGGGGGTCGATTGTAGGAAATGGGATGTCCTGAGAATTTGGGGAGGAAGATATTGATTCAGAAAATACATTGCTAGGCATGTGCGGTACAGAGGAAGGAGAAATTTGTGTTTTGTCTGGGCTTATACTGTGATGTATTACACCTCCAGATATGTCCCCGCCAAAGTCTGAAGTGTCTCCCAAAATGCTAGAAAGTACAGGTTTGCAATTCGGAATAATTATAGAATCTGCCTGCTCGTCAATTGTAATATCAAGCTTACTCATGCTGTTAATCAGGTTATCAGGTGAAACACTTGGTCCAACTTCAGATTCACCTTCCAAGTCATTATCTAGTAATGGAGAAGTAATATCAGGTGTATTTGAATCAGACTGAGGTAAAGGAGTACCTTTGACAGCAGCAAGTAGCTGGCTATCATTCCAATTAGAGTCAAAATCAGACAAACCTTTATAGAAAGGAGCGAGCTTCCGGTCAATAATTAATTGGCGAACAATATTATACTTAAAATCATGAGGGCCAGGATATACGCCTTGAGGTTGAAGATAGCCACCATCTACCATTTCGCTAAGATCAAGTACTAAATACCGGGCCTCTTCTTTAGCTTTGTGTTTGCCTTTGGCTTTATTTTGGTGGCGATAAGACTCAGTCCCAATACTCCCAGTGCCAGGAACCGAATTTGTTCTAAGCCGCCTGCTTTGGCCATGGTAATTCTCAGCTCCTCTCCTCGAAGACGATGATTGAGAATACAGTACAGAAGATACAGAATTAGAGCGTGGCCGCTCTTTCGTCGCCACGTTTCCCATTTTATTGTATCAAATCGAGATAGGTGTAGGCTCGAAGGGCGGTGTATGGCTGATTGAAAGTCACAATTCACTTAAGAAACAAAGCCCAAGTGGTGAACCAATAGCGCAAAAAAGAGAAAATAAAATATGAGAGAAAAAAAACACACACAATTCTCTGAAAACTTTCTTAAAACCTTTCTACATAGACTTGAAGTTGTTCCTGTTGCCTACAGAAGGGTGTGAGTGGGGTGGGTTGGAGTAAAAGTGGGAGAACAGGAGACGGGAAGGAATTATTAAGTGTGTATCATAATAGTAATTAATACTCGTAGTGATAATACGACTAACAAAATGAATGAAGAATAATAGGACTTGGGACTTGAAAGATAAGACCCTCAAAAAATAAATCACCTGACACGTCTGCACTCCAAAAATGTGACAAAGTTCTTGAAATCACCTCGCTTTGCTGCTATTTGGGCCCTCGGAAGTAAAACTCCGCTTGCTCGAAAACAATTTATAAAACAAGTGAGTTATTGCGGCGGCTGTGAAAAGCAATGACCATTACAATTTAGTTGTTGCATTTCGTTCCCTTTTCACATGCTCCTTGTTCTTGCTTCATCACATGGATCGTGAGGTTATAAAAGCGTTTTACCCTAAACCACATAACATAACAGATTACCAATGCAATCACATGACATCTCATTTCCTGTATCCACATATTTCCCCAGAAATCACTAAAACAATAAAATTAATATTTGTAACCACGGCAACATGGGCATCATTTAGTCCGTCTTCATGCCCTAAGTAACCTCGGCACTTCAATCGTTGCTTTCCAAATTTTGGAATCTTCCTCGTCTTGAAAATTAAACCTTCTAAAAGTTCTTCCCCCGCCATTTTATTCGCTGGCTTAGAAATAACTTAATTTATATAAAAGACCAATTCTGCCTCTTTGTTTCTTCCTTCTTCTTCCTTTTCATCACCATTCTCAATCTTCTTTGATTCTCATAGCATTTGTCTCGTCATTACTATTACCATTTGAATTTATTTACAATGGAACGCCTCTCTAATCTCTCTAACCAAATTTCTCCTAATAAAACCTCAGCTTCTGCTGTTGACAAGATCTCTCAGAAGCATCCTGATGATGTTGTGATTACTGCTGCCTACAGAACTGCCATGACTAAGGGTGGCAAGGGTGGATTAAAAGACACATCCTCTTCAGAAATTCTTGCTCGCCTTGTTGCTGGACTTCTCGAAAAATCTGGAATCGACCCCAGTCTGGTTGGCGATTTCGCTGTGGGCAACGTTTTGGCTCCTGGTGCCGGTGCCAGCGAGCACCGTGCTGCTGGCCTGGTTGCAGGTCTTCCTTACACCACTCCTTTCGTTGCCATTAACAGACAGTGCTCTTCTGGATTGATGGCTGTTAACGATATTGCAGTAAAGATTCTTGCTGGTCAAATTGATGTTGGTATTGGTGCTGGTGTTGAGTCTATGTCCAACCAGTATGGTCCCAGCTCTGCTACTCCATTCCCCCATTCTTTCAAGGATGTCCCTGAAGCTGCCAAGTGCCAAATTCCCATGGGAATCACCTCCGAAAACGTTGCTGCAAAGTACAATATCACTCGTGCTGAACAAGATGAATTTGCTGCTAGTTCTTACCAGAAGGCTGCCGAGGCCCAAGATAAGGGTTATTTTGAAGCCGAGATTCTTCCCATTAAGGCCACCATCCTTGACGCCGACGAAAATGAAACCGAAATTATTGTTGACAAGGATGATGGCATCCGCCGCGGAGTGACTGCAGAGTCTCTTGGTAAGATTCGACCCGCTTTCTCGAAGACTGGTTCTACTCATGCTGGTAATGCTTCTCAGATCTCAGACGGTGCTGGTGCTGTTCTTTTAATGCGCCGTTCCGTTGCTGAGAAGCTCGGACAGCCTATTCTTGCCAAGTTTGTTCACTGCAAGACAGTTGGTGTTCCTCCTGAGATCATGGGAGTTGGCCCTGCTTTTGCTATTCCTGCCGTTCTCAAGGACCTTGATCTCACTGTTGACGATGTTGATATCTTTGAAATTAACGAGGCCTTTGCTTCTCAAGCTCTTTATTCCGTCAAGGCTACTGGCATTGACATTAAGAAAGTTAATCCCAAGGGTGGTGCCATTGCTTTTGGCCATCCTCTCGGTGCTACCGGTGCTCGACAGATTTCTACTTTGTTGACCGAACTGAAACGTACTGGAAAGAAGGTTGGTGTTACTTCAATGTGTATCGGTACTGGTATGGGAGCTGCATCTGTCATTGTTGCAGAGTAAATTATTTTATTAATACAAATCTATGTACAAGTTGTAACACTTTGAAATGAAATGAGATGAGATTTTTTATGATAGCAAGAGAGTACATATACATGATATAAAAGATTGTTTATAGAAACCAACAATTAACAAAAAATTATGCCAAACAATTTAAGTATAATATAACCTTGACTAATATACAAAGGTACATAGAGTATATGCATATATATATATTTTGTATATGTATATCTAATAAAAGTTTTAATTTATTGCTTAGTTTGGCCTTGCCCAAGTCCAAATCCGCCCATCTTTACCGGCAACAACCACCATATTTGCCAAAAATACTATATCACTCAGTGATTCGGATTCACCATCTGAAGTTTTAATAGATTTTAAAACAACAGGTGGAATAGTTGGGGTTCCAGCATGTGATACAAATGGATGCAAAACACTTGTCTCATTAAAGGGGTGCTGATGAATTTGTTGCTGAAGTTGTAGTTGCTGATCCTTAGTGATTCCGTTACCATTTGTCAAAGGGGATTTTTCGGAATCATCTGAACGCTGCTGTTGGATTCTGTTTTGCTGTTGTTGACGTAAATAAACTGAAGGAGCGACCGTGTTTCCAGATTTCGCAGACACAATTGAAGGAGTAGCTGACAAAGTTCGTCTATGATAGCTTGCTTGATCTAAATTACCTCCGCCATTAGAGACTCCCGCAACACCTTGTTGGGAATCACACTTATTACCGCCTGTACTTGTAGTGGTAGTTGTAGCAGCGGTTTTGGGACGTGAGAGGGTCTTGGGAGAGAAGTCCCATAAAATCAAATTTCCATCCTCTCCAACTGATCCTACACGATAAGAAAATCCATCACAGTTCCAGTTATCGAAAGCAACTTTGCGTACCCAAGATTGATGCCCATAACCCCGTGCAATGATCGTCTTGCGTTTCATGGACCATACAGTAACCAAGTCATCCTGTCCACCAGTCGCAAGATACTTCCCATCAGGGCTAAATGCAGCACACAAAATTCCGTCGTAGTAAGATGGAAAAATGTCAGTCACTACCTCAGTATCCAAGTTTAAAAATCGCATGAACCCATCAGCACTAGTAACTACTAAAGTTTGTCGGTCAGGAGAAAAAATAACTGAAGTTAACGGCTGATTTGAAAGCTTATACATTGCGACTGGATTATGCTTATTAGCATTGGCAGGGTTAGAGGAATTGCCGTTGCTTGAATTGGGTGTGCTGTAAAGAGATTTGACGATTCGGAACGTTTCTGTAGATCGCAAGTCTTGATGGCTGAGACCACCACCGCTGGCAAAGCCACCGTCTTCTCTGTCTTTATCAAAGATAATAAGTGAACCATTTGCATGTATAGACACAAAATAGTTTGATGACCCAGGAACCCATTTGATATCTTTGATTGCAGATCGAATAATGTCTCCATTTTTGTTAATTCGGTTGTACCGATTTGATGACGCATCTAACCAAATAGCATCGCCCGAGGACATTCCAAGCACAATATCAATATTATTGGATGCCCTGGTATATTGATTTACGTCATGGCAAAGAGGATGTGATTTTGTGAACAAGATTTTGCTTAAGGGGTCCTTTTTAGTATCTGCCGTAACGGCTGCAGGCGAGGCATCAAACCAATGAAATGATCTACCAATATTGACCCAAAAGAAGAGCTCATCTGCTCCTCTTTCAGCCAATTTCTTGCTCAGGTTTTCAGCAACAATTGTCCTCGATATAAACGATGAATTGTTTTTCGTCAAACTTGTTTTTGGCTTTTTTCGTTTTGTTTCTTTGGGAGCCTCGATGGGAATACAGATAGCGAGAGGACCCAAGACACCACCAATAGTGTCTGGAGGTAAAGTTAAAGTGTCCCCAAATGAGGAAGGTGGAGCCAAGAAATCTCCAGGCTGAACTAGACCTTTTTCATTACTATTTTCAGGGAACTGAGGAGTGTTGGAACCCACTGAAGATGATTCCTTACTGGTACTTCCTATCGATAACGAAGAAACTAGACCTTTCTTACGATTAGGAAAAGGCATTGCACTTGTAGAAACCGATACGCTAGAGGCGGCATGAGACTCATTACCATTCACCGAGCCTGGTTCGTAGGTACTGCCGTCGTCAGAAGTAGGGACCTTGACAACTCCGGTCGTAGCTTCAGAGGCAGGAGCGGAAACAGTAGTATCATCACTAATCCCACTAATCGAGGTCTCTTCTGTGAGAGCCATAGAAGTCCTGCGATTTGAAGAATTTGTAAAAAATGATGATGTCCACGAAGAGCCGAATGTTTTTGAGGGGCTAAATGCTGAACTAGATGAAGAAGCTTTGACGGGCCGTGTGGAGACCTGAGTGATAGGGGTACCTACAGACGCTGGCATTGCTAGGTTTCCTTTTCGTAGAAGCTGCTGTTGGTATTCCACAGTGCCAGGAGGCGGATTGTAGTGCAGGGACATGAAAGAAAGCTTGACGCCGCTAGAGTGTGTTGAAGGGTGAAAGGTCGTCGGAGCTAAGGGATTTATGACTGCTGGGGGAGGATCTGAAGGATGGGGCATTGGCGTCGCGACCGAAAGGCAATCTTTTGCGTCATAAACTCCCTCAGGAGCGGTAAAAGACTGGTCAGGCCCCAAAGTCGTCAAAGTATTAGTGGCCTCTATATTGGCTTGGAGCTCACTGCGGGTACCATTAAGCAGAACTCCCGAGGTGTACATGGGATACTTGGGGGGTGGCGGAAGGATAAACATATTGTTGCCGGTATTGATGAAGCGTTATTACAAGAGATGAAGTTGCGTTAGACAGAAAACGAGAACATTCAACTTAGAAGATTACAAAACTGTAGGTCCACAAAATTGCAAAAAATCAAAGGAAAACAAGGCAAGATTAAGTTGTATAAAAAAAGAATATTAATATACTACTAATAATACCTAGGCCTAGGTAGTTGCTGCTGTTTTTGTGCTCTGGAAGAAGAGGAAAAGCGAACTATGGATGAGCTTAAATTATGGGATTATGAATAATGAATTTCAGCTTTTGGTCTTTTCTGCCGCCAACCAACTGGGAAATTTCAAGCCTAATATATTCCCCCACAAAATCACGTGAATTCCCTAACCTTGAAAATTAAAAAGCGCTGAATAAATGACTGCGGGTTAATATGCTCAACATAATTCAGATAGAACAGGTGTGTCACAAACACGGAGATACTTACTCATGAAGGATTTTCAAGTCCTTACATGAAAATGGTTAGATAGATAGCAAATTTAGGTACTCTAAGAGTATGTTTGATTGGTAAAACGTGAAATGTTGTTGAAGTTCTTCTTATACTATATAATTTAGCTAGAGAACCATGATTGACCAGACAACAGCTGCCACTGTTTGAATGCACCTAAGCAATAAACACCACGGAGTTATGTTTGTAAAAATCTGGGGGAAGCCGGCCAAACAAAAATCTCTAGAAATATTACTTCTTTGCTAGGACATAGCTATATTTAGTGATCAAAGTTGAACAGCTATTAATTCGCTTTCGATATATGGTAACTTCTTGCAAACATGGCTTGAGTTCTTTCTTGTTACAAAGTTAGATATGTAAGAATTTAGAGGCCTTCAGATTTAGAATGCAGAAGTAAATGAAAGCTCATAAATACAAAGTTTTGTTTTAACGGTTGACCCAAACGTCCCTATCCCTCGTTCAGCATTTTTAATTACAGCATATATTCAAAATAGGTTGTAAATACAAAATCAAGTTGAAATTTATACCAGCTGAACGACTTCTAGTGCTCACGGTGAAATAAGTTGTGAATCTACAGTTCTTATTATATACAATACTAAAATACAAATGTACAAAGTTTAGCGCCGGCTATACATCTTGTAAAACTCAGACTCAGACTTGATAACGTTGGCATTTCTCTTGTTTGGATTCTCACGCATCTTGTCACAGACCTTTTCCTTTGCTGCAGGCTCAACACGCTCAAATCCAGCCTTGGGGGCATCTTTTAAAGTAACGACCTCATATAGACCAGGCAACTTATCAGAAGCAACTCGGAAGGCATCACGAGCAACCTGCTCGTGGAGATTGGGAGCGTTGATCTCAAATAAAATTTTGCCTGTGGGAACTCGGACTGCCCAATAATCAAAGGGACCTTTACCTTTACCCATACGAGTTTCGTTACCTTTGGTACAAACTGCAATGTTGGTTTGCAAGCGGCGAATGAGCTTACCTCCATTGGCACGCAAAATTCTCATCAACCAGTTGTCAGCCTCTTTGAGTTGAATGGCAGCAAGACGAATACCCTCTGATTTTAAACGCAGACCATATTGGCCCACCTGTAAGGTGGAACCCTTAATCGAACCACCGGTACGAATAGGCACACGGCCCTTGTGCTTCTTTCCAGGATTAGTGAATCGGGGAGCATACTCGTGCTTCTGACGGATCTGGGATGAAATGGCCAAAGGCTGTTGGATCTTAGGGGCTATTTTTTCACCAGTTAATAAATATTTCAAACAAACAACCTTAAAACTAGATAGAAGAATACTTACACACTCTAAATAGAGAAATCAGACTACTTCGCGTGCTACTAAACATTGTGCAAGTAAGCTCGACGCTGTTGCTTCTTGTTGTTTGAGTGTGGTGGTGATTGCAAAATTTCCCAATGCCATGTTCAAAGTAGGAACTCTGCAAAATAAAATGACCTAATTGGTGGAAAATCACGTGACTGAAAATTATTTTCACAATGTCTTGCTCTCTCACTCAGGCTAGCAATCCAATGGCAAATCAAGTCCAGATCAAAAAAGGACTAGCAATTGTTATACGAACTTCAGAGTTCTGTCACACATTAAAATACAATAGACAAGGCAAGAAAGTAAAAGTCATGTATTTACATTTATAAAAAGTCATTTTCTCATACAGTCAAATCGCAAAACATTAAAACACAATATATACAAGAAAGGCAAAACCTTTCTACGCACCCTGAACAATACCAACTTTAGCAGCACGAAGAACACGGTCATTATAGATGAATCCACATTGCTGAACAAAGAAAACAGTACCAGGCTCTTTATCAGGTTGGGGAGCCTCAAAAGTAGCTTCATGCTGATTGGGGTCAAACTTTTCACCCTCAGGATTGATCTTTCTCAAGCCATGTTTCTCCAAAGTCTTCTCAAAAACATGTTGCGTCATTTTGATACCCTCGTATAAGTCTACCAATTCCTTGTGGTTTTCTGGGTCACTGCGCTTGTCAGCATCAACAACTGAAAGGGCGCGATCAAAGTTATCAACAGACTCCAAAAGATCTTTAGCAAACTTCTGTAATGCATAATCCCGGGCCTTGACTACTTCACGCTTGGTTGTCTCCTGTAGATTTCGGAAGTCAGCAATTGATCGCATTAGTTGATCCTTATACTGAGCGGCTTCCTTGTCCTTCTTTTCAAACTTGGCTTTGCACTCAGCTAATTCAGCTTCAGCACCAGTAGCAGCAGGAGCTTCCTCAACAGGTTTTTCGGTTGACTCTTCAACAGGTTTTTCAGTCGACTCTTCGGCGGCAGGTTTCTCCTGCTTTGGTGCCGTTTCAGAGTAATTTCTCACCGCCATCCAATTGACTCTGGAGAGTGCGACGGTCGGCCTCATGGGCCGAACAGCTATAGCCTGTCGTGTATTCTGAAAAGCTAATCGTCTAAGCATTTTTTTGATATTATGTTTTCTATGAAATAAAAACCAACTGAGTTATAATAGATGAAACTTGAAGGAAGAAGAAATGGAGAACCCCCAGAATATCACTCTAGACATTTGAGCAGAAAAAAGGGTTTCCGGGTAACAGAATTTCGAAGTCCATAGAAGCTTAACGAAATCTTCCAAATCAAATGACTGTACATACTATGTTAAATGAAATTTGCACTTGGTCATGGATCGAGTGCTGTTCACGCACTGTTTCAGTAATCTTCAACTTTCACACTATATCCTGTATAAAGCTAAGTAGTCTCTACAACCAGCATTCTCGTACAAATTTATCCATCTTAACAGTTTTACTACGCTGTCCAGCAATCCAAGGATGCGTTAGCATTTGGCGAGGTGAAGCTCTTTTACTTGGATCCTTCTCCAAGCAGCAAAGTAAAAAGTGACGAAAGGACTTGGACCATTTAATTCCTTCAGAAGGCTCATCAGCAAGTTCTGGAGCAGGCATGTTAACAATGACCGTGAGTAGCTCGATAGGCATCAACGGCTCATGGTTTTCAGGCAAAAATGGGAAACGGTGCTGAGCAACTTCCATAATAGTCAGACCTAATGACCAAACATCTGAAGTCACAGTATAAGGTTGACCTTGAATTCGTTCAGGAGCCATGTAGTAAGAAGTGCCAGTAAAAGTTGTAGCTAAAGAATCCACAACCTCACCTGAAACACCAAAATCACACAACTTCACTTGGCCCTGGGTATCCAGTAATATATTTTGGGGCTTAATATCGCGATGTATAATGCGTCTCTCATGCAGATAAGAGAGGCCACTCAATACGCCCTCTGCAATTTTACCCAAAACCTTTTCACCAATTCTGCCTCCTCTGGCCTTGACTCGCTTGTAGATCGCTTCTAAAGACCCTCCTCCACAATATTCCATGGCAATAAAGATACTAGCATACTCCTCATTGAGGAAAGTACCATAATATTTAACAATATGAGGTGAGCTACAAGTTCTGTTGAATTGCAACTCTCGCAGAATTTGCTTTTGAAGTTCAGGGTTTGGATTGGAAGTAATTGCTTTTAGAGCAAATACCGTAGAACCTCCTTTCAACTTACATCTAGTGACGCTTCCTCCAGCACCTTCTCCAAGGCGGCCCAGCTCTTCAATAGCTCCAGCCTTAGCTACTTCTTTCCAGTCGTCCTCATCTAAATCATCCACATCTAGATTCTTGTATTTTTCATAGTTGTTTGAGTATTCCACAGACTTTTCAGGATAAGTTTCAGTATGGGGAACGGGAGCGGATATCTGCTGAGACGACTGCTCAGTACTGATGAAAGCAACTGAGCGACGCTGTGAATCAGCTGTTTCAGGTTGATACTCAGTCCCACCCATAGTAACGTCGATATTAGTCCCAAACGAACTTGGTTCAATGCTATTGGTATTTATGCTATTTGTGTTAAGGTTGGTATTAATATTAAGGCTGCCAACCGAAGGAGAGTGTCGTACTGGAAAAGGAAAGGGTACCTGCTCATTGCTGGTAGAGGAATTTAAGCTGCTAACACTAAGCTTATGTTGGTGCCGAGAAGAGGACGTTGAATTGGCAGGAGGATAATAATGCGGGATTTGCAACACTTTATTTGTCGATGACGCTGAGTACGGTTGAGGAGGGGAAATAGAGCTAGTTGCATTAGAAAAGGATGACGATGCGATATGCTGGCTTGAAGTATAAGAAGGATGTTCAAGACGTGAAGTAGATGTATGAGAGGTTGACAAAGCATTATTGTGAGATGCTGCAGAATCGTAGGAACTTCCGCCCACAGCGGCCAGGATTTCAGCAGAAAAGTATCCTGAAGGTAAACTGCTGGGGGCTTGCTGAGAAGACCTATCGTTATCGAGAGCAACAATAGGTATCATTTTGCTGTCAGGACCCATAACTGCGCCAGAGCTAGGCGATTTTGGAATCGCAAGCGAGGGAAACTTGCTTCTAGATGTAGGAGGCCGGATCAAAGGCGGGACAGACATTTTCAAGAGTTGTAGCGATGAGATTTAATTGATAGCAGTCAAGTAAAAAGAAGAGCAGCAAGTCAAGCCAGGTCTACAGTTATGATAGGGTGCTTCAAAGAGAGAAGGTAAGAAATAAGAACAAATGCAAATAAAGTATCGTTGAAATAAATAAATAAATAGCTGAATAAATAGATAGAGGCAGGCGAGTGTTGGCGTACTACAAGGAGAAGGGGTGAGGTCTAAAATGTTGAATTTGGTTCTTCAAGGAGATAATGGTTTAGCAGGGGTTGAAAAGGATGAAGAAGCCAATTCTTCTGGCATGGTGTGTTCTAGCTGTTTAAGGAAGTGTAGGCAACTAGAAGAAACAAAATCCAGAAGACTCCAACGGACAGCAGATGGATGAAAATTGAGGGAGATTTTGTGGTTGGGGAGGATGAGGGAACGAGGAAGGAAAAAACAAGTGAGAAATAAAAGAGAGAGACAGTGAGAGGGTAAAAAAAAAAAAAAAAAAAAATCAAGAAACTCAAAGCAAGGAACTAAAAGGGTGGCAATAAGACACGTGATATCGTTCGCACAACAACTTATGACGAAGATCGTCAGGGGATTTCAGAAGCTGGTTCTTGAATAGTCTGAGAATATCATTTCTATTCAGGGGGTAAGAGTGGTTAGGATAAGGTATTTACGATGTATAATCAAAGAAAAAACAGTAATTGAATTCATTAAAGTAGCCTACAGATAGTTTCAACTATGCGAGGCCGCACATGCATATAAATTAAAGTGTAATAACTGCGTCACCTAGTCAATGGGTTTACGTTTGCAAGCAGAAGGTTTGGATTTGGCTGAAGTTCGCTTGTTGGCCTTAGGCTTTGCCATTTTCACATATTTATCTTTTGACAAGTCTAAATCGTCAGCCCCAGTCGCAGCATCTGCATCGTCAACAGGCGCGACTTCTTCGCCAATGGTTTCCTCAAGATCAGGGACTTCGTTAGGAAATGTGGCTGCGGTAGCTTTTGCAGTGAACATTGCTGCTGTCTTCATGAACGGAACAGGATGTGACGACTTATTATACTGTCTTGTGAATGCCGATTTAACGGCAGTGGGTAAACCTTTAGCTTTGCTTCCTAGAGCGTTCGACCCTATGCCAAGTTCCATAATAACGTCCCAGTCCTCCTTTGTCAAATAATAATAGTCCATCACTTCCATCACTTCGTCGACGCCAGCAGCTTTTGAAAGGAGAATCGGCTTGATTAACTTATATGTTAACTGCGGTAGATACTGTAATCGAACTTCATCTATGTCACCCGAAATCCGAAGCCTGGCATGCGATTGAAGCTCCTGCAAAAGTCTAGTATACTTGTTGGCTTTTGAATTTTGGCCAAGATAAGTAGTGAAATTGTATCTTCCCAGTCCCTGACCGGCAATATAAGAACAAGGAAGAAGAGTAGACATGACTCCATGGAACGGCATGAGACTCCATTGAGGCTGGGAACCGCGGATTCTTTTGTCAACTAAATCTCCATCTGAAATAGCATCTGCGGCGGCGACAACAGCATCTAAATGGGAACTGAACTGGCCATTAGATACAGAAGATGGGTGCGTGTTCAAATAGTTTTCTTGGATCATCAATGGCGTGAAATCATGATCATCAAAGTAGTATCTGAGTTTTTCGTCAAATGCTATTCTACTGTTCGCTGAGAAAGTCGAACCTGCTAATAGTCTTGCAGTAATATCGAAGGGTTTTAAAGTGATCGTTTTTTCGCACATTTTTCCAAACTCTTTATTGGTGTCAAAATCCATCTTTGAGTTTGTCCTAGAAAAAGTAAACAAAATATTAATGATTTGTCGCATATCTGAGCTGCTGGTGCTAACAAGCTGGTCAACTACAGAATTTGTCAAGCTGATCCCTTCGTTTTTTGCAATTCCTAGAATACGCACTCGCAATGCGTTCGCGTCAGGACGACGGAACTGTAAGTCAAAAGCAACGCGATCAAACGGGCGCATTTTAGGAAGCGATCTTTCGTTGCATATTAAAATAATGGGAATATCTGTTGTACGGCAAAGGGCAGCCATCTGTCCAACACCACCACGATCTCCACCTGACATCCCATCCACTTCATCCATGATTAAACACAGATGGCGTTTAGAGGACCTTATCTTTGGATCACTGTTGTGGCCAAAAAACCCGTTAATGGATGTATTTTTAATAGTACCATTCATGCTCTCAGCTAGTAAATTCTTACTTCGTGTATCAGATGCATTAGTTTCCAAAATGTCGTAGCCATGAAGCTTTGCTGCAAGATGCGCGGCCGTCGTTTTACCAATACCAGGTGGCCCGCTGATAATGACTGCTCTGAAAGCACCGCTTCCATCCGTACCTGAACGTCGAAAGTCAGAGCGAAAGCTTTTCTGCCAGTCAGCAAGCCATCTTGAAAGCTTTTCAATCGGTCCTTTATTACCACATATTTGTGACAAGTCAGTAGGGGCGTACTTGCTAGTCCAGAGTTCACGAGCCTCCTCACTGGGGTCTTCTTTGTACCTATCATGAATTTCTTCAGCTAATTCTTGAACAGCAATCTCAACTTTTTCTTCTTCTAACTGCTTTTTTAATATTGCTTTCTGAGCAGCCTCTCCAGAGCCTCCATCCGCTGGCATCTCTCTAAGCAATTGCAAAAATCCATCTTCATCAATAGCTTTAATATGAAGCTTTTTTATTTTTTGAATTTTGCTTGGCCCTGCGTCTCCTCCTAAGACAACGCAAGAGGTTCTACCAGAAGGAGCAGTAGTAACTTTTCCACCGTAGCGTTTCACTAGATCCTGAGCTTGATCTCTAGGCAGACGTGGCATAAGTCCAGTGAACACAAATGTTAAGCCAGCCAAGCAATTGTCACTAGCAATCGGTATTTCAATGTCTCCAACAGGCTGAGGTCCAGATGCCTGAGCTGCTTTTAGCGCAAAAAAATTGACCTTCTTTGATGGGTCTACCACAGGTAAAACAGCATCTGGTATACGTGCTAAAATATCTTCACTACTGGGACCATCATGGGTTGCTGTTGGCTTGACCTTAGGTTTCGAAACAGGCCTTGCTCTGGGCGTTGAAGGTTTTTTTGCAGGGACTGGCTTTATTTCTTCTTCTTCATCATCGTCATAGATGTGATGCTCTTTTTTCATGGGCTTTACTTTCTTGACAGTAGTTTTTCCATCTTCATCTTCTGAAAGCTCCAAGAGTTCACTTTGGGGTTTCGAACGAGTTGATCTACGGGTAGATCTAACAGGTGCTGATTGCACAGCTTCAGCGTCTTCAAACTCTGAATCATCACCCCCGTCTTCAAAATCGTTTGATTCCTCGGGACTGTCACTATCTTCAGTTATTTCTTCATCATCATAAATTGGCCTCTTAGGCTGTTTCTTCTTCCCCACAGGACTGGGAGCTTGGACCTTTTGTTTCTTCGAGCTTCGTGCTCTGATATAGTTAGAAAAATCAAAGGCAAAACATGAAAACCGTACTTACACCTTAGCTTTGGGTATTAGATCATCTTCAGAATCACTTATATCAACAATTGCTCTTTTGCCTGCTGCCCTACGCGCTGAAACGCGAACCATAATTGCGAATTAGGAAGTATTGTCAAAGAATTTGTTAAATTGGTCACGGTAGCCTTATGAAAATAAACATCATAGGCTTTTAGCTTGATAAATATAAGTGCACTCTAGGTCCAGGTGCCGAGAAATAAATAAACAAAATAGAGATGCTGGTAAAAAGCCCAGGTTAGTGAGAACAAGTATTATTGGGGTTATTTTTGGATGTGGAGTTAGGACGAAAGTACAGAAGTGTAAAACAAAACTAAAATTTCAACTTCGCAAATACCACCTCACCATTAAATTAGCCAGCTCGTCAATCATCCAAGATTTTATACAGGTCGAAATCGAAAGTTTGTATTCCTACATTTATTGGAAACGAGCAATTTTCTTTAACTCTTTTTCCTCCTGGTATCTGATTATTTGAACTCTTGATATTTTTTCTACGGCCAGGCTTAGTTTCACGAATCGTTATAGATGGGAAAAAAGAACAAGAAGGCTGCCAGCGGTAAGCAAAATGGACAGGCAGCAAAAGATCCTGAATCCGCTCTCGTAAACGACTTTGAAGTGAGCAATGAAACTCCAGTAGGTGCGTCAGAAGAAAACAGTGATGCTGAACCTGACACGAAAGATGTAGAGGCCAGCTCGACCACTGATTCAAACGAACTCGAATCTGTCCGGTCTAAACTGGAAGAACTGAATTTACAGTTGTCCGATAAGAATGAAGAAATTGAAAGACTCAAAAAAGAATCACATGAGGCCAGCGAAACTCATAATACCAGTCTTAATACTGTGAAGGATGAACGGGATAAAGCCCTGGCTGAACTTGCCGTGGTGAAAGAGTCTATATCTAACGCCAGCGACCAACAAACTCAGAGCTCGCACAAGCTTGAAGCTGAAAATTCTGCTCTAATTGCGAAACTTGATTCTGTTAACAATGAACATGCGCAAAAAGTCAAAGATCTTGAAACTCAACTTGATACTACCACGAAAGCTAAGCAGGAAACCGAACGCCAATACCAAAATCTTTTGGGACGAATTTCAACCATTAAAGCCACACTAGGCGAGCGACTTAAAACCGATGCCGCGGAATTGGCCAAATCAAGAGAGCAAGTGAAGAGTTTAGAGGAGCAGGTGCAAATGTTAACTGATTCGATGGAAACCATAAAACGAGAACTCATCACGTCTACTCGGGAGAATGATAGTCTATCCCAACAGTTGTCTGCCACACGAACAGAGTACCAGAGCAGTATCGGACAATGGGAGCATGAGCATGATAAATTAGTTCGGCAAAACAGGAGTACTAGAGAAGAAGCAGAACAAGGCCAAAACTTAGCTAAAAGTCTCGAAATTTCACTTCTAGAAGAGCGCACATTAAGAGTTAGTTTGGGTTCAAAGATTTCAGATTTGGAAGAGCAGATTTCATCACAAACAAATTATGCAGAGCAATACCGACGTGAAAGGGATGAAGCTAAAACTACCTTTAATAAGCTCAATTTAGATCTGCAAGCTGAATTGAAGTCCAAGTCAGCTTCAATTAGTTCATTATCCGAAAAGTTGGAGAGACTAAAAGAAGAGTTGCAGCAACAAAAGGAAGAGCAGACGAAGGATCAAGCTTATATAGCTGAGTTGGAAAAGGCAAAAAATAGCATTCCTGAACTTGAGAGAGAAGTTAGGGAAAAGAGTTTACAACTTGGTAAGCTCAGACACGAGGCTGTAACCTTGAACGAACATCTTACAAAAGCACTGCGAATGATTCAAAAGAACTCACAGGGTGATACAGTTGATAAGCAACTGGTGACCAATATGCTTTTATCATTTTTAAGTCTTCCTCGAGCAGATACTAAGAGGTTCGAGGTTCTTCAATTAATTTCAAATTATCTTGGCTGGGACGACGACCAGAATATTCAAGCAGGCCTATCAAGGTCGTCAGGATCTAGCGCTTCAGCGGCTGCAGGGTTGAAATCTCCTCTTTCTCCTACTTCCAGGCCACTGTCTGCTAAAATTCTTGGTCACGATGAGAATACCTCTTCAGGAGGATTCATAAGCATGTTTGCAGACTTCCTTGAACGGGAGTCCACCAGACCTAAACCGAATGGTAGATAGTTTATTTATCAAAATATATAAGTAGAAAACTGATTCATTGAACAACTATTTTCAAAACGACCTGGTAAGGTTCTAATTATAATACTGCAATATGAAAGAGAATGAGAGCTATGAACCATCAACGGTGAAAGATGTAAAACAAGCACTTTTTTTGCATATTCTACCCAAATGATGTGATGTACAATGCTTCATGATCAAAGCCAAACTGTTTGGTTGCTAGAGGATAGACTTTAAGTCAGAAGTAATAAGGATTTACAGGTTTAAAATAACTAATATTTTCAATCCAAAAATTTCTTACGCTAAATTACCGATCTATCAATCTTCATTATTTTTAATCCTCGATAGTAAATGTCTACTGCTTCTTCGTAAGTATGATCTATAGTAATCATACATACCTGGATTTTATATTAATTCTAAGTGTGAAAAACTGGATATCATAGCTTTGTCTTGAGAATTGCTTCGAGATCTTTATTCCATATATGCTGAGATACAAGGCTAGGCAGTACCTAAACTGGACCTAAATTTGAAATTGACTTGAAATGAATTGAATCAGTCCAATTCCGTCTCATAGCAAGTGCTAGTAATTTGAACGGTGTTCGGTTTATGTTTGGTTGCCTCCCCTGAAACTACAATACGCCATATTGGGAAACATGGAAAATCGCGCTTCCAATTCAAATAATCCGAAGTTTGACCTGGCTGCTTGCTGGTCGCCACCTTTGTAGATATATTTTCCGTCGTAGTAAACTCATATGGACAATATAAAGTATATACTAAAGTTAATGATTAAAAACTGGAGGATATTTGAGGAAAAAAACAACCCTTTAAACTCAAATGGCATCCCAATGCTAAATGCTTCATTGCTCAAAAACAGCCTTCCATACTCTGGTTGCTGAGTAAAAAGAGGCTGAATCCGTCCCTCTCAAAAACAAATATAAGAATAA
The DNA here is from genome assembly GCA_030570935.1 of Geotrichum klebahnii. Lineage (NCBI taxonomy): Eukaryota > Fungi > Ascomycota > Dipodascomycetes > Dipodascales > Dipodascaceae > Geotrichum > Geotrichum klebahnii. The sequence continues at coordinate 66,807 of JAJLWW010000021.1, read as the reverse complement.
ATGGAAAATAAAAACAAATAAATACAAATAAAATAATACCTTATTTCCCTTAGCCTTATTTTGGTCCATTTCCCCATTTTTATTTTCATTGTTTTTATTTTTTATTTTCTATTATTTTCTAATTTTTTTTAAACTCTCGTTTTGTTTTCTTTTCTTTCTTTCTCTTGTTCTTTATATTTAGTTTCACCTTGTTCAATCAAGTTAAGATTTTAAATTAACACCATATTTACCATGCTTAAAGCCTTGGGGTTCGGACGGGGAGGCTCTGATTCAGATCTGGCTGACAAAAGATCTAGTTCTACACTATCTTTAAACCTTCTTGATGATGCAATTACTTGTACGATACGCTGTAACTACAGAATATGATGATGTGTGCTAACATTTCATTTCATAGTGGAACATAGTCTTCGTGCAATGGACATGCTGATGGATGATCGCATGGATGAAGCAAATGAGCTTATTAAGAGCGGGAATTCAGCATTCTCAAAGGTAATAATCAAAGATAACTACATCTAGCACCTACGTGGCGACTAACCATTAGTTTCTCTTAGCTGGCCCAAGGTGTGATCAGTTTCATTGAAGCCATTTTAGGCTTTGAGCCTGAGGCAATTAAGAAAGCTTCGGAAACTCTTTACGAAGCTGAGCAAGCTGCGTATAAAGAACGTCAAAAGGCTATCAGAACTGGCCACTCATCCTCCTCATCCTTTCCTCCTGGGATGGAATATTCCATTGCCTATGCTGAAGCTCAACTTCTTAGTGCTATTACTCTTTTCCTGTCAGAAAGTGTAATTGACAGTGCCAAAGCTTTATACAGGTTGCGAAAGGCTTATCAGACCTTTGACGAGGTGAACAAACAACTTACATCTGCTGTATTGTCTTCAAATTTGAGTTCCTCCTTGTCTGCATCTACTCCAAATCTCTTAGACCCAAAAAACCAGTTGCCTAGCAAGTTGGAGAAAAGAACATCGACTGCTTCGTTGCGATCAAATTCCAAATCATCTAAAGCTAAAGACAATGGAATCCTTTCATTGGAGGCTTTGAAGAACCCTGAAATTGCTGCCAGGGCAAAAAAGTTTCACTATGCTCGCTTGGAACGTTCCAAAGCATTATTTACCACCGGATCAGAATCAGATCATGAGGCGTTGGTAGAGAAAGCACTCTCTGAGTTGCATCTCGAGGATAATTGCCGTAAAAAGGCTGGACAAGATACTGTTGATGAGTACATCATTTCTGCTATTAATGCATGCTATGGATTGCTGCAACTTGTGATTTCAATCATTCCTCCTGGTGTAGGACGAATTCTTTCTATCGTTGGATTTCATGGAGATAAAGATGAAGCTCTCCGTATGTTGTGGAAGGCTACTTCACATACTAACATTCATGGATGTATTGCTTTGCTTGCACTCTTACAGTTTTATGATGGTCCTACTCAAGTTTCCGATATTAAGCTGCCTAAAAATTTAGATTCTTCTAAAGAGCACATTGACACTAGCAACCTTTTGATTCCTTTGGACGTTGACGATATGGATCAAACAAAGGCATGCCTTAAAGCGGCATTACGCCGGGCATCTGATCATTATTCCCGAGGAGCTCTCTGGCAGCTACAGCAAGGTAGAATGAAGGCTTCAGAAGGAAAACTTAAAGAAGCTGTAGCAATCATGGATGATGATTCCCGTGGACCAATTAATTTGCGCCAGGTAGAAGGCCTCATGCTATTCGATAAGACAATGTTTATTGTAGCTCTTCACGGATTTGAAACTGCAGCTCCCAACTTTTTGAGATTGATTGGTCTTAATACGTGGTCGCATATGTTTTATACTTACTTGGCTGGAATTTGTCAGGTTGAAATTTTTCGCGCTAACAAAGCTGATGATTTCGCTAAATCTGTCGTCGCCATGAATGCAGCACGCAAATGCTTTGAAGATGCTCCTACTTATATCGGTACAAGAAAGATTTTGTCGAAGCCAATGCCATTTGATACGTTTGTCTTGAGAAAGCTTAAGCAATGGAAGACATATGCTGAGGCTAATTCAATTCAAATAGTGGAGGCAATTGGAACTTCTCCTGCACACGAGATTATTTATTTTTGGAATGGATATGGACGAATGCCTCAGGAAGATCTTGAGAAGTCCTTGGTACTTTTGGGATACACTGCAAATGATACTCCATATGCTTATCCTACAAGACATTCGCCCGTAATTGAAGAAATTGAGGACGAAGCTCTGATTCGATATCTGCTACAAAGTGTAGTTCTTAGATGCTTGGGCCGAGTTGATGAAGGATATGAGCTTCTTAAGACTCAAGTTTTGCCAAAAGTCTACCATGAGACACCAGAAAAAGGGCATTACAAGTCAGGCATTCCTAAAGTCTCTTTCACTAAGAAGCATAGAGATCCTTGGGTAGCACCTAGTGCAATTTATGAAATGGCAGTCTTTGAATGGACTATTCATGGTACAAAAAAGGTTGATCTAGTTCGTGACTACTTGGAAATGGCTAGTGCATGGGGTGATGATTATGAGTTGAGCACGCGTGTCGGGTTGAAAATCAAAAGCGCCCTGAGCCGTCTTCAAGATGTAATTAAAGATTGAGAACTTAAATCCTATCATAGCTCATGTATATAATGAGGTCACTCCATTATTCCCGCTCCTTTTTATAATTTATCCATCCATCCCCCTCCTTGTTTTATTCACACAGGTCACATAATTTGTAAAATGTCTTCAACTACTGCCTCACGTGCTTGCATCATGTGACTCTTACGCTTCTAGTTGGGCTTCGTTGCTTCAAGTTGGCCTTCACATCTGATACTTTCAGTCTCTTAAGGCAACACCGTGTCACCTATATAATTTGTTTATCATTTAGAAGGACTACTTGGAAAGTAAATTCAATCAATTAAAGGGTTTGTTTAATATTTATTTGAGTTTTATGAACAATTGAACCTGAATTTTCATTTGTGTCCCCTAGATGCCCTCTCAACATCCACAACGGCTGTCTTCTACAGTTCAAGTCGAAATAACTTTTGAGAATCCGGTAGTTTTTGCAGGACAATCGATACATGCTATCATAACATTCAAGAATACTAATGAGGCTTTTCCAGTTCCATTAGGAACTTCTACTGGCTCGCGTGAAATACAAAATGATTCCACGGTTTCAAATGATCACCTGGAGGAACCTTGCACTCAATCGGCAACTATAAGTGAAGAAGTTCCAGATGACTCTGAAGGAGCTAACAATATGCTTGCGACTTCTGGTTCGAATGGTACTCGACCTACTCGGGCAATGTCTGCTCGAATGACTTCACCATTCATGGGTGCCCTCACGACATCTGATTCAACTCACCTAGATCTTAAAATCGAGACCTCCTCTCCACTTTCTCCAACCTCTGAGGTTCCATCAATTATTACGACAGCTCCAGATTCAAGTGCAATAGTGACCCAAATAGACACCCCTGTTGTTCCTCAAAGTTCTCAATTCAGCTCGGAAGGTTCTACTTTTAGCGAGGAGGAATCCCCAGTTTCGACTACGAGCGGTGGAGGTGGATGGGAACTGCCTGGCAGAAGGTTATCTTCTCACCTTGCAAATTCTATTAGAGACTTTTACTGGGGTAACACGAGTACCCCTGATGTAACTCCAAACTCAACACAACAAAGTGATTCAAATCCGTCTAGTCCTGCTTCCACAGAAAGGAAGGTTCAAGCTTCTCGATTGCCTCTTTCTCCTGCTGATAGTACTTCTAGTAATTTATCTACATCAATATGGGGTTCCCGGGGAAGCAGGCAATTTCAGCACCAGCTTACTCGATCAGGGTCAACCTGTCTGCAATCTCAGCGTTCACAGACTACTTCTGGTTTGTTAATGGGATATGTACAATTACAAGGATACTTTGTAGTAGATGATGAGTTGATTGATGCTAACGAATTTTCTCGTGTCAAAACCCAAGGAGTTGTTGTCGGCCCAAATGGTGGGATTGGGTACGGATCTTCAAATGGATCTGGCCTACTGCAAGGACTTGCTTCGGGTCTTGGAAGTTTACTACAAATTCGTGATAGTGCTGGAAGGGGTTCTTCCCCTGATAGAACCAGCTCTCCTGATAGAGCATCTCATAGCCGCGGTAACAGTCGCTCAGGGCGCTCCAATAGTGAAGTACGTACAGATATTGCCAAAAACGATGCCATTCCCATTTTTTCAACCCCACAGTCTCTCTTATTTGTTGACTTGAAGTTAAGTCCTGGTGAAACCCGATCATATAGTTATAGGCTGGAATTGCCTGTAACACTTCCCCCGAGCTGCCGAGCAAAATCAATTAGAATTCATTATAACTTAGTGGTGGGAATTCAAAAGTTAGATCAGCGAGGACGACCACAACCAAAAACTACTTTGGTACCCTTTAGAGTATTTCCTCATGTCAGTAAAGATGGCCAACAATATACTCATGACTTACGCACACCTATAGTTCTTCAAAAGGACATTGCATCCGTTGTTCAGCTCCCCTCGAATCGAAATATGTCAATGGATCAGATTTCTAAATATGTGGAGAGCAAAACTGCCAAACCAACGAAATCTGGATCATTTGAAGAAGACAAAGCTGAATTTTTTTCATATATAGAAGGTCTTTTATCGGGAAACGAAACTATTCGAAACAAACTTCTTTCACAACAGCATGGACCACCTGACGTTTTATCCACTTCGAGTGAGCCTGATAGTAGAAGAAAATCTTCAAGCGCAGAGAATATCAAATATATTAGTCGATATCAGCATACATCGAATCCAAGCCAGGCGTTAAAATCGCGTTTTGATATTGTACGATCTGGCAAGAAGATCGCGACTTTGATTTTATCCAAACCAGTATTTCGAGTAGGAGAAAATGTTGTTTTTGTTGTCGACTATGCAGGTGCTGCTCTTAAATGTTTTCATATCACCGCAAGTTTGGAAACGGAAGAAGCTATCTCTTGTGACTTGCTTAAGCAATTCAAAAGCCAAATAGATGACGTTAAGCTTAACCAGTACCCTACTATTGACACTTCTGCAATGACAAGAAGAGTCTACTCCCAGTCTACAATGTCTACTTATTCTTTATCTAAAACTCCTTTTGAGTTTACAATTCCTGCAACTGCATCCCCTCAGTTTTCTACTTCTTCTATTTCGTTGAGATGGGTGTTGAAAATTGATTTCATTACTAGCCCTACGCCAACTGCTGAGGAGGAATCAATTTTATCACAACAAGAAATTAACGAAGAAGAGGATCAACAAACAGTCCCAGCGTTAGTGTCCGTTATAGATCAACCACAAGGACCTGATGAGCACCCTAGTTCTACTCGAAGAACACCCACTAATAACCCAAATAATAATGACCCTAATGAACAACATGAGCATCCCAATACTCAACAACAACAACAACAACAACAACAACAACAACAACAACAACAACAACAACAACAACAACAACAACAACAACAACAACAACAACAACAACAACAACAACAACAACAGCAACAGCCTCAACAAGATCATGTTCCCTCTCCTGTTGCATTTCCATTTGACAGCAAGTTGCCTTTAGAAGTTGTACATCTAAACTCACAAGGCCTAATAGCCACCACCAAGGAAAATATTCCTTGCGAATCTTTTAATTGCAAAATACCTTTAACTGTTTTACCAACTAATCAAGATATCAGTGCACTTTTAGAGCACTCTGTGTCTGCAACTCGAACATGTGAAATGTAAGGAATGCACATTTTTTCCTAGTAACATTCATATGTTTTTTAATATTTTGAGTTGAAATTCAACATAATACCTTTTACATGAATTATAATATAATATGATAGATATTTTGATTCCTTTTTTTTGAGAGTGTACCTATCTGAAAGTTAAAAGTGCTGTATTTTGATTTTGGATGAAGGAAATACATTGTTTTCTGAGGATTACAAACACAGGTAAACGAAGATTAAAGGAAACTAACTGCAAAAGAAAAAATCAAAACAAAAATCAAAAAAAGTAATGAAAAACTTTCACTCCTCGTAAATTGCTGGAGGTGCGTTTTCAAACCTACGATCCCCAGAAATATATGGTTTTCGGGGTTGAATATAACTAAACGTAGTTAGAAGATAGAAACATATAAAATACCACAAAATCTTGCATACTTTGGAATATCAGGCCGGAATAAAATCTCAAATAGATTCTTGAAAAGATTTCCAGTGCTAAAAGGATGCTTTTTTACTCCTTTATATCTCAGCTATCAATTAAAGTTAGAAAAGAACAACGAAAAGAGGCAAAAGTAAATGGGAAAAGTAGAAAAAACATACAACTTCATGGGTGGATTGACCAGTGGACATGAAATAAAGGTGAGCAAATGTCACTAAAAGTGGATATAGGCTTCCAAAAAACCCTACAATGGCTAAAAGTATACCCACCGGGGTAGATCGAAGACTAGCAGCGAACGAGCCATTAGTATTTTTCCAGCTTTGCACAATGTAGTATATGCAAATGCCAGTCATATAAAGAGTCAAAAGTGACGTAGATGTCAGAAAACAAATAAAGTACCTTTTTAATAGTTAGTTTGAATTCCATAAATTAAACTGTGTGAAATATTCTTACCGGTAATTCCGTCTACCGATGCAATTGTTTAACCAAATGCAATGATGATCATGAAGCTCTTTAAAATCTGTTAGTCATGGAAAAAAAAGGTAAAATCAATATAACGGCCATACCAACGCAATTATCACAAGTAGCACAATGGCTTATACGGGGAGTTCTCCAGATTCCACAAGTAGCACAATATTTGACTTGAGCAGTATTATCACTGCCAGAAGGGTGCCCAGGCAAAGAAGTCACCATGGTATATTCTTGAGGAATTAGTCCGTGTATCCCCGCAGGATGAATGTGGCGTGGAAGTATCTAGTACTGTTAATCACCATATCACAAAGACAATTGAATTTACTTACACCAGGATTGGTGGTACTGGCTTTAATAAAGGAAGATAATGAAAAAAAATAGAGATAAGCAAATGTCATTGGGACAGCCGGTGACATATTATGCCATGCCCATGATGCACTATCGTAACGTTAATAATGATGATAATCCAACATATCGCTCGAAGAGTACTCACACAAACCCAAAAAATAAACCACCTGCAATCAACATGATTAATAAAACAGTTATACTTAAAGGCTTGCCTGTGGAGCTAATCATTCTGCCGCCAAATAGAAACATTGAACGGCCTGTAAACATTTGGTAATTTTTGATTTTAGTGCGATCCATGTCCAGACCTAATTCAGCATCACCCAGTCTGTCTTCAGGTCCTAGTACAAGCCAATAAAGCAGCCGATGAAAACTTTGATTGATATCGCCTCCCGGCCCGTTTTGACTGCGACTAGTGAGATTCCCGTTCCCGTTACTGTCGGATTTGTGGGCTGCTGGGTTTCGTTGTAGCGGAGGGTTTGAAGTGATAGGAACCCGGCTATTTTCACTATGAGCATCTTCAATAATATGGGACGCAGTCGTGCTTCCAACACTTCCTGCCGTCCAAGACGGACTTCCATGAGCTGAAAAAGCCGATATCCAGGGTTGAATAGGCTCAGGTTCACGAACCATGGTAATGCCAAAATAAGCAAACGCAAATCACACTTTAAATAAAATACGCAAGTGAAGCAAAGCAAATATATTAGAAGCTGGAATAGCTTCGATAGCCTTAGTTCCGGGCTAGTCAGAGCTTAGATTCTAGCTTAAAGTTATGTAAAACAGAATGGAGATTTCTAATGTTTAGTACCCTGAATTTTAATCACGTGATCGATACAAGGATAATTCTGGCTTTTTTCGTTCGTTTCTACTTGCACCAACCAAAGACGTGTTATTCTAAACATTATGCTTGCACGATCTGTTTTGCGGGCCAGACCGCTGGTGTCCAGAGTAAATCCGTTTGGACTATCTTCTACCACTAGTCGGTTGTTGCAGCAAAGTGGAAGCCAATCTTTGTTAAGCCTTCAAGCAGGATCAAGAGGATTCAAAAAAATCCAGGTAACAAGCCCTACAGGTATTAAGCTTCTTCGACTTTCTCGGACAGTTGGTAAAGGACTGCTTGCTTTTTATGTGATCACATCAGCTACAGTATTGTTTTTCTATTTCCGAGAAACACATAAATCAGACGGAGTTCAGGTCATTCCAGCAGACTGGTCGTTCAAGGTCAAATCACTGGTAAGAGAAGGAGTTAATCATGAGCTAGATGATCATTATGACCAAGCACTCAAGTCTTATCAGTTTGCGATTGATGCCATGACTAAAGATGACAAGGGAGATTTGGTTTCTCTGGACAACAAGAGTCCCGAATGGCTGACCGGTTACGCAGACGTTTTGGCACGAACCGGGCGTATTCTTGAGCTTTTCGAGAGAAGCGAGGAGGCCAAAGAAGCTTTTGAGGCAAGTTATAGAAACCCTTGGGGTACTCCTGAGCTCAAAAGTATATCTGCTGTACAGCTGGCCAAGTATGAGTTTGCTCAAGGGAACGTCAAGGGAGCCGAGGAGTATTTCGTCAACGCCATCCAAGCTGTGGCTGACCATTCTATGGCAAAACTTCTCAAAGAGGGAGATATTAGGAAAGGAGTTTTGATTCCTGATAAAGGCGAGGTATCCATTCAACTTTATAATGCGTCAATTGAACTGGGCAAGTTTTATGCCTCAACATCACGATTCACTGAGGCTATGGAGGTTTTATTGGCGACTCTGAGGTCTATCAAACAAAAGCGAGAACCAGAGGGCCGAGATCCTAAACGTATTCCTGATGTTAACTGTTTTGAAGCACGTGTGATGTCATACATCTCAGAAATTCTATGGGCAACAGGCAAGAAGCAAGATGCCATTACCTGGGCAGAGTCTAGTTATTACGAGTCTTATCCGTTGAGTTCTTCTACTGTGGAATGTGGACTTTGTGCTCAAATGGCAATGGAAAATGCTGCAAAGATGTACAAGGTAAGTTGAGTGATAGATCTGTATTTCAGACTATTGTTTTTTGTGAACTCATTTTAACATTTAAATTTTTTTAGAATTTGAACATGCCCATTGAAGTTGAAAAGAGCAAACTGCGGTTGTCTTCTTTGAATCCTCCTATGACTAACATTAAGCCTGAGTGGTCTATCATGGATTTATTCACGACCACTGTTAGTCGTTAACCACTGGAATGTTTAAGGCGGACGGTGGACCGTTCCTAACTACTTTTTTGTATGTAAATAGTATATAATAACAAAATGGTGTAGATATTGGATTTGAAATGTATTTTGAAAGTTGGTTTAGGAAAGTGTTTATACTACAACTCACGAATTGATGTTATAAAAAAACTATAGACTTCATTTAAGCTTTTCCATATCTTCTAAGCTTTCGGATATAATAAAAAAATTACTATTTCTTACATTTTTCGAGATGGTCATTGTCTTATAAATACAAATGCTTCAACTAGCGTTCTTGGCTCTAGAAAGATTTCAACTATAACCGTTACTTTTGACAGATGCTTAACTCTCATATCAGGTACAAGGGGTTAGAACCTAATTAATACGACAATACAAAAAGATATTACTATAACAATATATTTATACATAAAAATAAAGAGACAAACACCAAGGAGACAACAACTATTCATACATGCGTTACTGTGAAGTCTTAGGAACTTTAAATTCGGGACCTGCTGATGTTTCCTCAGTCTTGGGTTCAGCTTTAGACTCAGTGTTGTTGGATTCTTCGGTTTTGAGTTCTTCTTCGAGCTTTCGTTTCTTGTTTTCTTGTTTGGTCATTTCAGGCCATAGCAGTAGTTCATCAACATTATCAGGTGTAGTTTCTTTACTCTCGGTATTGGCGTTTCCATTTCCATTAACAATAGCGGGTGCTGGGGCGGTAGAGGTGGTATCGGCAGATGCGGTGGCTGTATCAGGAGCAGGAGCAGGGACGGTGGTAGCTGGGCGGCTCAGATCTCGATGAATTAATCTATCCAGTAGCATTTCTGATTCAATCCAAGCTTGATATTTTTCCTTTTGAAGTCGTCGATGTTCTAACGAAAGTTCAGCTTCTGTTTCTAAAGACCAGATTAATCGGCGTTTAAGTGACTCGAATATCTGTTTGAGTTGTGCAAGGCTGGGAGCGGTTTCGTCAACAGATGGGGATTGATCGTCGGTGGGATTAGATGGACCTAGAATAGACAAAGTGGTAGGACCAAAGATGTCAGCATCAATGTCGTGAGATTTCCAGTATTCCTGTAAACTGCCACCACCAGTAGGCCGACTTAGCGCAGGATTAAGAGGGTGCTTGAGGAGCTCTGATATCCGATCTGAGCCATTCATTTGTTTAATATTTAGATATAATTGACTCAATACAGAAGAATCTGCATGTTTAGGCGAAGGTAAGTTGTCCAGAGCATCACGGACAGGTAAAGGCAGGTCCGGCTTAGCTTCTTTAAGAGGGTCTTCAGTTGAGTGAACTTGTGGGTGAGCCGACGATAATTTAAAAATTTCTGTTTCATGGACAGTCCTCAAATGTTTAGATAAAGCATCTGATCTTGTAAAGTTTCTATCACATTCTGGTACTGTACAATAAAAAGGCTTTTCACCAGTATGTGATCTCATATGAGAGACGAGCGCAAACCTTGATGGTTGATGGATACCCTTACGCGGACAATCCTCCCATTCACACGAATATTTAGCACGGCGCAGACCAAAGTGATCATTTTGAAGGTGATGGACTAGAGCATGTAATGAAGATTGGATGATATCGCAGGATTCCCATTTGCATTGTACAGGTTTAGAGGTAGGATCTTCTTCACGAGAAGGGGAGCCTGGGATGCTGGTGAAGGAGTCTTCAGAGATATCGGAGAGAAGAGCAGGATCGTCTTCATCCGTGAAGGCTGATTGGACTGGTTCGGTAAATGCCGAGGGGTCTTCGGCGGCGACTGTCATTGAGTTGTGTGTCGTGTTGTTGTGGTGGGAACAAGGGTTTGGTTGGTAAATTTTTGTTTTTCTTTTGGAGGTTGGGTTTTCCAGAGGAGTTCTAGAGTGAGTATCTGAAAACGAAGGTTAACTATGTTGCCAGTCATAGATACCAGTTTTACTGATTATGAATAGCATGATAAAATTAAACCAGCTAATGGCAATTTTAACAGTTGACATTTGTTAAGGTGCCATAGGTTGTATAGACCTGGATCTAATGTAATATCAAGATGTGTCAGTTGGAATTTACGAGAATAGCAGTGTAACAGGGCTCAGCTATAAAGCTTTGCGGTTGGGTACATGAACTGCTAGCGCCCATGAGCGATGAGCAATGCCCAAGAAGAGGCTTATCGTCAGGTTGAGACTGTGTTGCGTAAAATCGTGACAAGTTCAGTTTGGAAGAAGTGAAACTGTTTGAAGGTCGAGGCAGAGGCAAAAATAACTGGCTGACTTTGTGAGCCATATTCATAGTACGAGGAGGCTGAATGGTGAATCCTAAGACCAAGAACGTTCTCGCGTAGGCATGGCTGATATTGAGCTGACTCGTTTGTGTGGTTTATCGTTTTCTATTTATTGTATACCTTTGAGTGCCTACAGTAGCGTTGTTCTAACTATAGCCTTAACGATAACTATGACCATGATCTTGGGACCTTGGATGATACGCAGTTGGGCCCATTAATGGTATCAAACATCGCTGTGGTCCATATTCCCTGTATTCCCCATATTAAAACATAAAAATATTAAAATATTAATAGATTCAGATGATAAATGGGCCACCGCCTCTAAAGCCGTTAAGAAATGAAACCAATCGCCGAGGTTCTACTTCTTTTTTCTATTAAATTTCTTGAATTCAGTATGTGCTATTATATATTTCCGTTCTGTTCTAGTTCTACTCTGTTCTATTCGAGTTCTACTGCCGTCAAAAGCCCTGAGCTTCGGCAGCTTCCGTGGCGTTCTAATTCCCATCGTCACTTGTCTAGAGTTGTTTATTACCAACATGTGCTGCGTTGTTTTGAAATCGGCCATTTTGGGGGCACTGCCACCACTTGAGAGAGTCTTTCTGCGGCGCATGCTGATCTAATTAGTAATGGGACTGCATTTGGTTACCTGATTTTGACGTCACTGGGCCAACCCCAAGGTCACAACAACACAGAGGATGTGACCGTGAGATAGCAATAGCCAAGTGACGATGCCACTGTTGCTATTAAATGATATTAAATTGTGCTAAGTTGTGTTAATTTATGATAAGTTGTGTTAAATGTGTAAAATTCATCTCGAACAGTATTAGACAATGCTGAGACTTCAGTAAGTTAAACTCTTAAACTAGATTAAATTAAACTAAATTGATAAAATACGCTCAATAAAAATAAAAGTAATAAAAATACAAAAAATACAAAAAATCACAAAAACAACACAGTCAAAGTCCCAAAGACAAACAAAAAAAAATCACAGAAAAAACAAGAAAAAAACAAAAAAAAACAAAAAAAAACAAAAAACAAAAAACAAAAAAATTGAAAAAATGAAAAAAACTTGACTTTTTCCACTTTTAAATACCTCTTCTACTACTTAAAGGAGACCTCTTCCCTCCTTTTTTTTCTCTAATTTTTTTTAAATTCTTCTTTCTTTTCTCTACTCCCTCCCTCCATCTACAACTACTTTAACCAGTACCCTATCTACTACTTTAACAATGGCTTTCACCGGTTCCGACATCTTCAAGATTATTCTTGGTAAGTACTTATCTCTACTCCCATTATCCCCCAGACTAGACCGGAACAGAGTTCTAACCCCATTCCTTTAGCCGTTATCCTTCCTCCTCTCGGAGTCTTCTTGGAAAGAGGTTGCAACATGGACCTGCTCATCAACGTTCTGTTGACTTGTCTCGGTTGGTTCCCTGGTATCATCCACGCCCTTTACATCATCTTCAAATATTAAACAGCAATTGACCCTTCCGCGTCGCGATTGAGATTGAGATTCGGTGTATATACACTTTGCCTTTCGTTTTATTTTTGCCCGGCTACTCTGAGTGCTGAGGGTCCGTGATGATTAATTGATGACAACCTGACTTTATTCCTAATAATTACCACTATTCTCATTTATAATATAATAATATACTTCTTTTGATTTCTAATTCTTTGTAAATGTTCTATTTCTCGTGGATTTTTACTCTAGATATTGCGCGTATTACAGTGGCAAATCAATGGCTGATGGAGACGGAGAAAGAAACAAATAAAATGGCTGAGCTGAGCCATTATGGATACAAGTGGATTATTACGAAAAAAGAAAAAAACAATACAAATTCATCACTCAGTGAATGCAGAATCATGTAATAACGTATAATATATTATATATCATTTGTCATCATATGACAAATGATTAGATCATGATGACACGTTATCACTTAATAATTACTAAGTAATAATACACCCCGAAATGAGGCTCCTTCCCTTTTCCTTCTAATGAATGCCTCATCTCAGGATCCCTGCTGTCTTTGGCTCTGCACGACCTACGAATAGGTCTAGTCTTAGTTTCACAATGAATTGGGACTATTTATTTAAACATCTTTATCCTTTTCCTGGTTTACTCCTCTTTCTTTTCTTCCTTCTCTTTTCTCTTTTTTTCTTTGAACATGTGTGCGGTTCTCAACTCTAGTCAACCATTTCCTCTTGCTATTGCTCCTACTATCTGTACCACTAAATATTCTTTAAATTTCTTTCATTATGGGTTGTGGAATGAGTACTGAGGCGGATGGCCCGTCAATGGCCAACCATGGTGCTGGCAAAGAGGCCTCTAGTTCGGCGTCTACAAATGGCCGTGCCCAATGGATCAAGGCTCGTAATGACCAGATAGAAGCTGGACTTACTATGGCGCGCAGCAAGACTCCAAATGCTATCAAACTGTTACTTCTTGGAACAGGAGAGTCAGGAAAATCTACTGTATTGAAGCAGATGCGACTAATTCATGGGTCTGGCTTTACTGAAGCAGAGTTGGTTCAGTATGGCAAGGTGATCTGGAGTGACGCCGTGCAAAGTATGCGGATATTGATTTCGTCTGCCCGAAGCCTCGATATTCCTCTAGAGTCTGACTCGCCCAATTCATTATTGCACGAGTACAACAAATTGATTATGAGCACCGACCCTTTGAGAATGTATGAGGAGGACCTTGTCAGCTTAGACTCTGGTAGCCCAACTAGCCCTCGTAAACATTCGTCTTCTCAGCCTCCAACTCCTTACACTCCATACCGGCCCACCAATTTTTTGGACGATTACGTACTCAAGTATGACCGCCGTAGGCTTAAGAAAAAGTCAGGTCGTTGGGATGGCCTTGACAGTCCAGCAGACAGTATTAGCATAATGCATAGTTTTGATACACCTAGCGGACCTCCCCGTAAGGGTAGCAGTGGATCTATTTCAATGTTTCCTTCATCACCAGCATCTCCTGGAAAACATTCAAACAGTGGAGTTTACTATAAAGATGTTTCTGGAGGTGACGACGAAGGGCTCATGTCAGAGCATCGGACTTCGCAACAGCGGTTGCCTAGCAAAGCAGAAGTTGCAACAGCTATCAGTGAGCTATGGAAGCATGATCGTGGTATTGCAAAGTGTTTTGAACGGTCTCATCAGTTTCAATTGGAAGTGAATGCTGAGCACTACTTTGAGCGTATCCTTCAGTACAGTAAGCCAGGGTACCGAGTGACTGAGCAAGACATCCTAATGGGCCGAATCAAAACAACCGGAATCAGCGAAACGGTTTTTAACATAAAAAATTGGGCGTTCCGAGTATTTGATGTAGGCGGACAACGAAGTGAGCGCCGGAAATGGATCCATTGCTTTGACGACGTGACAGCCGTTGTCTTTGTAGCAGCGGTAAGCGAATACAACGAGGTTCTTTTTGAAGAAGAAAACACCAATCGCATGCATGAAGCTCTAGTTTTATTTGAATCCATTTGCAATTCGCGCTGGTTCAGCACCACACCCATAATTTTGTTCCTTAACAAAATCGACGTTCTTGAACGCAAACTCAAAACTTCACCAGTCAAGCACTATTTCCCAGACTACCGTGGGGAGGGACAAGACGTGACAGAAGTATGCAAATACTTCCAGGGCTTGTTTCAAGCCCAAAATCGGAATCGCCAGCGTCCTGTGTATACGCACATGACCTGTGCCACGGACACCAAGTCAATGAAGTTTGTCATTGCAGCCGTTACGGATGTTATAATTCAGCGCAATTTGCATGAGAGTGGAATCATCTAGAGGTTTCATCAATCAACTACCACCAGTAACAGTTAGAAACTGTGGTATAATCTAATGAGTTATTGGTGAAAAGTAGGGAGAGTAGTGATAGCGAGCTAAAATTTTATAATATGAACATGTATTAAATGAATTGAATAGATAGGAAGCAAGTACAGTAATTAATTGTCTTGTTGCGATTTTAAAAGTTTACAATATGGATATTGAAATATTAACAGCCCCTTACAACAAATCGTTACTATTGGCATTTGCGGAACAGGGTAAAGCCCAAATGAATGATTGTGTCAAGGTCATAGCCAGAACAATAAAAAACCGAGTCACAATAATTTCTTTAATTTAAGTTTATCAGCAAGATACACCTGAAGTCATTGCACAATTTCAAGCTCCCTGGGGCAAATGTAGTTTAATACTGTCAGATAATCAAATAATTATAGGCGACATCTAATATTTATAGCTTAAAGTTCAATATACAGTTTTAATGAAAACTGTTGATTGGTTATAAATATTTATTTTTTTAATTATTCATGTTCAATCGTACAAGAATGCGACACGCATTACTGATGTCCACTGTATGGAATATCTTTCAGTGTTCAGGTATAGATTTTCAATACATATTATCTATTAACGTAGTTTGTGATATTTTATTTTCTTCATCATAGTATTTTCAAAGCTTCAATCAATATAAAATGTTTGAAAAGAAAAATTGAAACAAAAACCAATACTTTTTTTTTTCTCATTTCAATTTTGGAGTCTGGTTATAGTCTGGTTATACCCTTTAACTTTTTCTACCATTGAACCTTATAACATGTAATTATTGATATCACTTAGTTCGAAAGGAAAATTCAATCTTCCATTTTTGCTCATTTCAAAAGCAGGAACGCTTAGGTTTTGTCACACATTGACACCACAGTTGAGGAAGCAGCCGTGGGGCATAGTGACAACATGACTCCAATGAGAGCCATTTGAGGTTTAAAGTGCAGAAACCTCATCCTCTATCCAGGTCTTACTACAGTAACCAGAATCCAATGACATAAACCGTATATTTTTTTTCTTAGGTAATTGAGTACGCTGGCCAGGGTCCTAGCAGATGCCCACTGTGGAATCAATATGGACAAGGTGGGCGGTGATTGATATTTCAGAACTAAGAATTGAGATGGCAAAAGAAGAAGGAGAAGAAATATTTTCTTACTGAGCAGCTTTCTGAAGAGTGTGCTAGATTTATGCAAACAATGTACAGTACTTTATAGTGTTACAGCTTGGAGAGTTTTATGACCCAATGTTGTTCTTTGATCTTGAGGTCTGAGCATAAAAGAAACTTTAAAAGTTGAAGACAATGGATTTCAATAAAATGATAGAAGAAGTACAGCCAGTCTCAAGAGGATCTTTCACAAATGCCTTTTTATCGGTTCAAATATATATGTACAAGTTTTCCACTCAGCTACCCTTTACAATTCATTAAGGATTAATTTTCAGTCACAATAATCAGGAACACATTATAAGTTCTATTTCTAGCACAAGTTTTTTATCGGCTTTAACTTTTAACATAAGTAATTGATTATGCCTATATCAACTATTTCTAATATACCTCACACTTTTATTGAAATATGTAGACAGGGCTGTATAATCTAGCAGAATAACAAATATATACAGTATCAAACGGCCCAGAATCAAAGACCACAAGTTTCGTCTTTAGGGACGTAGAAAGTTTTCTTAAACCCTTTAAACGTTACCACCTATGGGCGACAAAGAAGACGATTGAAAATCAATGGTAGTAGACATATAAAGTATCTACGTGGGCCATGTAATTTACATGCAAAGTGAGGTCTAGACAAAGATTAAAGCATACTAATCAAGATCATTAGAGATCATTGCTATATTTACAGACTTTATTTACCACGTACTCAAGAAAATTCAGCATTGAATTGGTTCATGTTCGGATTAATATTAAAATCTTAGTCTTAATTCATATGAATATAAGCTAGACTATCATCCATGGGAAGGTGCAATAATGAATGAGGTTCAAGTCTACGAAAGGTTTAGATTTATCTGAAGGGCGTATACATTGTATGAATATGGATCTCTCTCTATAAGGTTACTTGCGATTAAACCCGGAAAAGTTCACTAATAAGAAACTCATAATCAGGGTTTAAAATATGAAATGGCATAACAAGGTGGTTCTTATTATAACTATGACGTACTTTTGAGTCAACTGAAGCTATGCCTTTTTTGTTTTCTTTAACTTGAATATATTTTAATTATATATACTCGTTTTGATAGAACAAAAAGAGAATGCTTATACGAGAACGAAATCTAAGAGATGTAAAATATCTATCACCAAATTATGCGTCTTACAATGCAATTTCAGGTACAGAAATGTAGATTACATTAGTCGGGATGCTGTTAACGAAAGAAGAATTTGGTAACTGCAGGTGAACAGTGGGATATATGATAACCACGGTTTATCTATGGACTGATGTTCAAGTAGATTTATAGATGTGTCTTATCAGATTGCATCCTGTTTTGGTGTTATCTAATGGATGAAGAGCTGATTCAATTTATGAAGAACAATCAAAGCAGGACTCTGTTTGATTCTTTGGTAATTTACTGACTTTCAATGTTTATAAAAATTTTATAAGAAAAAGGAGGATTCTAATAATAATTCTTCTTAATTTGCAAATTTTATATTAAAACATATAACTGTTCACAAAAAAAATATAAAAGCATTCATAAAAAGCAAGATATTCAATAAATAGTGGCGTTAATAAGTTTTTTTCTGTTTAAATCAAGTCCATTAGTTTGCCATCATTGAGTATGGCAAACGGCTTTTTTTTTTTGTTTCTTTTCATGTCAAGAGAGTTGACGATTGTAGTAGAACTTAAGCGGACTTGGTTGAGCAGGTGCACCCGGAAGATGTAGGGCAAGTGCAGCTGGAGCAAGAGCAGGAGCTGCAAGTGCAGGCAGGCTCAGAATTGGAGCAGCAAGTGGCAGTGCAGTTAGAGCAGGTGCAAGGAGAAGCGCAAGAGCAAGAAGTAGCAGACATTTTTATGTTTGGTTGTGATAGTAGGATTTTGGTAGATTGGTTGTGGTTGATTGTTATTGTAAAAGTACAAAAGATAAGTGTAAGAGATTGATTTGAAGAGTTGATGAAGAAAGAAGAGAAGAAAATCAAAATGAAAAGGATTTCATCTGCTTTAAATAGTTTTTTATTTCGTTCTTTAAAAGAGTTGTATAATTGTGATATAAGGCTTTGAGTTGATTTCGCTGCTGTGGCTTCTGTGGCTGCTGGGTGTTTTTGTCTTGGTACGGCGAATTTCCCGCAATAGTGTCATACGGCTGAACTATTTTTGCAGCGAAAGCCACGCAAAAAACCTAAAATCGCAGCTAAAATATCGCATTCCCCCATACAAATTTTTTTATATTAATACATGGAATATATAGTATTCAATATACAGTGTTTACAGTGTTTATTTTTAAAAATTTGCAGCGATTATCTCTCAAATTCATGGCCTTCTGTGTCCCCACAAATAAAATGAGTAATCAGTGTGCTAGGAGGCGGGACATCCCCATGTGCTCGAGGTTTTTGTGCGAATCTTTATTTTTAGTCTTTGTTCGATAGTGATAAGGTCTAAGATTGGATTACAATATTAACACGTTAATAATGAATGTTATAGTCTACGTTGAATTGAATAGGGACGTTACTAATGGTTTCAAGTGAAATCCAATTGTTTCTAGCTGGTTCTAATGAAAACTTTTCATGTTGGTCTTCATCTATAAACCAAACAGCGGAAGGTAAAAAAATTTTGATTGGAGACGAAATGAAATGGTCAGCAGGCGCCAAGTTCAATTTGAAAAGATTCGCCGTTTTCAGCTTGTACACCGGTTTTTAGTATCAACTGGTGTATCATGCTTTAATATATGGCGTTACTATCTATGACACGACTCAGTCTCTCAGTTGATAAGTCTAACGTACACCACTGCCATGATGACTGATCTTAGTCGGTGATTACACATCGTACTACGTCATGACAAAAGATAAATGATGGTTTCATCAAGGACATGAATATGAATTCTAAATGACAATAAATTAAGTTAGATGGAAGGGTATAGAATAATCAAGATTAAAGCTCTGATTATACTAATACTGCCCCACCAAAAGTGTTACTAAGTACTAGATTGCTTTTCTCTTGAACTGAACAGTATTAGCAAGTACAAGACGGGTTTGAGATGGTCTGAAGGGACGCCACGTCAACAGCAGCAAGAAGGTATTTTTGAGCTGTGGCGTAATGGTAGAGAAAGTAAATACATATGACTGTTGGGTGGATGCGAAAGCCGCTCAAAAAGGTCCAAGTGAAATAAAAGTTTGCTTTCTCTCCCAGTTGACTTGAGAATATTCAAAACATGATCAAATGTTTCTATACTTATTAGGCTCATTATATGTTGTACATAGAGAAATTTCAGTTAATTGGGGACAGTAAGGGAGTAATTGTGTCTCATAGCTTGGTACTTTCACTCACAGTACAACGCTTACAGCCCAAAAGTGACTATTCAGAGGTGAAAATGGATTCCATAAAGGTATGTCTTTAAAATGTTGGTCAGATGTGGGTGAGGCAAGTAGATTGAAATATATGACAATTGAATAGCAAAGGGGATTTCACTTTGAACTGTATCATGGGCATTGCTTCAATTTGAAGTTTGTATCAAGTAGGTGACAATGTTCAGTGTATAGTCAGATAAAAGATTTGGCCATTAGCACAACATTCCGATCTGTGCTATTGATACCAAGAGTATCTCATACGACGGGTTTTGACTCTTAATGCTTATACCTAAAAGCACTGCTACTAGCCGTCATACCCTAATGTCAAGTACTCGGTGGTCTTGAACCCATGTTCAAGTATATGGAATAGTATATGGAATAGTATTAAAACCCCTAAGAATTCAAGACAGTTTGTAGTTGAAGATGGCCATGAACTCAGGAGAATACGCACGCAGTTCATCCAATGTCAAACAAGGGAATACACATTCACCTATGGTTCATTAAAAAAGCATATAATGATATTGGCAGACGCTTTATTGAGCACACTAATATTCAGCTACTTTCCGTGTTGGGTCTTGTACCAGCAAAATCGGGGAGATATGACGAAATAATCAAGACCAATCTAACACATTTTCCATAATAGCAAAAAAAAAAAATAATAATAATAATAACAAGAATTCCAATATACGCTTGATAGATAATAAACCAATAATTTCAGATGAATTTAATTGATTCAGTCTACTTCTAGAGCTATTTGGTCGGAACCAAGTACATCTCATCTTAGATTAGAATCCACTTTATTTCCAGAATTTGATTCTATTTAATTGGTCCGCTCCTAATACTGGTTAGCTGGTGGAGAGAGAAGGTAAGTACTGGTAAGATATATAATTATTTTGATCCCTGAAAATAAAATAAAAAACAGCTCTGCATGGAATCAGGTTTAAACTTGAACATTTCAACAGCTTTTTGAACTGATGGAATCGGACCCCCTAATGAAGCAACTGAAATAGCCACAAACCCATGACATTGGTTCCATCTATTCATATTAACCTGAAGTAGCAGTGTGAGTGTAATTCAATATATATATTTTAAACTTTCATTGTATTTCAAGGCAGTTGCTGCTGGTCGTCGCAGTCGCAGCAGACAATGTTTATCAAGGTCTTAAAGGTTACAGCACTAATTTCATTAAAGATGTTGAATGGTTTCGGTTCTAACCACCTGAAAGATTTTAATTTACTTTCAATTAAATTTTTTTTTTTTCAAACGCCCGCGTTTTAACAGAGTTTCAGCTGGTTGGTCAGTCCGTTAACCCACGTAGTTTTGGCTCTTCTGGTAGTGAACCCCGAACATATAAACTAAGCCTAGTCGAAAGTTGTAGAAATGTAAATGTAAATGTAAATTGATCTGTGAGAAACTTCACTAGAATGAAAACAGCAATATGAGAAACCAAGTGGTGGTGTGTGGTGGTCACCAAGTATGGAACATGTATGTATGGTATAAAATATATATAATATGTTCAGTTCCATCTACCGCCCACAATTACAAAAATAAATACATGGAATGTAAACAGTCATAAAGCCTTTACAGCTAGTTGAAAACAATTGACTTAGATGAATCGTGATCAAGATACTCAGTATGCTTGCTTTACGAAGTATACCAAGTGGAATATAATCAAAGGTGCAAATCTTTCATTTTGGTGAAAACTGGGCATTTTTCTCAAAAGATGAATATCACTAAATATCACTAAATACGAGAATTAAAGCAAATATAATAAATATAATAAATATAATAAATATAATAAATATAATAATAATAATAATAAGCACTGAAATAAACACCACCATCCACAAAGTTACCACGAATTTAAAATCCTCATCAAACCTTGTAACAGCAGATCAGGTACAAAGAATAAAGTAACAACAAGTGAAATTCAACAAAATAGACCTTTTTTTAAATTCTTTTTATTCCTCGTCTTTGTTGTAGCAATGACTGATGCTGCCAACTTTCGTTTGTTTGTTGGTCTTCGAATGAAAACTTTAATTGGAACTCTAAACAAAACAATAAAACCAACTACACTCAATGTACGTGCTGCCATTGCTGCTCCGAGGATGTTATACAACCACCTCATGCCAGGCTCGGCGCAATTGATTAACTCACACCAGCAACTCTCATCTCTCTCGCTCGCCCTAAAGCAAACGTCAACAATTATCAGCCACTATCTCTCTACAACATACATATGCTCTAACGAACTTATGCGCGCTCTTACGCTTTTCAATATTATATTTTAAAACATTTACAAAAAAAAGACAAAAAAAATCAAAAAATCAAAAAATCAAAAACAAAAAATCAAAAATAGCAAAGCATGATTTATACCCAACGGTGGGGATTATTTATCTTTTTTAGGCTAGAAAAAATGTGTATAGACGCGCGAGTCGGCATGCACATCCATTTCCATCTTGAAGTTATTAAGTTCTTCCTTGATTTGCTGAGCAAGAAGAGGATTGAGTCGATTGCAAGTGGCAATCTCAGCACGGCGATCATAGTCGGTGCTATCATATGTGTCGTAAATAATGATTCTGGAAGAAAACGAAACGGATCCGGGAATTCCAGACTTGGCCGAGGACATGCTGGAAGTAGCGCGATGGCTGGGTCGAGATGAGTTTCGGCTGGAATGACGAGGGGGCTGATACAGCGGGTGGTAATATGCTTGGTTCTTAGATTTATGGACCGAGTAGTCCTTTGGAGTGGCCTTAAGGCTGGACTTGTGCATTCTAGCCTCGGGTTCCAAAGATGCAGTTGTAGCAGCTGGTAAATCAAAGCTCAGATCCAGATTAACTGTGGTGGGTGTAAAATCAAAAAGAGATCCAGGAGATGTTGGAGATTGATCACCACTAGGCAATGCAGAGTCCTGTACTGCGGATGGTTCAGGATCGACAGAAAAACTAGATTCTTGTGAGGGCTTTAAAATACCAGGCGGAGTAATAGTTGGGCTGCCAGGAATGCTCAAAGAGGCTTCATCCTGTGTGATGTGTACTTCCAGTGCATTAGCCAAAGTAGATGACTTGCGCTTGTCTGATTCAGAAGATTTCGTAGACTTGGCCGACTTTGTTGACCGACGAGACCGCCTACGCTCCAGACTCTTTGTACGTTCCAAAGAACTGCGGATATTTTCCACGGTGAGAGTGTCAAGGTTTTTAGGAAATACCGTATCGGCAGCGTTAAGGTCCTCGTCCGACTCACTATCAGAGGGAGTCTTGGCAAACATGTTCTCAGAAGAAACATTGATTATAGATCCAGCATCCGCAATGGAATCAGTATCAGAGTTTGTAGAAATGCCAGCTGCCATGGTAAGGCTTTGTGTAATAGAATTAGATTGAACCAAGGGCTGTGGCCGCTCTGCTTCCGCAATTGCATGAGTGATAGTAGGAGCCACGGTACCAGCAGAATGAGAGTTTGTCTGCACAGGGGTTTTGACCATGGAAGAGATTGAGTTGGACGAATTGGTTTTGGGAACCGCAGAAGTATGTACAAAGGCTACAGGAGTAGAGGCGCGAGAGCCTGGAGAAAATAGAGACTTTGTTCCTTTGGACAAGGATGTGCCCATTTTTCTAAGGGTTGAAAACGAAGACACGCTGGAAATTGAATTGAGCGAAGTTGTGTCATCGTCAGTATGAGATCTGCGGAATGAGCGTCGATGTTTTGGAGGTTGGACAGTGACTGACGAGAACCCTTCAAAGTCAGTTGTAGCCAAAGAAGGAGAAGACCGTCTATGCGAAGGTTCAGCCGTTGACAGGGTATAAGCACGCGAAGAACTCTTTTTTGATTTAATGACGGGAGGTGTTATGGAAGCGCCCATGGTGGAGGCCCTAGCAGGGACCCTGGCAGGGTCTTGGGGCTTCTTACCAAAAGAAAACGCTTTGCGAAGTTTTTGGCCCAATGAAGGCTTAGTATAAATATTTTGTACCGGCTCTTGCTTGCGTTGTTGAAGAGGCTCGGTTAGCCCTGGCGACGGAGATTTTTGCTTGGCAACAGAGATATTCGAGCTTGTGGTAGGCGTGGTGGTGGTAGAGGGTGGAGTGGGTTTTAGGGGTGGAGCTGGTTTCGATAGAACCGAGGGTGGGACTGGCGAGGCGGAGGCGGAGCGAGGCTTACCACCATTGACAAGAGAAGACCTACGAGCATCAGAGGGCAAGACAAGCGTTGGAGGCGCTGGATTAGTGGAAGACGCAATAAAAGGTTTTAGATGCTGTTTTCTATGTGGCATGGTTCCTAGTCCGCTAAGGTTAGCTGACAAAAGTTGAGGGATATTATCAATAATCTTACCATCAAAAGGTGGAATGTCCTTTTTCTGCGGCTTGTACAAGGGTTTTGTATCGAGCAAAACGGGACTATTTGAGATGGAAGTAGCTGAAGACAAAGGTGTGTTAGTAGCCAGGGTAGTTGGCGAAGAATTAGAAATAGCAGAAGAAGAGGAAGTAGATGCAGATGCTGAAGATGCAGTAGAAGGAGGAGAAATAGAAGATGCAGATTGAGAATGCGCATGAGAGTAAGATGCTGATACGGCGGCTGCCGAGCTTAAAGAGACCATTGATTTTCTGCGGTGATACCTATCAGGGGCAGGGGAGACTACTAGAGAGGGGTGAGAGGTTGGAGTTGTCGAACCAGCCAATTGCTGGACGGAGTTTGATGAGAAGGAACGAGAGCGAGGTTGATGACGTTTTGAAGGGGAAGTATTAGAAGAGTGTAGAGAAGAAATGGAGGGAGTGGATGCCGAGCCAATAGACCCTTTGGAAGTGGCAAAGTAATCTTCGGCGGGAGTTGGGGGCATGTACAAAGAAGGTCTATAGGTATTGACTTGGGCCATTTGATACTTTTTTTGGTTATTTCCTTGGGGGGCTGCTTGAGGAGGACCCTGAGGCATGGCATAATGTGGAGGAAAGAAGGGAGCTTGATTACTAGGAATGCTAGGAGAGTATGATGGGATGCGCTGATGATTTGTCTGAGGGTATTGAGGAAAGTAGGAAGGAGTTACAGGCCGAGGAGCCTGGTAGTATCCAGAAGGAGGAGCTTGAGCCATGGTTAGTAAAGATTAGAAAAGTAGCGAGTGAATTAGTTGGACATTGAGGGGCTAAAAGAAGGATAAGAAATTCTTAAAAAAAAAGAGAGAGAGAAAGAGAAGAATATTTTATGAATAATGGACAACAAAAGAATATAGCATGAAAAAAATATGTAAAAAAAAATGTAAAAATAACAGGAAAGGGAATAAAAAAAAAACTGAAGAGGGTTTGGTTATTTTAGAAGCAACAAAGATGCAGAAATCTGTTTTTAGATTTTGGAAGGAGGTTAGGAATCAGCGTGGAGACGAAGACGGGACAACGTGGGAAAAGAGAAAATAAAAACGAGAGAGAGGGATTTTTATGATCTTTAACTTAATATTGGGGAAGTGGATGTCTTTTTTTGTGTTTTTTGTTTAATATTATTATTACTATTATTATTCTCGTAGGGACGGAAGATAGTACGATAGGCTGTGTATTTGAAAAGTGTCTGATGAGACAAGAAAAAAAAAAAAAAGAAAACAGAATTAAACTTTGGACAAGACGAGAGCAAGATAAAATGTAGATTTAAAGGGAAGTCCAGTGAAGTCCGAAAGTCAAGAATAAGTTTTGAGCAGAGGATTGGTCGAGGGATTCCAGAGGAAGAGCAGAATTCAATGATTCAAGTGGATTGGAGGGGAAGCTGCTTAAGAAGGCAGGATAAAAGCCAAAGGTGTTGATGATTTGATTCAATTGGAGCAAGAGCAGAGGGTAGAGCAGTGTCTGAGTGAATGGTAGGAAGAATGAAGAGGAGGAGGCGAAGAGGTGTAGAAATACGTGTGAAGAATGGAGTTCCAGGGCATTACCTTGTGCCTGTCGTGGTGGTCCTACTTTTGTTTTACCTGATTTTTAATATATAAATTTATTTATTTAATATTAATTTAATAACATTTACCATTTAGTTAACATTTAATATTCAAATTCTGGCAGTACTTGGAATGATGTAATAATAACTGGTGCTATAATTATGACACCTTATGTCCGTGAGGTGGCTCAATTCGCACTAAATTGTGTGGTTTTCCTGTTAAATTGGCCGTGGAATTTTTTTATTTTATTGTATAAATTTATTAGGTTTATGAACATTTTTTTATCCATTTATTTTTATAATATCACGTTCAATTCATTTTCATTTCCCTTGAATATATTTCATCTGTTTAATTTCCATCAACTTCTCATACTCGTTTAATATCCTTTAATGTCCTCTTTACTATGGTTTTTGAATAAGCGTGCTGTGCCTTTCTATTTCATAATGTAGGGACAACGGGACGAGGTGTGTCGCAGCGTGTAATTTTGGTGTTTCAATTTCGGAAGAAAAAGAAACAAAAAAAAAAAAAAAAAAAAAAAAAAAAAAAAAAAAAAAAAAAAAAAGTAAAAAAGAAAAGTAATAAAAATAAATGAAAATAATAAAAAAATAATCAAAAATAATCAAAAATAATTAAAAATAATAAAAATAAAAATAAAACATAAAAAAATAAAAGTGAAAATTTCATTTTAGGCCCAAACCCTGGCACAATCCAATAATCAACAGCAAATCACACATTTTCTATGCACCTACTCACGCCCATCAATCACAAAGAGCCTCAATTCCTCTTTTCTCTTCTTCCCTTCCCTTTTCAATTTCCAATTTTCATTTTCAGGCTTCAAGTCTCAGGCTCCGCCTTAGCAGTCTCAAATTCAAACCAGACGACCTGAATTTATCTCAAGACTTGTTCGTTTCGGTGGTTTAAACTTTAGCACCGCCGTATTTTTTGTTTGGTATTTTGAGAATCTACCTGCAGAAAATTCAAAAGACTCAGCTTTTACATTTCCAACGTCGTCTGAAAATCAAAAACCTACAGTTCTAATTAAGTGAAATAAATAAATCAGTAAATAAATAAAAAATTACTTTCAAGCGAGTATTATGTAAATGTATTTATATATACAATTGTTAATATTTTTTTCTTTCTTTCTTTCTTCCCTTCTTCTTCTTCTTCCCCACTACTTTTCCCTTTACTTTCATATATTTTATCTTGTTTAATGTTTATTCACATATCAACAGGTTTCAAGCTTTAAATTTATCACAAAATTATCCACTGTGTTAAATTTAATTGAACTAGAGTTCACAGAGATGTTTTTGATTTTTTGATATGCTTTGGAACAGAAAGAAACCCACCACCACTACCACCCTCGCCTTATTATCATTATTATTACTGCTATTATAATTATTATCAATATTATTATTACTGCTATTATCATTATTATTATCAATATTATCAATATTATCATTATTATCATGAATATTTTTTATTACTATCCAGCAATTATTTCTTCTCTGGTGTCTGGCAGTCTAACGATGGTAACTATGGGGTTGGTTACCTGGTTACCTTAAAGTAGATGAATGATAATAATTAATGATAAATAAAGTGTCTATTGTTATTGCTGACAGGTTGAGTTTTTTTAAATGCCACCCTCAAAAACCAGGAAGAGTAATTATATACCTTTTTTCTGTTTTATTACTCACGCTCCGTCTTCCTCAAGAAGGCTGAAAAAATCTCCAGAAAACACATGTTCCGAGGCAGAAACTTCATGTCCCTTTTTGACATATCCATCAAGAGCCCTAATCATGTCTCCTTGTCCTTGTCCTTGTTTTGGTCTTTGTCTGGCCACTGATCCAACTTTTTGATCCACAAGCAGTTCGTATGATTTTTCCAATAAGGAATAAAGCAATCGAGTTTTGGCAAGCGCCAGTATCTGCTTGGACGCCAAAACCCTTTGGCCCGTTTCCATTATTTCATTAAACTTTCTAAGATCACTAGCATTTCTAGTGCTACTGATGCTAGTGCTGTTGCTTGTGCTGATGCTTGTGTTGATGCTAGTGCTAAGGCTAGTGCTAAGGCTAGTGCTAAGACTAGTGCTAAGGCCGGCGTTACTGGTATTTGCAAGCGTATTAAAGTTGCCGATATTGCTGTTAATGCTATTGCTGCTAATACTGGTACCACCACCGCCACTACCACTACTACTACCACTGCTGATGTCCTTTAAACCACCTGGCCCTAACTTCATTATCTGATTTTGGAGTTGCGCCATTACCTCAGCTTCACTCAATCCATCACACAACGTCAGTTGCTGCTGCTGTTGCTGCGGCTCGGGCTCGAAAATTGTCCCTTCCCCACCTCCATCTTGTTCATAATCCTCACCCAGCGAATCGGCAAATTCGTCCTCAAAAAGATACTGTTCGTATTCCATCATTAGGTACTCATCGTCCACCTCACTCTCCTCTTCCAAGACAAGCACTCGATCCAGTACCTTGTTCGGATTTCGCGGAACAATCCCAGCGTGATTCCACGAATTCACTATATTAGTCTTGTTGCTCAATGCTTGTAACCGAGCACTAGAGTATAAGTCCAGAAATATGTCCACATTTAGGTATGCACATTTCTTGTTAATGACATGGGCCTTGGATTGCTCGACAATGCTCTGTTTTAATGGACCCATAACCCCTAGTTGCATTGGCTGTAGTGCCGTTTTTTTCTTGGAAATGGCTGTTCCAATTGAACTAGGCAGGATCAGTAGCAGAATTTTATTTTCCCATGCCCATAACAATAGCACTATGTCGAACGATACAGTATTGCCATCTGTAATAAGAATCCGCCAATTTTGTTGGCCAGCTCTGGATTTGGTCGCGCCATCAAACACCTCTCGGAGCCATGTGAAAAGTGCCATTGGATCTGGAATGCCATTTCTAGATGTTGTGGTTTTTAAAAGCCGAAGCGTTCCGGCTATATAGCTGGCATAATCAGAGAGTACCACGAGAGGCTCTAGAAATGTCCCGTCTGTACATATGCACTCAATGGCTGTAAGAGTAGCGAAGGATTTACTGGAGACGGCATTGATTATTTTGCAATCGCTGACTGGGCCTACTTGAAACCCTATCATGGCCATGTTGTAAATGTTCCCTGGCTGCACATGAAATTTATCAATTAACTTGTTGAGGTCGCCAAACCACTGTTCCAGTGCCTTTTTTGACAATGCTGCCCTTGTAGTATTAGGACTGGCAGTTGTTGGGGTTGCCATTGAGGCCGTTCCTGTAGCTGGGCTTATCGGCTGGAAGCCTAAACCATGGTGTGTGGATTGTTTTGTTCGTTTTGCTTTTCTTTCATACATGAGTTCAGGGTGTCTTTTCAGGAATTTGGAAACCCAGGTGTCACTAACCGAACTTGCCGTTGTCGCTGTACTACTGCCCCCACTACTACTACTGCTACTACTCGGTGTGTTGCTGCTACTCGTACTACTCGGTGCTGTAGTTCCTTGGATCAATTCATTTGCTAGCTGAATGATTGTTTTCTGTGGTGGAAGCTGGCCGCCACTTACTTCTGTCATTTCTTGTACCTGCTGTGATAGTTGCCGTTCCAACTCGACAGGTAAAGCCATGTAGGGTTCATGACTTTCGACTCTATTTTTCTTACCTCTTGCATAGTCAAACAGGCATCGATAAGAAATGGAGTGATTTGCAGCAGCTTTGCGGTATGAAATTCCGGCGCGCAGTTCGTTATAAGCGTCCCATTTGCGTTTTTCAAAATGGTAGTTTGTCAAGCTGTCTGAAGGCTCAGGTTTCTGGGGCAATTCAACGCTTCGTTTTCTGCCCATGATAATTATATGTGATTGAGAGAGAAAGAGATGGAGGTAGAGAGAAAGAGAGAGGGAATGGACGATCTAAAAACAAGTTGGAAATCAAGAAACGAAAAAAAAAGAAAGAAAAATATCTGAAATATTCCAAAAAAAAAACAAAAACAAAATAATCTTAAAATTAAATGTGAAATTGTTGGAAAAAAAATATGGAGGATGGTATGTGCCATAAAAACGAATTAAAAAAAACAGCTAAAAACTGAAAACAACTAAAAAAATATAGAGCTTGTTGGTGAAACGAAGGTAATGAGTATTTGTAGCAAAACAGAATGCTGCTTTGAAAGAAGAATGAACGATACCAGAAAGTAAAAAAACAAAAAAAAAACAAAAAGGCATCAGAAGAGGTGCTTTATTATCATTTTATTTTTATTTCTCCTGTACTAAAACATGCCTTCAATTTCAGGTTAAGATGGATGATGATCCATGAGAAACTTTGCAATGTTTATTTATATATGAAATAATTATTGATATTTTATTCTATTTATTTATTTATTTATTTATTTATTTATTTATTTATTTATTTATTTATTTATTTATTTATTTATTTATTTATTTATTTATCTATTCAATTTCATTTCATATTTATTTTATTACATCATATAGATATACAGTATATATTTATGTCATAGTTTGTTTCTATTCTTTTATTGTTTTAGTATCTAAACTTTTATTCTGGATAATCGGTGGATAATACAAATATTATTTGATATAAATACAATTTGGTATAAATACAATTTGGCATAAATATAATTTTGACATACACTTGTAATACTAAAATATTTACACAATTTACAAAAAATATTAAAACAACTGAATTCTTTTTTACAGTTTCCTATAATTTCATCAATTATCATTCATCACCATCATCATTCTATGGGCATTTACTACTTGTTTGTTGACTCAACTTAAGGTTCACCACAAGGTTCACTATAATGTTGACCACAAGGTTCACCACAAGGTTGGCTGGCTGCTTTCCCAACTTTAAATTTATTTATTTGTTCATCTATTTATTATTTATTATTATTTTGGGGTTTTAAGTTCCTGTTTTATTGAATCTGGCTGGGTATAGGATTTGTGCCCTTTCTGGAGGTTTATTAATCTGCTGTTAGATGGTTGGCTTGGGTGGTCACAGAACCCAATGGTACCAATTTGAAGAATGGATACTGGTGATCAATTGATCAAAGTCCGTGATTTTTTTTTTTTTTTTTTTTCCCCTTGAAATCACCGTATTACCACTCAAATTCAATTCATAATTGTACATCTATTCAGTCTTGAGCCCAAGTAGATCAGTCTTGAATAGTCCCTGTGCAATCCATTCACATGGAGCTCTCAGCATGCAAAAGAAAGGTACAATTGATGGTTTCAACTGCCTACTTGGACCTATCTGGTAATCCCATAAGGTGGTGGGTGATGGAGAATGGAAAGAGATATGCCCATCATTCAGTTCGTCTGGTTAGTTTGGGCTACCTGCTGCTGTTACTGCCACTCCTACATCTGTTACTTCTGCTGCCTGCTGCTGTTTGAACCACTCTTCAAGCAAATCACTCACACATACACACCTCAGACAACATGGATTTCAGAACGCACTGATAAAACCCTAAATACCAAAAAGTACAATGCCAAACGAGGAAGAATTAATTTAATACAAAAAAAAAAATACAATAGCAAAAACAAAATAAATAAAAAGATCATACAACCGAGGTCTGATATCATTAACCAAACCAGTCACTTAAGTATCTAACTCAATTGTGGTGGCCGGCCCGAGGTGGTATCTCTGGTACTCCTTGGAATTCAAAAGAAAACCCAAATCTCGAAAGTTTGGTATCTGGCGAAGTAAGTTTGAAGTATGGTTGGATTGATTCGTGATAAAAGAAAGCACAATAACAACTAAGAAATAAGTTTATTGGAAACGTTAATTGAAGGTTTTACTGTGGACTATGGAACAATTGGGCGTTCAAGTTAGAGCAGGTTAGAGCAGGCTACCAAAGATGTGAATACCAATGAAAATCAGTTGAACAATCAGGGAATACTAGCAAACATGGATATAGATTGCTGGAGGTTAATTAGCATAGTAGCATCAGCTAATGCCCTTGAAATATTGGTCCATATTTCACGAGAAATGGATGCAGGAAATATCTTTGGTAGGTTCTCTCCGCATCTTCTTTTTCTCATTCTTATTTTTTCGCCTGTTGATTTCTGCCTTCTCAAGCGACAGCAATCAAAGTTCGTACAAATGCAGGTGAACGCTTGAACCATCCTGATCCAGTGAATTGTAAGGGGGATCTTAGGGGTCTCTGATTGTTCAGGCTCATTTTTACGGCACCCTCACCACGCTTTCAGTGGATTTAAGTTTTTAAGAAATGTTTGTGGGTTCCAGGCAGGTTAAACTTATGAACCCAGGATTTACGAGATATGAATACCTTCTCCAGCTTGAAGACGACTACGAGGGATTGATGAATAACCAAATATTTTTTAAAAAAAATGGTCAAAAAAAATATGCGAAAAAAGAAACAAACAAAAATAATAAAAAATACAAACAAAGCACAAGCTTTTGTAATGGATATACATAATAACCGTTGATGGGGGGTCGACGTCATTCTCCAGTGTTTGACGTTTTGACGTCTGGCATTTGGCCATTCGCCATTTGATCTTGATCTTGGATCTTTAATTTTTAATCTTTTGATCTTTTGATCTTTTTGAAATCTCTATGGCTATGGATAAGACTGAAGTTGAATGTCAAACAAGGAGCATCGAGATTTACCAGAACTGGACGCTTACCACTGAACACCCGAACAATTAACGTCCAAACAATGAACAATCCAAAACCCTGAACAATGCAGTGATTAACAATAAAAAATCAAAACAATGAAATTTCTTATACGTCGACTTTTCATCCCTTTCCCCCCCCCCTTCAGCTACCTACGTGGAACTCAATGACTATTACTGCTAATGTTCTCGTTATCTTACACCGTGGTTATCGTTATCGGTTTGTTCCGATTTCTCGGACGGAATTGTCGGTTTCTTCCACTCAGCCACGGAGTTGACTTGCTCCGGCATTTCGGCATTTTAAATCACCTGAGATCTGCACGTGATTTGGAAGAAATAAAGAAGGAAAAATGAAAAAAAATAAAAAAAAAAGATTTTCTACGTGGCGTGGCGGGCGTGGGGGTTATTTCAAGGTAACCACAAAGAGATCTAGGTCAGAAACTCAAAGGCAGCGAAGACCAAAGGAAGCGAGGACCAAAGGCAGAAAAGACCAAAGGCTGCGGAGACCAAGGTCAAAGACATCAAAGACATCAAAGACATCAAAGCCAAAGACAGCGAATAAGATCAAAGCTTAAGTCAAGATTAAATTAGAATTCCTAGTTACAACGTGAGTACTCACCAAGGTTCCAAAGAACCAGAAGTTCAGGCGCTAATCTCTTCCATTCTCTTCTATTCTGCCTCTATTTACCCATCCTGTTCTAGCCCCCTATTCCCGTTCCATCTCTAGGCCCACCTCTCAATTGCAGAACGTTTGTTCTTGGTTCTTGGTTTCTTGTTCTGCTTCTTCTCTTGTTCGGCTGTGATCCCTTTGTTTGGAGTTAGAAACTGAAATTGAACTTGAAACTGGAATTGACATTGACATTGAAATTACCATCAGCATCTGTCATCTGGTGCTCGCCGCCGCTGCGTCTGTGTGTTGCGTGCGCCGGCTTTTGTTTTTTTTTTTGTTTTTGTTGTAATTCTTTTTATTTTTCATTTTCTTTTGTTTTTATTTTTTATTTTTAATTTTTTTTTATTTCTTCACTTGACCTTCATTTTCATTCTCATTTGACCTTTCCTTTCCTTCTTTTTACCGTCCTTTTCTTTCCTTTCCTTTCTTCTCCATTCTCATTCTCAGTGCTATACCTCATCTCTAACTCTTATGTCTCACTCACTTCTTCGGTTCTAAACCCCCATTTTAATCCCACACATATAGCATTATCAATCACCCGCTCCTTACTACCATGAAAAACCATGGCTCTTCTAAACCCACCAATCCAACTCACAGTCAATCGAAATCCTCTCTCTTGAAATCCGAACCACAAACTACTGCTCGACCCGTAAGATCAGTCGCCAGACGAGCGTGTCTCAACTGTAGAGAACGCAAAATTAAATGCGATGGTGTTCAGGTATGCCGCAACTGCAAACAACTAGGCCTCGAATGCATCTTTGTCAAGTCTCATCGTGGAGGCCGTCGCAATAGAACAAAATCAAAAGAAGTCGTAGACCCCTCTGAATTTACCCTCACCACTACTCAGCCTGCTCCGAACTCATCCTACAGATCGTTTCAACATCCTCCCCCTTCTCTTCCCTCCCTTCCCCAGCAAAATGTAGCTCAGTCTCCGTTGGCGACGTTCCCTAATCAATCTGCAATGACCTCATCTAATCCTCCTTCATTGCATAATAACCAGAATTACCCAGTAGACTACTCTCCTAACGAATACCCTCCATATGCTTTTGTTCCTTACCTTTCTCAGTCTCAATCACAGTCTCAATCGCCCTTACAATTGCATCCCCAGCCTCAATCACACTCACAATCCCAGTCTCAATCGCCCTTAGAATTGCATCCCCAGCCTCAATCACAGTCACAATCCCCACCTCAGGAAAAACCCGTTCTTCCTTTGCACAAATATTCCTCGTTAACCTCTCTCCCTTACGCGCGGCCTCCAGAATCCACCCCCAAACTAGATCTCCCCAATATCTCTGACGAAGACTCTAGACGTGCTGTAATTGCACAACTCCAACTTAGTATCGACGACCTCCAAAGACAAATTAATAACCTCAAGCCGTCTCCTGAAGCCGCGCTACACCAATCTACTCCTCCGCTCCATCGATGGTGGGAAGTCGACCTCCACGACCTTAAAGCCCTGGGTCTCCCCTCATTAGACATCATATGGTACTTTATCGACCTTTACTATGAATACTACCATCCTAATCACCTGTTCCTTCTTCCAAAAAACGACACCCTCCAACTCTTTTCCTTCAAGAGTGATGTCGGCCTTCTGCATGCAATGTTTTCCATTTCTTGCCGTTTTGCTGACTCAGATCCAAAACGATGCGAAGAATTGGGTATTTACCCGTATCACAAAGACCCAATGTACTGGATTTCACTTTTTGAAAAACACAGATCTACTTTATACACCTCCCTCCTTGTGAAATGTTTGCTTATGGTGGGCTTGGCTTATGCTTCCAATGGCTCTCAGATGAGTTTACAGATTATGGAGGAAGCTAGGCAATTATGTCGTTGGCACAACTTAGATAAACGTTTCTGCAGCAGTGCCGAAATCAATAACACGGCTGGGGAAACTGTCCTTCGATCCTTCTCTGTCCAGCAACTCATGCATAGAGAAAGCCATATCCGAACTGTCTGGGAGATTTGGAAGTTCCAAGTCCAAAATGCTCTACTCAATGACGACCCTGATTTAATTCCTCCATTTAATGGTGACCTCTGTCTTCCTGTTTCTGATACATTATATGAAAACAAGTTTAAAGACTGGGATTTCAAGTGCAACTTCTGGTGTGACCTGGATGCAGACTTGCTTAACAGATGTAATGAAGCTGAATCCTCTTTATCTCTGCACCAGAGCGCGACTTCCCTCGCTGAGATTGAATCTTCTATGTACTGCAGTTCTTGTATGTACATTGTATGTCTCAACCTCTTGGCCTTGGTGTTCAAACATCACAAAACCGAATCACCTGGTCCCGTCTTGCGCTCCTTTGAAGTTCGCCTTCAAGTGCTTTTCTCAAAATTGCCTTCAACTGAGATTTGGAGTATGACTGGAGGAAGCTTTCTAATGGCATACGGATCTCTATTCTCTGCCACTATCTTACTCTACCATAGTCGTGCCTTACCATTTTTAGTTTACGTGCCCAAGAAAAATGCCACACCAGAGAGCCCAGTTGATTGTAAAGAACCAGCAACACTTGCTATGTTTTTGCAGTCTCCAAAATCTATCGAAGCCTGTAGATCATACATGATGTGCCAATGGGCAGCACAAGGTGTCCATCAATTTGTATTGGGTGCGCCCTTACTGCCGGGAAAAACCTCGAAGCTTGACTACTGGCGAGGTCTACCTCCACTAACCGGGTTTGTCCTACTACAAGTAATCTCAGTCCTGGCTAGTGAGCTAGTGCTACAAAACATGGCTTCGAGTCTTGGAATTTCTTTGGCCACTACCAGCAGACCCCCACTGGCTTTGGACTTTCCCACGTTTGCAGTTGACCCTGCACTCCACCCGTCCTCGGTACCCTCATCATCCTCGTCAACATCGTCCACAACTGCTGTTTCTACGTCCTCCTCGATGTCCACTGCAACGCACGCTCTGCCTCCATCTAGCCCATTTGCACAGCCCATTGGCTGGCATGGCGACAGCAAGAACGTGTCCAGCATGATATTACATCTTGTTGAGCTTGAAGAATACCATGCTCAAATGTGGCCCAAGACCATGAATTACTTTAAAGTATCTCAGTACATTGTGGCCCATGCCATGGGGTTCAAATCCAATTTTATTTATTAAATGAGCTTGAAAAGATAAAGAATGAAAGAAAGAATAAGAAAGAAAGAGAGCGGGAATTGAAAAAGAAAACGAATTTTTTATTGCGGTGGTAAGAATATATAAAAGCTTAATTGCATTAAATCTTGAGAGTTTGAATGCCAAAAAGTTGTTTTTAAAAAAAAAAACCGTTTTTTTTGGAGTGTATGTATTTATGACAGTTATAAATGGAAAATCTATAGTAAGTTCATGGATTAAATGGAATAGATACTATATTTATATACCACGCGGTGTTATGAACTCGAGTACAAGTCAAGATTAAGTACGTATACTCAAAGGTAATAGCAATACCAGTACCAGATATAAACACTAACTTTTTCTATATTGTATTTGATTCACAATTAATACCTCAGGTATAAACTATGTACTAGTAAAAATATATATCCAAGTATTTAATTTTTTTTGGTGTTGAGAAAAGGTCGTGTATAAGAACATTTTACCAGGTTTTAAAATATTTACTACTTTCAAATATAAGATATTTTAACCAGAGACAAAATACCTTGATTGTCCGCTCACTCAAGGCCGCCGGTTTTTTTTACAAAATATCTAATTATTATGTGAATAATAAAAACGAAGCCCAGAGAGAAATATTATACTATTCAAATTTGATTATACATGACATGGAGTACATGGCTTTAAACAACCAGATGCACCATGTATATTTAGAACTAAGGATCATTTATTGTACACACAATTTAAAATTAAACAGTTTATTAGAAAAACAACTTAGTGGATGAAAAAGAGAGGGGGAAATGTAACATATAAGCCATATCACCAGAGTTATTATATCTTGCAAGTAGTAATAAAGTCTTGAAAAACTATTAAGCCAAAGTATTATTAGTCTTGAACGTTACAAGTTTGCACACAAAAATAAATAATATCATCACAAGCTACTTTTAGTATTAGTTATTTTAATAACGACGAGATATATACTTCAAACTATTTCATGTGTTTAATTAATTTAATCCAAAAAACAATTATTTGACAGAGACTACAAGGTAAATTGCAGGAATACATTTGCTATAACTTTGAAATTAATATTGAAGCCTCTAGTGACAGACCGTATTATTGATTGAAGTGCATACTTTGAAATAAAAGAGATATAATACTTAAAGCCCAATTTAAAAACACAAGTTTACTTCAGTTATTCGAAAATCTCATCTTATATTGAACAAAATCTGATTGTTGTCAAAATATGTTTTGATAATCTCAGGAACATTAGGCCAAGCTTAATTTCAGATTCGCTTTACTACATGTCTTTTTTTTTGCCTACCAAAATTAATATTAATTCCCCGAAACACAAGACTTGCAAAACTTTTTAGACTTTACTCTTGGAAAGTTTCAATAATTATTCTTGATCTCGCAGCTTCAATTGCTGCATGTAGTTTGATTAAAAACCCAGCATATAAACACTTGGCAAGATAGTAGGCTCTAACACTATTGTATCCGCAATTTAATGAATTGAGCACCACTAAAACAGATGATAAGACCCTCACCCATCGTATCGTATTACAAAGAATTGTGATTGGTGCGTACACATCTAGACCAAAACCAATGCTACTCGTACCTGATGTTCTTTTAGCTTTGGTGTTAATGTTTTTACGTTGTGTGCAAGTGTTTTTCAGATAACTTTATCTTCCAACATACAGGTTTGCATATAGTGACACATGTGAGTTTTCATTTTAGTTGATTGAATCAAGTTAACCAATTTAAAGATTTTCTCGATCAAATGTTCCTCAGATATTTCTCGATTGGAGACCGAAAAAAAACGGTACTTAAAATTAAAGGCTCTCAGGAGTGCAAATCTTTCCCCGTACTTGGCATTATGTTGGTATATTTACCACTTCACAGAATTGACTTCTGTGAGATGGGATATTGGAATGAAAAATATTGTTAGGTACCCCTAAGGGGTCTTCAGTCAATGCCCTGGATGAAATAAAGTCAGAGAATTGCACATAACGCTGGAACAAAAAAAGCTATGAAAGAACTTGGTTTAAAATCTCACTCGAGATTGACAAAATAAAAAGAAATAGGTCAACACCACATATACGTTGTAAAAGAAAGTTCTATGAATTTTTGTTTCTTATTAAATTTACTGTACCTTAGTATTCACAAGTATTTCTGTGCCGTGCACTTAAAAGAGATTTTCAACCACCTCGGCGCGTGTGACATCATCATCTCCCCCAGAGTGTATACCAATTGTGATTTCTCTTATGAAGTTGAAAAAAAGTAAAATTGTGTCTAACTAATTATGAATTAGAAACAAGGCTCTAGAAATGTAGTTTGACAGAATAAGCTATGAATAAATTGCAAATTCATTGTCCAACATTAGACATTTAGATACAATTAACTGCTAAAACAAGGAATTATTCAAAATTCAAATACCAAAAAATTGAATGCATGTACTCAAAAGAATCTCAGTGGTTAATTGGAGGGACTTATATAATTTGTTTTAAATATACAAATCACGACCAGTTAGCATAACATTTAAATCAAGAATAGCCCTTTAAATGAGTAATAGTAAGTTAAGATTGAGTGATACCTTCTGATATCAAAGTGCCTTGGTTTAATAATCTAGGATCTCCATTAAAATTCAGCTGCAAACTAAATTAATTTTAATAAAACAAAATGGTAAATGCTGCACTACTCTAACATGAACACAAACTCTAGTAAGGTGATCTTGGACTGTTACTTAAATCTGGGAGATGCAAGAAAAGATAACCGAATCAGAAAATAATGTATGAAAACACCTTTTTTTCATTGTTGCTAAAGTATGATTAAATGAATTTACACTTGCCTATAACTTCCTGGAAGAGATTATAACATAATCACCTAGCAATTTCTCTTCAATTGATTATTTAGAACCACCGTTTACTTATTTACTTGATGGTTGGACTCTATTTTATGTTTAAACTAGATGTAGATAAAACTGCCATAGATGTCGACTTTTCGCTAATCTATACTTGTGACCTAAGTGGTGTATAAAAGAAATCCTTATTTACTGAATTTACAAATGTAGTGACTTTCATTCATAAATTTGAGTGCTGAAAATGAAAGTTTAAATTTAATGAAGATTGGTCTTGTGGATATCCATGGCTCGGGATATGCCCAATAAATGAGGATTTCTTGTGAGCCATACACAAGATTTTATACTCTGTACACTGTATATTGATTCAAAGTCTATTGGACAAGTATCTAACCTGAAACAGAAACAAATCTACATCAATTTAATATAATAGTAATAAATAAATTAAATAAGAAAATTATATCAAGCCTTCAGTTTGTATGTGAGAGTTAGTGACCACAAAATCCATTCAGCATACTTAAAAGTGTAGTATTTTTCAGTAACACATGTTAGTAATTTCAAGTACGCTTGTAGACATTACCTTGGGTACAGGAGACATTATATTATATTTTTTTCTCCTTAATTAATGTGGTCCATTTTGGTGTAGTAGTATTATTCACTTAAAAAGCAATAACTGGCTTTATAAACCTTTGTCTTATTGTCTGTAAAAATCCTCGTGTTCAGTTTAAAGGAAGTACTGAGTATTATGGAATGTATACTATATACAAGAATAATTACTAGCGTATTTAGGCTTTTCAACTTTAAATTGTCGATGTGCTTAGGCACGTAAATCTTTTTTTTTTTTTTAAAGTTAATAGTTAAAGTACCATGACTTGGTATTAATAACATTCATAGAAAACTTCTAATGAGGCAAGCCGCTATAGTTTTAATGTATGGTAAATCAATCTGCCACATGAAAATCGACCTTTTTGTGACCCTCATCAATAATGCTCACTTGAAAACCTTCGTTATTAATATTGATACGTAATATAATCTACGTCAGGTAATAATAATAAAAAAACCTGGGCAAGCCAAATTAACAATAAGATAAAAGAATAGAGTCTAGGATACATGAACCTGTCTATGCTTGATTTGGTGTTTTTATATTTTGTTATAGCAACGGCAGGGATTTTAAGAGAAATTCATAACTGTCTTCACAGTTTAAGTCAAGTTTGTCTATATGCTCGTCTGAAATTTAAAGGTCTCTAGCTTTTCTCCTTTTTTCATTTCCAGAGTAGTAATAGCTAACGGCATCACTTCTTATTTCATCAACATTTGGTCAGATCAAAGATCGCTCATCCCCTTTGAGCCTGGCCAACAGGGCAGAAAGCTATCAACATAGGACTTGGACATTTGCCCCACATTGACCTTTGGGCAATTATGAACGGCTCCTCACTGAAAGTAAAACCAAGTTTTTTTTTTGAAACCAAACCAAATGTCAAACGTTAAGGCAATACGCGCCAAGGACAAATCGGTAGAACCACCTTCCGATACCCAAGGATTCGTTGCTGAAATGAAAAAAGTCACAATTGCACAGTATGACATGTGAAAATAAAGGTGTGCAAGGACCACTCAACTTGAATCCATTTCAGTTATAATTGCTGGCACTTTATTCTAAACAAACATTATGCCATGTATTCTAACCTTCAGAATATTTGTAGCAAGAAGCAGTATAGCTTTATGCCAACTACAATCTGACAGAACAAAGATACATTATAAACCTAAAAAAGTTTACTCTAAAACACTCAAACTAAAGTTATTTGAAATAAGAAATGGGGTATGTAATAGTATGCGACCTTGATTATGGCATTACTGATTTCTTCCCTTCTCAGGCGTATACTAATTGAATGAATACTCCTGCTGTGATGATTAAATGAACTTTCATTTAAACCCACATGAGATTTGAATTTAATACTCTAAAGAGCAAACCAAATTGAAAACAGACTTACAGCTTGATACGCTTCCCATGAACTGCCGGATAATTCAAAAGCATAGCATGAAGCGTGTGTGCCTGGCTGAATTCTTGAGTAAATCAAATGGAATCCAAGGTTAGTGGTATTCATACTACTTTTGCAATCCTGCAATTAGGCTTCAGTTAATAATCCTAGAATAATGATATAGAACTTTTATCCTCAAAACTATTGTCGAACTTTGAGTTCGTTAGTTTTAGAGATCCTCTATAGATATTGTTGCAAGCTCAGGGCAACTTTTTATACTCTAACCTTGAAAGTCTCCATAAAACAGTAATAATTATGACATGTAGGTCCAACAAATGTAGTATTCATGGTTCAGTGCCAAATAAACTCCGACTAATCTGTCTTCTCAGAGTATCAGCTCTATTTAAACAGGACCACTATCTTAATACCTAACAAACCCTTAAATCAGTGCCTTGAAGTGAGTATCAAACAGGACTTAAACGACTTCTTTAACTGAATGATTAATAAATTTGAGTGAAAAATATTGCATGTTCCGTGTTCAATACTCAAAGTGTTTTAAGAATCTTGATATCTTTCAGACTGGTATGGAAAATATGCCTCTTGATCTCGCCTAAGCACATACCCACGTTAGTAATGCCTTAATAGCTAAATATGTCCAGCGTAAGCGCTAGACGGCCATTTCCAAGTATTATAATTCTCTCTCTCAAATCCACCTCTGCTGGCTAATATTATTATCACGTATAACTCACTCCACTTTCTGATATGCCTATTGTAAGTCTTTTTTTTTTAATTGGATTTACAGCCAATTTGGGCGCGCACATGTCAATACATAGTACAAAAACAGAAAGCAACTGAAAACATTGCCGTCCTCATCGGTGAACCCAAGTGTGTCTTAAATTATTTATAGTGCCTAGAGGGAAACTGCTACACGCAAACGACTGTGAAATTTGAAGTAAAACGGTTTTTCATAATAATCACTACGATCCACGATGCATCGCCTTCAAAGGATTGCCCTGAACCGGTCGGCCGGCAGTCATCAGTACTCGTAGTGGTATCATCATCAGTATTATTATTATCATCTTCATCATCGTCATCAAATGATTACAGCGAAGAAATGAGATGAGAAGAGAAGAGAAAAGGAGGGTCACATCTACTTGCAGTAACTGCAATCCATGGATTTCACTGTTCCACCAACCATTGACTGCATTTGTCGTCCAAGTCCAGAATATGCCACCACCATAACCACTTCCATACGAATATTAAAACAATAACCAAGTGGAGGCAAAAACACCGCCATATGTATCACGGTTTTGGAGTTTAGGTTTTTCATTCTAGTTGACATGTGTTTTTTTCTATAATTTTTTTTCCTGCTTCATCTTCTTCTATATTCAATCTGGAGGAACGCGTACGGGCAACTCAAGGCCACACGAAAGGTAACCATATATATGAGAGAGATCCTTTCCTTTATCTGCGGGTTTGTATGATTGGTTTTTTGCCGTATTCTGGATAGGATTAACATTCTCATATTTCGCTTACACGAAGTGTGGATACATTGAAGTGACATCTTCCTGATCTTGTAGCTGCCAGTGGCTGAATACGCTACATTAGCATGATAGTCCTGAAAATAGTTACGCCGTAGTCTATAAACTAGGAATTAAAATTACATTGCTTTTCTTGAATCGCAGATATAGTTTAAGTGGCCACCGTGGAGCCTTCTTATGATTTCCATGCTAAAGCTAGCCCTTTGCGATATGGAGTACTGATAATCACGTCCCAGCTATTAAAGGTTCTCTGGTCACCATATAAATATGTATTTGCGGGTTCAATGTGCTTTTTGTGCCTTACGTGAGTATTTCAGACAAAACAAACTCAGGAGTGTTGGCTACCCCCACCATCTATACACCAAAACCAGCCAGCGCAAGAAGTCCGATAAGAGAAAGGGCATAGG
Organism: Geotrichum klebahnii; assembly: GCA_030570935.1. Taxonomy (NCBI): domain Eukaryota; kingdom Fungi; phylum Ascomycota; class Dipodascomycetes; order Dipodascales; family Dipodascaceae; genus Geotrichum; species Geotrichum klebahnii. The sequence goes on along the minus strand of JAJLWW010000021.1, from coordinate 24,005 downwards.
GATGCTCCCACTTTAACAGACTAATAATGTACCTGGAATAGTTGATGTATGGAAAGCATAGAAATATATAATCAAAATGAAACGTATCATGAAATATTCCCATCTACTTGTATGTCTAATTGTCCAATTTGCAATGAACGAGCTGTCATGGATTTGGCCTTTTAAAACATGCGGAACTGATATGACCTCTTTGAACTATAACTTTGTTGACAACAACCAGCTTCCTTGCCATTACTGGACATCAGAACAGTTACATGCCCTAAGGACGATTACCGAATGGATAAAGTAGCATTGGAAGAAACGAAGCTGTAGCATTTCTTTTTACTCCTCTGTCTTTCTCATACTTTTCAATTCTCCACTCCATAGTTGCCTTGCAGAGGTGTCATTTGGCAGAAAGCAAGTATAAATCTGCTATGAGTTAAATCTAACGGTCAAGAAACATCCACAAACCAGCGGCGTAATTGTACTGCCTGCCTGCATGTGGATGATCATTGAAAGAGAGATAAAATAATATTCAAGTGGGTGTGTATTCTCCAAGCTGCGAGATTCACTGAACCGACGTGGTTGTTGGTGGACTGGAAATTCCTCTGCCGTTGCAGTAGGATAACTCAACTGGAGCTCGACGACGTGTCCAATTGATGATACCTGGACTTGAATTAGAATACCAAGCCTACTTTAAAGGACAGAAAAGAAAAAAACTAAAATAAAAAAAACAGGCATGATAATTGACTATTTGATATTGCCATACATGAATACCCTCTTTTATGCCCATTTTCCCACATGAAATTCTAAGCTCGTGGTTGCGTACTTTTCAGTGAAAAAAAGAAATCACAAAATACCCAAAAACAAATATCAGAACTAAACCTCAAGAAAACCCATAATAAACCCAATAAACCTGATGAATAGGGCTGAACCCGTTCACTGACCAAGGTTGGTAATACACAAAAATAAACAAACCAGAAAAAAGAGATGATGAAGCAGTGACATTTGATTCCACCCTGTGTTTCTTTTCCGGAATGCTGGTTATGCCGCTATCCATTCCAAGTGTTTTATTGTTGAAGAGTCGTCGTGCTCAGTGAAAAATGGCACAAACTTTTAGGTTTGCTGAGTGAGTTAAAGTTATCGTGGAAGGAGTTTATTTTTACGTCAAAACCATTCGACTTTGAGGCCTGTGACATACTATGTCATTCCAAGGTCCAAGTTAATCCAAGATACAAACACTTTTATTTGCTAAACGAAACATATATACTCCGCTAACAATACTACCATTACTACCAATACTACCAACTTACCAATACTACCTACTACCTACTACCTACTACCTACTACCTCCCACCTCCCACCTACTACCTACCACCGACCACCTACCGACTACCACATACTCCTTACTACCTACTACATTATTCGGAAACAACTGAAATATATAATGCTACGATCATCTATTGGCATTCATACCTTTTTGTTTCGGCAATGTTTCAAAACACAGTTGAATACTTTTTTTTTTCTCACATCTTTTTGATTTGGGGATGGGTTAAGGGGTGCTTAAATTCTATGGCTAAACCAACCATAATCCTATAATAAACATTTTGCCTTAGAAAGTTGGTTAAGTTAAGTTAAACAGAGAAGTGGAAAGATTATATCTCAGCATCTCAAGTGTACTAGACAACCAAGTCAATTGCAGAACCGTTTAAACAGTGGGCAGAAGTATCGTGGCCCAGTTGTAAGATTGTGCATAGTCCAGCCTTCAAGTGAAAAATTGGTATACGAAAGACCAATGCATACCAACACGCAAGCGAGTAAATTAACAATGTCTGAGATAATAAATCTAAGATTGTATATAATATATTGCTACTTCGGAATATGAAGAATATGGAATAAAAGGAAAGGAGATTTTGATAACGAAGAGTGTTGAGGGATAACTGTGAGAGCTGGACCTATTAATAAAATGTTTGCAATATCCTTTTAAACACTACACCAACAATAAATAGAGAAAACATTGTATCCATGATGAGTAAAAATACCATGAACGCTTAATTTATTCCATTTATTTATACTCTAAACAGGCTACTCCATTTGCAAACAAGCAAGCAGGTTATACCCATTTCCTGGTTAGTAGTACTCAGTTTTGCAGATGGAGAGTGCCATTTCCGGTATAAACTCAAAAAAACAAATTTTTGCCGATAGAACCACCGTTTTAGAATTAACCAGAGAACAACTCCCGCAAAAGGGTATCTTCAAGAATTTTGGATGAGCATGAAGAAGGAAACAGTTGAGATTTCATTTTTTTTACTAGCTATAAGAGAGTGCATATGTTTTGTTTTTTTACCAGCCGACTGATGCAATTCTGGTCTAACGGTGCAAGGCGATTCAGGGAAAACAAACAAACAAACAAACCAAGCTAAAACAAAAACAAAAGACGAAAAGCAGGGAACCAAACGAGTAGGAAACTCAGGGGTGAAAATCTGACTGGGGCCACAGAAGTGTAAAGGATGAGTCTGAGTAGGAGAGAGTGGCGCTTTTTTCGTATTTATTTATTTATTTTTTTTTTTTTTTTTTGTTATTATTTAGGATTGAGTCCTGGCGAGCAGCAGTACAAAATAATGAGAAAAAAAAGAAAAAGAAACTGATATCCATATGGTTTTATCAAATTTATCTTATTTCATTGCCCTGAATCCAACTTGATGATTCCCTTTTTTGTGCCCTTTTTGTGTTTCTATCAAAAAACAAAAAAGTAACAAGACATGAATAAAAAAGAAATCCATCAAAATGATAGATACTAAGTCACTTGTTATTTGCCTGTTAACGGTATAATGCTGAATAGTTCCATAGGCTTAAATACCAATTGAGTTAAAAGTCGAGTTCTGTCATAAAATGAACTTTTTTTACACATCTCACTGAATATTCATCTCAATGACATAACTTATACATCATACCTTATGGCTATTGCAGCCTCAACCAAAGCATAAATTATCTGAGCCCATCGAATGCTTTTTGGATCAGGCTTTCCCGTAATCTCTAAATGTATCAGGGTACTAAAAATATTATTAACCTTTTGAAGGATAAAAAGTCCAAGAAAAAGAAAAGACAAAAAAGAAACACAAATTGTTCCTCATCGTTCTCTTCTTTTATATAAATACTTATTTATCAGTCTTTTTTTCATGAACTTTTTTTTTCTATCTTTCCTTTAATCTTCTTACATTCACTTAACTTCCCTATCACTTCTTATTAATCATGAACGGACATTCAATATCAAATCACTACAACCAACAATACAATGATGGCACCTACAACATGGCCAACTCCCGCCAGATCCCTGGCGCGGGATATCCTGGTTTGCCTGTCACTCCCGCAATGGCTGCTGCAGCCGCAGCTACACCTGTAATGAGAGATCATACTCAACTGTGGAAACAACCATCTGTCAGACCCGAAATAGTGAGCCCTTCAAATGTACAATATAACAACTCTCAGGGCCAGTATCGATATGACAGCGCATCGTCATCTAATGCTGCTGCAGCTGCAGCTCAATATCATCTTCAGTATAACCAGTATGGTCAGCAATTAGATCCTGCTACACTGGCTCTCCAGCAACAGCAACAGATCAACTGGCAGCAGCAGCAAATGGCACAACATATAGTTCAGCAGCAGCATCACCACTCTGGACATCATAGAAGCCAATCTAGTAGTCACTCTCACATCAATATTCCAGTCGCTCCTTCTACCCCATCGGTGGTCCATGCAAGTACCTCGTCCTCATCGCGAATGCTACCTGCCGATTCAGATATTAATAATTCACTGTTCCAAGTATTTGAAAGCACCTCGACTCAAGAACCTCACTTTTTGTATTGTAAGAAATGCGCATTGCTCAAGCCTGCTGTAGAATTTGCAAGCACAACTGGGTTTTTCAACAATAACTGTAAGCATTGTCGCAATTACAGAAGAAAGGGAGAAGATGCCAAATCTGAAGCAGTCCAAGAAATCTACCGTGTGACCTCTTATGAGCAACTCAAAAGTACTGTAAGTCATCAGAACAAATCCAAAATTATTTGAAAAAAACAAATAAACTAACTATTTACAGCTTTCCGAATGTATTCATTCCCGCAGAGTACGCAATGCGCCACTGGTTTGTGTTCATTTTTACTTAGATCTTAATTTCATTGGCGACCGCCAAACTCAAGAACCAATTGGAAACGACCGATTTCTTACTCCAGAAGGCCGCAGTGCCTTAGCCAATATGCTCATTAAACAAGTCAGAACTGTGGACAACTACAGCTACAATCATCGTTCTACTCGTGTCTTCAAGTCTGGAGAGACACACAAGTATTTGTGTTCTCAAAGTACCGCTCTACCTTGGAGACAAAAGAAGAAGGGCCCCAATGGAGAGATGGAATACACAGATCCAGATTTGCATAACTGTGGTGGTACGATTTTGGTTAAATTTCAGAGTCCTGGTGAGCATTATCAAAGGGTTTGTGTGGCGTATTGCCATGATGTGAGCCATCCCCCTAAGGCAGCAAAGATCAAATAAGCCAAATACATTTTAGAATGCACTGCACATTCAAATGGCATTATTTGTCAAGACAGTCTGGGACTAGGGGACAAGTTGGAAAAAGTTACTGTATGAATTTCTTGTATGCTATTTTTGATTTTTGATTTTTTTTTTTTTTCCAAAATTTTTTTTACACTTGATCTCATTTCATTTTTATTTTTATTTAACAAGTTTGTTTACTGCAGACAATACTTGTTTATCATCGTCATCATTTTCATTCTTATTCTCTTTTACTCTACTTTTAATACTTTGTTTATTTTTATTTTTATTTCATTTTGCTTTTGTTTTCATGACCCATATTCTTTTTTTATGTCTCTATTAGTTACTCTCTTCCATTTATATTTTTGTTACAGATATTTTTGTTTTATTTTTTTCCTCATTTGTTCAACAATTGTTTAAAAACTTGTTCTGTCTGTTTAATCTACAAGAAATAATAAAAATAAAAATAAATAAATTGCTAAATTATGGTATTGAAATCTTGTAAGTAAGGCTTTAGAAAAATGTTATTGGTTATAAAACACCATATCAAAATTTGCATCATGTTTTCCTGAGACCAAAATGCTTAATTTTTTTATTATATTTTCATTAAGCCCAGTTCAAATAGAAAATTAAGTAAAAATTTTCTAGTCAAATTAGATCAGGAGTATAAAAAGATATTAAATATTTAGAGATGATTTAAGAGGAAAATTTACATCGGTCGCAATTACATAAATAACATCAATATGAGTGCATTATTGAAAGAAGCCCATTTCATAGAACATCCATTATAGATTGAAGCTGAATTGACAACGCAAAACTAAATTTCTTGAAAACCTGATGGGAAAAATGACCTTAAGGTCTGTTAATATAATTTTGACAGAATCTTTTTTATATATATCTCTACTTGTTCAACAATGAACATAACTTAAACTCCAAGCATTTCACATGGTTTTTTGTAACTGTATTATACATATCACAAGACCCTTTGAAGTGTTATAACGGCAAAACAATAGAAAGCGAAAAATTTGATGAATAAAATGTAGAATGTAAGGAAGCAATAAAGTTGAGCTATGTAGTGGTATAAATATATTTAAAAGTGATATAATAAGATGGTTTTCATTTTCTAGTGGTTGCTATTACGTGTGGTAATACTACATTTAAGAAGGACTCTGGTGGCAATCTAGTTTTTATAGGTCCAACATATTTAATGGATAGTAACCTCATAAATAGGTGTTCTTCTCATTCATTATGATTGTAGGGAGATATCCTAACTTTTTTCTTTGACTCGAAGGTGAGCAACGATACAAGAGGGATTAAACACCATAATAATCTGGAGATGCGAATATCTAGAGGCAAAAATTATGGAGCTGATTGAGATATAATTTAAATTCATTTCACTAAAGGTATCTTGAATTCCAGCTACAACCTCGGCTCCTATAAATAAAAGTGGTTCAGCTTCTTATACATCCATCTAGAAATATCAAGCAGGTTATGATAGGAGATCCATACTAGGCATTTCAATCGTCAAGAATTCGTGTGAGCATGAACAAATGGGTTTTAAAGTCTTAAAAATATAAATAAAACTCCTTCAATCTTATATCTGCCACATTTATTTAAAGCTTAGCTCGCTGAGTTTACCACTTAATGTATTCTAGTCATAACATATAGTAAGGCTGCAGGTGGTAAAAGAAATATTTCAGATAACTTATAAGGCACCTATCACCAATTGAATTGATATGTTTAATTTCACATTTTCAATATTTTAGTCATTTGAATAATGTCAAGGCCAGGTCTGCACTTAAATTAAGCTTCGTTGTATTTAATAAGATAATAATTGTTGCATCTTCGATATATCGCTTAGGCTCAGAATTCAAAGTACATTAGGTCACATGATAGGGCAAGGGTTGACAGCGCACAACCTCGCTGTTGTTATGTCTCTTCCTAAAACAACGGCGGAAAAAGGAACAACTGGGCTTAGATGAGATAACTTGGCGTAGCTCTCTTTCTTTCCTTCCTTTCCTTTTTTTCTCTTTTCTCCTTCTCTTTTGCTCCCCTTCTCCTGCCTCTCCTTCTCCTTCTTCTTCTTCTCTTCTCTCCTTCCTTTTCTTTTCTTCTTCCTCTTGTAACCGATCGTCGTCAAGGGACTTCTTTGTCTTATTTTAAAATTTCATTGTCGTACTCCTTCAACTGTCAATCACCATGAGGTATGTCCATCTATCGCTCTACCTACACCGTGCCCCCACCTTTCCTAACTAACGATAACAGCGGCCGATTTGTCCGTGCTTCCAAATTCCGTCATATTTACGGTCAATCTACTAAGAGAGAGTTGTTTTATGATAATGTTCGAGTAAGGTAAGAGTCTCTCCCTTGGACAATATTCTAAGCGGCGCGTGTCTAACTTCAACCAGTAAAAACGCGTGGGACTCCAACTTGATCAAGGTAAGTAGCTTTACTCTTCAAAAATGCTCAATTTCTTACTAACTTGCTAGGCCAACCCAAAATATCTCTCAGTTAACTGGGAATCTTCTGGTGGTGGGGCTTTTGCTGTGATTCCCCTTGAAGAGCGTGGAAAACTCCCGGATCAAATTCCTCTTTTCAGAGGTCACACCGCTACCGTTTTGGATACCGACTGGTAAGTGATCCTTCTTCCTACTTTAACGATTCTCTAACTCCATCGCTTTTAGGAACCCTTTTGATGACCAGGTTTTGGCTTCCAGTTCCGACGACGGTACAATTGCCATCTGGAAGATTGCAGAGGACTTTACATTACATTTCGAGGACCCCGAAGAAATTCAAGAAATTGCGCCTTTGAAGAAGCTCAAGGGCCATACAAGAAAGGTGGGCCATATTCTTTTCCATCCTGTTGCTTCTGATATTCTTGCCAGCTCCTCAAACGATTACACTGTGAAAATCTGGAATATTGAGACAGGCGACGTCCTCTACACCTTACCCCACAAAGATCTTATCACTAGTTTTGCCTTCAGTCATGATGGTTCCCTTCTTGCTACTGCTTGCCGCGATAAGATTCTTCGTGTTTGGGACATTCGTGCCGAAAAAGTTGTTGTTGAAGGTCCTGGCCACTCTGGTGCTAAGGCTTCTAAGGTCACTTGGCTTGGAGACAAGAATCGACTCGTCACTACCGGTTTCAGCAAGCTTTCTGATCGTCAATTCGCTCTCTGGGATGCTTCAGATATTGCTGCTGGTCCAATTGGCGGCTTTACTTATCTCGATGGTTCGTCTGGTTCCTGCATTCCTTACTATGACGACAGCACAAACTGCCTTTATCTCTCCGGAAAAGGAGACGGAAATGTTAGATACTACGAGTTTGAAAACGACGGTTTCTATCCCCTCTCTGAATTCATGTCTTCCGACCCTCAGCGTGGTATGGCTTTTTTGCCTAAACGTGCTGTGTCAGTCCACGACCACGAGGTTGTCCGTTTCTTTAAATCTGTCAATGATACTACCATTGAACCCATCTCTTTCATTGTTCCTAGACGCTCCGAAATGTTCCAAGAGGACATTTACCCTGAAGCATACGCTGGTGAACCTGCTTTAACTGCAGAGGAGTGGGTTTCAGGTAAAAACTCTCCTCCTAAGGTCATCAGCATGGAGGCTATTTTTGACGGAAAGAAGCCTAGCTCTACCATTGCCGTTCCCAAGCCTGACCCCAAACCAGTTTCCACTCCTGTGACCCCTGTCAAACCCAAAGCTACTAAGCAGCCCGAGCCTGTCCCCGCTGAGCCAGAAAAGCCTAAGGACATGGATGATATGCTCAACTCATCGAGTGAGGTACACAATCTGTTAAACAAGGCCAAGAATGCTGAAGATGCACCTCTGCCTAAAGCACTGGCTAAGGAGGAGAGCTCCTGGGATGCTGATCCCATTCCTACCAAGAGACCCAGTCCTGAGCCCGTAAAGCCAGTTGAAGTCAAGTCAGAACCCAAGGTTGTTTCAGCCCCCAAGAGTGTCCCAGCCTCTGTTTCCACCATTCGACCAGTTGAAGAGGACGATGAATTTGAGGAAATCCAAGTCGTCAAGAAGGAATCAAACATATCTACTACCTCATCATCTGCATCACTAGACACCCCAGCTAGCGCTTCCGCCTCTTCTACTCCCTCTGCTGCTCCTACCATTGAGAGTCTTTCCAAACAAGTCTCAACCTTGGAAACCAAGTTCCAGAAACTTATGGAAGTTGTTGAACGCATTGATGGAGGCCATGCCAAGATTCTAGAGCTCCTTAGCACTAAATAGTTTATATAACAATGTAAAGAATAAAGCATCTAGCTATTTATTGAAACATCTAGCCCAGTGTTGATAATATGAAGTTGAAAAGACAAACATGAATCACGAATCACGTGACCTGTAAATTGACTGAAACAAATCCTTTCAATTTCAACGTGTACTTTCATTCTATTCACAGTTATAATATTAAAACACACGATCTTCATAACTGAATACACATACCATAGAAATGAGTGGAACCCAAGAAAACCCGATCAATCTAGCGTATGTAAAAGGCACTTATTATCATTACAGTGCTATTAAGATTGGGGTTGTCAATTTCACTTGCTAACCATTTTGTGCCCTAGATCCATTGGAGACTTGAAGTCAACCTGCGATGATCAAATTCCACAGGTAAGCCAGAGCCACGAAAAAAATAAAGAAAAAAAATTGAAGAGTGATTTTCAGATAATGATTTACTTCTCAATTCTTTTTGTCTTATTTTTGACAAGTCTTGACTAACATCTATATCTGTTTGATTTTCTTTTCAAATCTAGATCTTGAAGAAGCTAGGGTACATCCAAAACAACGAGCTCACAGATACAAGACTTGCGATTGGGTTTGCAGCCGTCATTGTTGCAGGTCTTACTGCTGCGTACGATTACTACGTTGGATTTTTTGAAGCTTTTAACTGGACTGCCGCTGGCATTGTTTGCTATTTAATTTTGAACACGGCGTACATGGTTTGGATTTGGAAATTCGAGCGTGGTATTATTTATACGGGAACCAAAGGTGATGCTAAAATATCAATCGTTTCAACCGTGCCCGACAAATTCACGCCTATTTATAAAATCACAGTCACTACTACGCCAACTAGTGGTGCTGGTGATAAGAAGTCGTCTGGAGGTAGCAGCGATAAAGCATCATCAACAATTGTTAAGGAGGCTTCGTTTACGGAGTGGTTTGGTATTAATGGATTAATTGTTTTCAGTAAATTTGAAACCTGGGTTAAAGAAGTTGTGGCTTCGGTGCCTTCAGGGTCCAAGAAGTCGCAATAAAAAAGGAATGAAAGATATATATATATATATATAGTATATGTAGTTATTATGCCTAATTAATTGCTAACTTTACAAAATTTTTGATAGTAAAATACAACTATCCACATATGCTGTAATTTCCGTAGCACAAGTATCCAGTATTATTTATAGAAAAGCTGTATTTCAAGAGAGTGAGTCTAAATCTAATGTGTCGTTGGTTATGCGACATTTATAAAATTCCTATGAAATAAATAAATGCTTTCAGTCCTAAGCTATAACTCACTCTAAGTTCATATCATTCGGTTTGTAGAAAACAAGTCAAGAATCCAAAACGAATAAAAGAGTAAATAAAAAAACAACCTCGTTAAGACATGAATGTCGTCTATTCAATGAAACAAAACAATGAATATATAACAATTAACAGAATAAGAAAATATATGAACACCAGAGTAGATAAATAAATAAATGGTTATTGCCAAAAAGTAAGATCAATAGAAAAGTATAACGTAAAAAGAAAAATCATGTATCATTAAGAAGAGAAATTGCTCCTGCCGGATTATTGAAAAATAAATGCATGTCGAGAAGAAGAAGAGAGACTACTGCTATTTGACGACACAGTAGAAGTATACTTATGATGAGGCACAAACCTGTGGGTTTGAGCCATGGGCGGTATATTTTTAGAAGTATTTGATAGTGAAGTTGACGGTGCGGGTACATGATGATTACCGGGACTTGTTTGTGGTCGAGAAATCACTCCAGGTGTGCCTCTACCAAATGCCCTAGAAGGAAGCCCTGAGTAGTCTTCAGGTACGCCTTCTGGTGAAAAAATTGTCACGTTGTCAATAGCAGAGGGTGCAGGAATCTCTGTAATCCGCAATTGACCAAAATTACTAGGAGATGAAGAGGAACTTATAACTTGGCGAAATCCTTGCAATTCATCAAAGGAACTTTCATCAAAACTGCTGCTGTTACTCATGCTGGATTCCCTGTTAACAACAGTAATGTTGGTATAGATATCAGTCAAATAGTTGAGTAGATGTGGGTTTTGTTCAGCACTCCGTAGGTACATACACCATTTCTTTAAAACTGAGGCCAATTCAGCTTTGCATAATAAGGAAACTACAGTAGCCTCTAAAAAGTAGCTTAAGTTGATATAAATTTGGCGAGCCTCCAAGTAGTATCCCATCGAAACCAGATATGAACAAACCAAATGAATATTATCTGCTGAATTCTCTTCTGAAGACTGTAAAAGGTTTTGTACCACACCAACAAGTGACTTGTTGCAAAACCGAGTACTATCAGTACTCCCTTCGCTTCCAGCAGTAGTAGTTGAATCCCGCAAATTGCTTCCGATACTTCCTATTGACAACAGAGTAACAACCAAACGATCTGAATACTTTTTTTCACCCGGAAACTTATTAAGCGTTGATATCAACTGTGATAGAGACATGTCGTTCAAAAATAAAGAAAATATTAGAGATTTAAAACTATTGGGGTTGTTGATTATGCTATACTGCAAAATGTTATTGATTCCTTCGAGACACAACGAAGTGTCGAAAACTCCTCCAAACAAGGCAGAGATCACATATTGATCTTGGAACATCATGGAAGGCAAAAATTCAGGAACTAAATGCTGACTCGGTAAGTGCGATAAACTGTTTAAAACGGAAGGAAAAAGTGAGTTAGTAGTGTCTTTTATAGGGAGTGTCGAAATCTGAGAGGAAGGATTATGCGTAGTAAGTATCATTTTAGGAGACAGTGGTTCTTCAAATCGAGAGACGATATTTAAAGGAGAAGGGAATTGACTAGAATCTCCCTGGTTAGGAGACTTGATATTATCATTGTCCTCATGTAGCGAAGATTCAGCAAATGAACCTTTTAATGCTCTTTTGTTTTTGTAGATGATCTTGTTGACGTGAGTAGGACGATGAAGAAACACAACAGGAGAGTCGAAAATAGTTGTCGACTCTCGTAGGACCAAAAAAGGAAGATTTATATGGGCTTGAAGAGTCCCATCCATTAAATTATAACAAGAAAGGCCATTGTGGCCATCCATGACCCATGCTTTCCCCTTGGAACTTTTGACAGCTAGTGAGACAACTGGGGGAGGGACGTTAATTGAGAGAGAAATAACCTGTTTCGTTCGAACATCGGAAGCAATGAGCCCTAAATCGGAAACACGAATTATTTTCCCACCTTTGCTCCATTGAAGAAATTTAGGGCACATTGACGGAACCGAGTTCCCGGCTGGCAAGGGAATATCTCTGATTTTGCGGGGTGCTGGACCCCCAATATTGGCATCAACTGTCCAAACTTGTAGTCGATCACTTCCTTCCACCAATATAGCCAAACTCTGGCTTGCCATATTCCTTGAAGAATAGTGCCATGAGAGAGTCAATACTTTAGAAGAGACTGCAATGGATTGTAAAGTCTTCAACCCTTCATTCTCTTCATATTGGTAAATAATAATAGGTCCTGAGGCATAACCTACGGCATAAATTCCATTCCCACATGGAGTCGCAGCAATCGAAGAAATAGTCGCGGATTGAACCGCGCTTGAGGGAGATTTATTTATATAAATTGGCTCTAGTTTGTCACGAGCTTGTAAGTTGAGTCGCAAAATAGCGCCGTCACGTGTTCCTAGTAGAGCATATTCCTTGACTGGGGATTCAGGGCCTTGGGAGTAAGCCCAACAGGCAACGGAGATCTTGTGGCGCTCAGGAATTGACCACTGAGCTACCAAAGATGGAGGTAGGAGAGTGCCAAATTTTTCATCCAGATCGAAATTATGTATTGCAATAGTTGAAGGCGATGGGAAAGACAGAAGGAGGTTTTGGTTCACTGCTAGAAGTTCGACAGAGTGGAGAGGGAAATGTATTGCGGGGCAGGTTTCGACCAGTTGCAAGGTATCGGAGTATACATGGAGTGTATCAGAATGAAATACTAGAACATGGTTTCTTAGAGAGACGAGTGCTGTTTCTCGTTGAGAGGGCATATTGGCGAGAAGACTAAGATTGACTGGACTGACAGGTGTTGTCGGGTATACGGATCATAGAGAAATGGATGAAGCAACACTGGGCAGGATGAGATGAGATGGGAAGAGAGGAAATGAGATGATGCAAAAATAATTGAGAAAATGTCAGCAAATACGAAAAAATACAGGGAAAAGAAAAAAAGAGAGAGTAAAAAAAAAAGAGAGAAGATCAAAAGAAAATCAGCAGGAAATCGAATTCTTATAAGCCACGGGAAAGAAAGTGGAGGAGGGCGAAGATGGCAAACAAGTTGAAAAAAAGATCTCAACGTTGATATTTGTATTTTTCGTATTTGTTTTATTTATTTATTTTATTTTGGTTTGGAAAAAACAAAAAAAAGAAAAAACTCAACTTGGGTACCTAAGTGGCTGTCGTTCTAAGCACCGCCGCACGGGGAAATTACAAAATTTGGGAAATTTAACAATCAGAAACCTGCGTTAGCTGCGTAAGTTGCGTAGCCGACCTGAGTCTCTGCAGTACCAAAGCTGGTTTGTTTAAAAGACAGTAGGTCTCATTCTTTGTTGACTCTATTCCTTCATTCTTTGGTTGAAGCTGTTTAGTTTGAACCAGTTTCTTAAATGTTGGCAATGCTTTTGAGAAAAAAGTTCATTTGAACTTTGGTGAGTTGAAACTGAAATTCTGGGTTCGTTCGATGTTTTATTCGTCACCAAACCTTCGGATTAAAATTACGCGTGTTGCTCAATTCCCAAAATGTCAGCAAAAAGCAATTTAACACGCGTGTAAACATCTTCTTGAAGAAATAATTATACTTTTTAGCTGCAAGTTCCAAATTCTAAGTATCAAGTCTTAAATATCCACCCATAAGGTACAACCCCAACCTTTCATTTTGAACAGGCTCTTCGTAATTCACCCTCCATTAATACCTGTTAAATTTTTATATTATATATTATATTTTATGTTCTATTTTTTTTCCTTCTGATTATTTTTAATTATCTTTTATAGTCTTCATTTATTTATTAACTCCCTTGGCTTTTTTACTTTTACTTCTGTTTTGAATTATATAAAGATTACTCTCTTCAGTCAAGTCTTCCCCTTTTGTCTAACATGTCCATTTGGAGCCGTTTTGCTTGGAAAAGCCAGCAGCCAAATTTAGGACAGGCTCCAGCTATTATCAACAGAGACATCTCCTTGGAATCGTCGCAAGTCTCCCAATTATTTACAGTCTCTACCCAATCTTCAGCTGCTGAAATCGTTAGATCTGTTTCTGCTGCAAATGCAAACAGACCAACTAATGGCATTAACTCAACTGATATAGTCAAATCAGTACACAAAATGAGTCAAATCCTTCTTCCATGTCTTACTCATATCTAACTCATATCTTAGAGTGTCTCTATTTGCTTTTGCTGTGGTACCAGTTTAGTTGTCCCCACTGGGCTACCATATTTCAAATGTGAGTCTCCTATTTAGTCGTTACTGAATAACAAATCTAATGACTTGACTTTAGGTTCTATTTGTGACACATTTCATGACTCTCATACTGATCAACAATCAAATCTGCCAAAGACAGTGCCATTGACCCTTGCTAACACCGAACTGGCGATTGAAAGGGATGAAACACAAAATTCAGTCTTATCATATCCAACTTTGGAAAAAATGCTTGTCGATGCTTTCTCTAGTGTTGAAGCTTTAAACTCTTCTTTCTCTCTGGGACAACAAAACTTGTCTTATTCTCATCCAAATATAGACTATAGTGATATTGGAACGTTTTATACTTTAATAACTTCTCTGCCAACAGTACAACCCACAAAGATAATTTTATCAACAACGCTTTCTCTACTGAAGCGACCCAAACATAAGATATCTTTGCCTTCTGATATAATATTTCTGCTTATTATACTAGAAAACCCCATATTACATCAATCCTCAGTTTTTGCTTCTCACGAAGACCAGTCATATGCCATTGCTTCACTCTCCCATCAAATCTTAGAACGTTCGATTGCCATTCTAGCTCACTCTCCCAAGGTCTGCCGCCATTTCTTATTGAATTGGATTTCTAGATTCCCAACTTCACAATTTCAGCAAAAGGTAGAGATAATAAATGCATTAATTACTCACCGCTTATCGCTACATTATAACGGACACGAGGCTGGCCCTAAACGCAAACATGGACGTTCTGTATCTTTATTTGGGGCCTTCCGGTTTTCTTCTTTTGGAAAAGCTAATGGAAATCGAAAGATATCATTGTTGCCTCGATCTCCTCCTTTGTCTGCCCCGCAAGAAACCACTAGCCAGCGAAACTTGAGCCCTTCGGCCCCTCCTCGTACCATAACGTTTGTGCCCTCAAGCAGTTCACAAGTTAGGAATAAAAGAAAAAACAATCAGCAAAGTGTGACTGTGGGAAAGTATGGATGCGATTGGCGCATATTAGCATTTGCTCGCTTGCAAGCAATTTTTTTTAACGCCAATATTATTTCAAAGAAAATTCCGGTATCCTTGTTTTACAACACAATAGTAGATTATATTGACATAAAAGCTGATTTCGATGCTTGGGAACTTTTGGGCATTCCTACATCAATAAAGCCAAGTCAAATTTGCCATTCTCAAGGCATTTTGAATTTGAATAACTTGAAAAAGTCAGACCCAATATCTTTGAATTCTGGAATTTTACCAAACAAAACTCCTCTATTTGCCTTTTGCCAGTACCCTTTCATGATTTCTATGGGAGGAAAAACTCAAATTCTGGAGTATGATGCATATCGACAGATGACGTGCAAAGCTCAGGAAGCCTTTTTTAGTTCAATTACCACACAAACACCTTTACGCCCATATTTGCATGTGAAAATTCGTCGAACACACCTACTCCAAGACTCGTTTGAATTTTTAGAAGCTCATGAGGATGATCTAAAGAAGGCAATTAGAGTCGAATTTGTGGGTGAACCTGGCATTGATGTTGGAGGCCTAAGGAAAGAATGGTTCTTGCTGTTAATGCGTGAACTTTTCAACACGTCTCGAGAGTTGTTTAATGAAGATGAAAACTCAAGATATTGCTGGTTCAATATAAATTCGAGTCAGCCATTAAAGTACTACAAGTTGGTAGGCGTTACTTTGGGGTTGGCACTTTATAATTCAACAATCCTTGATGCTGGCTTTCCACCAATTTTATATGCCCGATTATTAGGCGGTCCCTACAATTTGAAAGACTTCACAAAATTATGGCCACTTTTTGGATCGTCTTTACAAACTCTTCTAGACTATGAAGGAGATGATTTTGACGAAACATTTAGTTTGATGTTTTCAGTAACTCGAAAACTGGAACAAGGTGGTGTCATGGAAGAATCATTGATTACAAACGGGTCAAATATCCCTGTTACCAAATCTAACAGACTGCTTTACGTTAAAAAAATTATTGAATATTACTTGGAAACCTCTGTGAAACGGCAGTTTGAGCCACTCAAGCTGGGATTTTATAAGGTTGTAGGAAGCAACGCCTTAACTTTATTTCAACCAGAGGAAATTGAACTCTTAATTCAAGGAAGCAATGAACCACTAGATATACCAGCTTTACGGTCAGTTACACGATACAATAATTGGGCTATACATTATAGTGACCCAACTAGTGCCCTGGTAGTTCGCTGGTTTTGGTCATACTTTTCTTCTCTTGAACCTCTGGAACAACGCAAACTTCTTATGTTTGTGACAGGATCAGATCGCATCCCTGCGACTGGAATATCAACTATGTTTTTTACAATCACTCGTCTAGGCAGTGACTGCGACCGGTTCCCAGTGTCACATACTTGCTTTAATGAGCTATGCTTGTATGAATACAAAAGTAAAAGCAAATTGATTTCGAAACTATCCCGTGCAATTAACGAGAGTGAAGGATTTGGACTGAAGTAGATTATGTATCTTTTGTCTTACAGCTATTGTTTTTCATTTTATCATACCATTCAAAAATTAATCTATTTTAGTTTTGCTTTTCTACTTGTGATCGCCTAAGCTGGAGTATAAAATAAGCACTAAAGAGTGCTGCTATTCCACCCAACTGCATTGTGACGGCTATTGCAAAACCACCGTCACCTGTAGTTGGCTCCGAGATGATATCGCTACTGGTTTTATTTTCTTCATTATCACCTGTCAGAGGTAGCGGCTCTAGCACCGAAAACACCAGGAATGAAACAAATGTTGAGATTAGTTGTGGCACTGTAATCGCCACGTTGTGTAAACCAAGGTAGACACCTGAATGTTCTCCAGTAGTTGAAATGATTTCAGATCCATCTGAATAAAAATCATCTTCTGTCAGTGAAATATTTCGAGTATGTCCACTTCCACCAGCTCTTGGAAATGACGAGCTGAATCCAGCAGCACCAGCAGGTGCACCAAGATAATTACTATTATTATTATTGTTATTATTGTTATCATAACTAACTCCCTGAAAAGTGTATGGCTTTTTTCGTTTTGGACTTAGCTGATCCTGCTCATCAATAGCAGGTTGAGCGACATGCAGCTCCATTGTTTCGGCGCTTGAACTTCGAGCATGATTATTGTATCTGGCCATCGGTTGTGATGTATTTCGAGTAGATTCAGTAGAAGTACGACTGTCGTTCTCGTACATTGATATCATTTCAATGTCCTGGGCACGACTTCCTCTCATATATAATGATTTCTGACCTGAAGTATCTCGTTGCATCTGATATTTATTTGATGTTTGCTGGGCTTGACCTATTAACAGAACCTCTTCTGCCAATAAAGAAAATGGAGCCCATGTGGTTACTGCCCAACATACTCCAAAGAGACCAACTATAACTGATGCTTGTTCTAAAGACCGAACATAAAGCATCGCAAATGAAGTGATTGCATAAAGTATTTGTGAAATTAGCCAGAATAATGTTAGGTCGATTTTACCCACTAAGGATTGGCCAGTTGTTAATCGTGTAAAGAATTCCTGAAAAGGAGCCATCAGTAATCTAACACCTTGCCTAAATTTCCTAACTACTGAAGTTCTTGGAAGGCTGCCTAGACCCAAAAATGCATTTCCAGGATATAAGGAGTTATCGTCTTCTATGGTTCCATTCACGCGTCGTAACAATTCAGGCAAAAATAATGAAAGTATTAAAGAAACAGTAGAAAAAACCGTCAGTGATAATGATCCTACACGTGCAATATCTCCAACAGCATCCTGGACTTCGCCTTCACTAGGTACATCCAATTTTCTGGAATATTTGGTATAAATTTCTCCCACCCATGTTGATGAGTAGAATAGAAACAAAAACCAACCATACCAAGAACATAATTGAATACAGAAAATTAAGCCAATACGTCGGGGAAGAGTCAACACTGCTCCGTATAACGTGGTAATCACGTTAAACACTTGCACCCATAATCCTTTTTTCTTTTCTCCGTATCTAGCAAGTTGCACTCGCTCAGTTACTGACACACTAGTGATTCCAACAGTCACAAGTAGCACAAGTGATGAGATCATACAAAGTGATTTCAATTGTGTGTTACCAAGCCATCCTTTGAAAATAGTGACCAGGTCCAAAAATCCCCTATGCCATTAGCCAAATTCAAAGAATTGTGAAAGAAAAGACTTACAAAAAATATCCAACTAGATGACCTCCAGCAATCATTCGACTTGCCCAAGCATTTCCTAGTTGCTGTTTCGATGGAGGAAGAGTGTCGATAATAAGTGCTCTACAACACGCCTGAACTAAACCCAAAGGTTAAATCAATGTAAACAGATCACAAAAAAAAAGACACTAACCTGAATTAACAGCAAAATCGGTGATAAATATCGATACAACTGCAATTACAATCGTTGTAGTAGAGGCCTACAAATTAGTATTTGTGTGATCATGAAAGAACTTAATTTCATACCGTTGAATCAGATAGGTTCCACCAGCCAGCCATCTCCTTGGCCCATGCCATAACACAAAGGCCTATGGAAACCAAAACAGATCCAACTAGCATTATAGGCCTTCGTCTACCGTATTTGCTTGTAGAAGAGTCAGCCAGAACTCCAATAATTGGCTGCATAGTCAACCCTGATAAAGGCCCTGCTATCCATACAAATGAAAGTAGGGACTTCGTCATTCCAAGAGATAGTAAGTATACATTAACGTAGGACATTTCCACACCGTAAAATACCTTTAAAAGAAAATGGTTAGTTTATTTACTAGTGACTCCTTTGAAATTTAGTGGGAAATACTTATCCATGTGAGTTGTAAACCTGCAACGCAGATTGTGAGAAGAACCATTTGTATTGTCTCTGTAGGCCCTTCGACCCGAGGATAGCCCATCCATTGAGACCTCATAGAACTTTCTCCATTGCTAAAACCCGCCATATCGACTTTCAAATTAAGAAAACAATCAAGATATTTACAGTGGATAGCTTTTCTTAACAGGGAGAGTGACAGTTGTAGATTAAATTTTACCTTGCCCTAATCGTCGAAATTTAAAATCTTTTGGATTTCGGGACTTGATATGACAATCATATCGAAGGGATTGAAACAAGTAAAAAGTTGGAAAAAATGGACAGATCATTAGTGAACCAGTTTATGGTATCTACAAGTTCCGAGGAGGGTTTAGATGTTACACATGGCTTTGCAAAATGTATTATAGTGATTTGATATACTAGCTGATTTTCTTGCTAACAGACTTTAGTAATTGAACAAGACAAAGCTAAATTGGTTGATCTAGTCCAGCTTCTGGGTGACTATTTGGTAGATGATGATGGATCTATTAGAGCTAAAGGTATCTACGTTTTTACAAAACAAATTCTTCTTTTTTAACTTCTTTTTAGCCACTAGATGTATCACCGAAACTCTTCAGGCCTTGCCCCGAGAGAAGCTAACTAAGCAACAAGGTCAGTCCCAGAACAGCAATCTTTGATTTCCAGCTAATTATGAATAGTCTCTGTTGTTGTTGGATTTTTTTGCAACCGTTTGGAGGATGAAGATTCCATCCGTGAAGTAACCGATGGTCTAATTTCACTTATCAATATGTCCGCATTTAGCACGACAAATATTAGCGAGATTCTTAAAGGGTATATATATTTTTGACTTCGCTGCTAGATTCCTACTAACTTTAATCCAGTTTGAAAGATTCTATAAACATGAAACAATTTAACCAAGGAATTCGACACAAGGTGTTTTCAGTACTTAATGCATTGTTGAAGTCCAATATAACATACCTCAAAAGCATTAATGACGTATTTATCAGTACCTATATTCATCTTACGACTGGAGAAAAGGATCCAAGGAATCTCATGTTATCCTTTGAGATTGCTGCCATTATTTTAAAGCATTTCAATATTCAAAAGTACAGTGATGACCTTTTTGATGTGACCTTCTGTTATTTCCCTATTACATTTGAGCCACCAAAAAACGATCCTTATGGAATAACGTCAGATGATCTTCGCAAAGCTCTTCGTGAATGTATTTCTGCTAATGGAACATTTGCCAAAGATTCTCTTCCAGGTCTGTTAGAAAAGCTAACCTCAAGTTCCATAAAAGTGAAAAATGATACCTTGGTGACAATCTCACAATGTGTCCAGAATTATGAGCCTGATTCTGTTGGCTCTCAGTGGAAGGAGCTTTGGGATGGACTTAAGTTTGAAGTTATCCATGGGTCTGAGGAAAATACACCAGAATTAACACTTGATGTATTAAGAAAACTAGCAGTATCTTTGGAAAAAGCATCAGATCAATCACTTTTCGAAAATTACATGGAGTCTATTATTACTGAAACCAAAGATAATATTACTGAAATTCAGAATAAAAAGTCGTTACCTTCTGTTAGACTGGCGGCAGGAATTTCTTCGAGTTCACAGACTGTGTTCGACAGAATTGCTAAAACTATATTGGCTCATATACTTACCGTGACTTCTCAATCGCCTACAGTTGCTGTTCAACGAATTTTATTAGATATGATTGGGTATTTTGTGAAAAGTTCAACCAAGTTTCCAGGAGAAAATGTGTTGATGTTGTATAAGGATCCTATTCTTGACTTTTATAGTCGGTCGCTAATGGGTACTTCTAAAATAGAACTTACTCTCCGTATTTCAGCAGTCAAACATTTGTCTGAAATTGCAAGTGTGAACCACCTTTTATCTACTGATGAAATTGGACTTATCGTTCAATACCTGAACGATGTTGTTTTGGACGAAAATAAGCAGGAGCTTATAAATGAAGCCCTAAATGCGTTGGTTTTGATCGCGGAAACTCATGTTAATTTAATTCTTTCCATTACTTTCCCTGCATTGCTTGCGAAACTTCCTGATACAGATACTTCTATTGGAGAAGGGCCAAATGAGATCGAACCAATTTTATACGCATTGGCTAAAATATCCGTCAACAGATCTACTTTTGAAGCTCTGTCTGTAAGATTACTTAACAAGCTTGGCTCTGCTCTCAGATATAACTGCACTGTTAGGTACCCCCAAGCAATATTTGCTACACTATCGTCTGTTCTGGCTAAACTAGCTGAAAAGCCTGATGAGGATATTTCCATTTATCTAGTTCGCCTTTTGCCCGAAATTTTTACCAAATTCATTGAGAAATTTCAAGATGAAAAGAGTGGGTGTGTTCTTTTTGATCCTCGTGTGCTTCATCCTGCAAGTATTCTTATTACTATTGTAGTGCGTGCAGCTGATGAAGCCAAGCAAACATCTTTTGTTGAGAATCTTATGAAGACTTTTTGGTTTTCAGAATCGTCAAAGCTCGTTACTTCTAAGTCTTTCAAGGCTTCTTTGTTTAAACCTCTTTCTATGGATTCTGAACCCAGCAACATTATTTCCCTATTTACAGCCGCCTTAGCTCCTATTCAGACAAGCATTGACTTTGATGTTGATCCTATTGATTTGATAAAAAATGCTGTATCAATTCTCTCTCGAAGCATCGACCCTATCCAGCGACTTAATTATCTTAGACTCATATCCTTGGCTACAAATAAGTGGGTTCCCTCAAAATCCCAGAATATTCAATCCGTTTGTTCCTTGCTGGTAGAGAATATTAAGAGTGATGATAGAAGGAAATCTCTGGGCAGTCTAGAGGTTTTTACATGGATTACTAAGGCATATATTTTAAAAACAGATGCCTTTGGTTATGAGTTTCTTGGAAAACTGATCGAACTGCTTTCTGATGCCACAATTGGGCCCTTTGTTAGCAAAATGATGGATGTTGTCGGGGATGATGATTTAATTCTTTGTAAGGAAAATGGTGTCGTGATTCGCCTACTTGCTAAACAGAGGTTTTTTTCATTTGTTTTGAGCCCTCTTGTTACAGGTTTTAAAAAGTTTGTTGCTTCTCCAGACATTCAAGCCAACTTTTTAGTGGCTTTATCAGGAGTGCTCCGACATATGCCCCCAAAAATTATTAGCAATGATGTTCCCGTGTTTTTCCCTCTGCTTTTGCAATCTCTCACTATTAACGATTCAAAAGTGCGAGAAGCCAGCATTTCCACAATTACAGCAACTCTTCATGAGTCTTCAGAGATTGTTGCTGAGCATATTTCTTCGTTGATACCTCAACTGCTTGCTGCAGCTTCTGAAAATACGTCTCCATCCTCAAAGGTACGTGTTGCTGCACTTCATTGTTTAGGTGAGTTTCCTCAGTCGATAGATCGCAAAAACATCGAACCTTATAGAGTCACTGTTATTAAAGGACTTAGTGTTCCTTTAGATGATAAGCGACGTGATGTGCGAAGAGCAGCGATAAATGCCAGACAAAAATATTTTGAGTTAAACTCCGCTCCTGAAGAGTAACTAAGTACAATGTGTAATATTTTAATATGATTTACAAAGACTTAAGAAAAAGATTGGTAGTAATGTACTCTTTATTTCAGGCCAAGGCATTGATTTGGAACAACATTTGCATTTTAACACTAAGTGCGTGAAAACCCGTAATATTGTAATAACAATTCATACAGACTTAGATTAATTGATTGGTTTCGGTTTCTTCATTCACGTCGCAAATTTGGTTAAACCTTCTTTTTGACATTCAAAATTTCTGGTAAACCTTTTTGATAGAATAAATTAACTATAGATAAAAGATCAAGCTGTCAAGCTATTGATTTTTTTTTAAAGTTTTCCATTGGCCTGATTTCAGTACTTTGTTTGTATCAAAAATAAACTATAAATAACGAAAAAATATGAAGCAACTGCGTAGAATTTTTTAGTTCACGCATTCCTCACATGGTGATTGTGTACCAAACGAAACTAAACTGAATTTCCAAAGGATCAGGAACCTGATTCATGGAAATGGAATTCTAGATTCTTCTCCATATAATCCCATAATTTTATTCAAGAGTAATGACTCCAACGAATTACTATTCAACAAGCTAAATAAGAAACATCGAAGACAATTAAGTAAAGTATATGTTATGTCTCTTTTCATTTTTTACAAATCAGATTTAAGTATACAAAACACAATTGCCTTACTATT
Source organism: Geotrichum klebahnii (assembly GCA_030570935.1). Taxonomy (NCBI): domain Eukaryota; kingdom Fungi; phylum Ascomycota; class Dipodascomycetes; order Dipodascales; family Dipodascaceae; genus Geotrichum; species Geotrichum klebahnii. The sequence continues at coordinate 790 of JAJLWW010000021.1, read as the reverse complement.
TTAGCCTGCAAGCCTGTCAGATTCGGCGGATTCTACCCAGTTTTCTGTAAGTTTGAAATTTCATAATAAATGCCTCGATTTTAAGTCGAATAATAACGCTATGATTGTACCTCTCTCCTGACCCTCCATAATGAGCTTCGAAGTCTCTAAAGATATAAGAACTCAAGTAGTATATAAATGTCATGCTATTCACAATAATATCAGGTTATCTTGACAAATGACAAGTATCGGCGACTACATGTCAGGCTACAAATGGGATATATTTTTTCCGATTTAATCAGATTCTAATGTAATTATACATAAATTTTAATATGGAAAAAATGGAAGTAAATTTACTTAAAGTATAATAATTTTTTATTTTTTTTATTTTATCATTTCCCCTTGACATCATAAATTTATCAAATTACACAACTTTTAGTGCCAATATCCCATCTTATGAATTAAAAACTTAAATTATTATGTTAAGTATGAATTTCAGCTACTTTAAAAATAACAGACAATGAATTTCTATGATTATATGATATTTCGAATGAATGAATGAATGAATATATTTTTTGCCAGTTCAATCAGGCAGCTAAGTAAAGTATAAATATATAATAGAAATAACAAAATAACATAAAATAAAAATAAACGATTACCAAGCACCTTCGAGAATTTCGTATTATTATCAAATCGTAGTTTTTCACTACCATAGCCGTGTCGCATGAATTAAAGCTTTCGATTAATCTTTGGAGTCCCGCCTTCCAGTTGAAAGCACAATCAGAAGGTACCACGTAAAAAACCTTTTGCA